>CM031613.1:6432353-6444853 GCA_018398815.1 Conus ventricosus
TTCGTTCCGGCGACGTCGTAAATGGCTAGATGAGTCTGGGTAGGCGCCAAGACGTTGGCTGGCAGACCAATCGAGACATTCGGCCAGACGGCTTAGTCCGTCTGGAAGACAGTGCTGTCTCACGAGAGCTAAAAATAGCCTTTAATTGGCTGAGGCGACAGGTGAATGCGTCGGTCAGCTATTTAGTCCGTCTGGTTGGACAGACCGTCTCTGTGGAGCCACTCCCCTATGCTTAATTGGCTGGATCCGAACCATGGGCCGTCTACTGTGGCGCCCAGAATATTTTGAGTTAGAGCTTATGTCCAAACAACCTGGACCACGACTTGGTTGTTCTATTTTTGACCGTGACAATTTCCCCCTTGCAAAAGACTATGCACCGCATCGTCTCAAAACCACGGTACAAAAAAAAACAACAACCGAATTTGCTGACACACAGCTACACGTGCAAAGTTTGAAAAAATACTTTACAACCAACGGTTTATAAATTATAAAAATATTCATTAGTGAATACCACTCCAATGAGTTATCATTGACGTGCGCTCTTGCGTTATTTCAATTCGTTTTATAACGACCTCTGTGCGCACCTATGCAATCCCCCTACCTGCGGATTTGCCATATCTTCTCTTCACAATTCTTATGAAAAGCACAATATAATATGATCACGATCCATGACACTTCACTGAGGAATCTCCATCCTCACTTATTGCAATAATGCATCACTACACAAGCGACTGTATGCTCCAAGCATAACTACATTCACATGAACAAGTCTCACAAGAGAAACATGAACAAGTCTCACACAAAAATATGAACCATAGCCAACTGGGAATGAACCCAATCCAATCAACATAACTGTAATCAACACATGTTATCAACAAAGCACCCCGGATATGACTGACTTCCTCTGAGTTGCAGCTTGCTAGACTACACGGCTTAAATAGTCAGCTCCGACATTCTGTCGACCGGGAATGTACTGCACTCGGTACCTGTAGGGCTGCAATGCCATTGCCCAACGCAGCACTCTGCTGTTTTTCAACTGCGCCTCCTGCAGGAATTTGAGTGGTTGATGATCTGTCTCTATCACGAACTCTTTCCCATACAAGTATTTGTGGAACTTCTGCACGGCCCCACACAACGCTAAACACTCCTTCTCCACCGTTGCGTACCCTTCTTCACACTTTGTCAACTTCCTGCTAGCATATCTCACAGGAAACTCGACCTCTTCATGCTCCTGCAACAATACTGCACCTATTCCACCGCCTGATGCATCTGTCCGCAACAAAAATGGTTGGACATATCTGGTAGCTTCAAGATGGGACGGGAACCTAGTCTTTCCAACACCGTCTGCAGTGCTTGCTCTGCAGCGTCTGACCATTCGACCACTGCCGGTTTCCCTGCCTTGACCACAATCACTGAGAGGACTCGTGATTGCTGCGAAATTTGGAACAAACTCCCTATAGAAGCCAATAAAACCTAGCAGACTCCTGACTTCTGTTTGGTCTTTGGTCTCTCTGAGTTCATCATCTTCTCCACCTTTCCTCTTTCCGGCTGCTTTGTGTCGCCTCGACAACAAAACCTAGGAACTCCAGGCTTGGAAAACCAACCTGGCACTTTGTTGGTCTGGCTGTGAGATTGGCTTGTCTCAACCTCTCTAAACTGCCCCTAGCTGCCTCATATGCTCCTCCCATGTCTCGGATGCTATCAGAATGTCATCCATGAAATTCACAACGCCTTCCAATCCCGTCAATAACTTCCTCATCATCCGAGAAAAGACTGCAGGTGCGTTGACCATCCCGAAAGGAAGTACTCGCCACTGGTATAGCCCCATAGGAGTGGAGAATGCTGTGACTTCCTTTGAGTCCTCCTCAAGGCTATTTGCCAGTAACCCTTGCTCAGATCTATCTGGTGAAATACTGGCTCTTGCTTGTGGCGATCTGAGCGAACAGGTCTTCCATGTTCGGTATGACCTCTGCATCGACCTTGGTGACATGTTCAGACGTCTATAGTCGACACAGAATCGATGCTCACCTGACTCTTTCCTCACTAAGACGACGGGTGCACTATACGATGATTTGGACGGTTCAATCACCCCAAGGTCCAACATCTTTTCTACCTCCTCCTCGATCACTTGCTTGGTGGCATATGGGATCGGGTAGGCTTTCACATGTACGGGTTTTTGCGATGTTAACTCCACCGTACATGTCTCTAGAGTTGTCCTGCCTGGTTTATCAGTCAGGGACGCCCTATACTGTTCTAGGAGCCCCTAACTTCCTCCCGTCTCCTACTGTCTAGCCCTTCATACAGTAACACATCCCTGTATGACTCTTCTCCTGGAAACTCAGGCAACAAAATCCCCCCTTCTTCTGCTGGGTCTCCTTCACCTCCATCAATGATTGCTGCTGCGCCTATGTGCTGAGTCTCACGCTGAATATATTTGCGGAGCAAATTTGCATGGAAAAGTTTTGATTTCCCATTCACATCGATTCGGTAGTCCTGATCTACCTTTTCAATGATGGTGAATGGTCCCTTCCAATGCATCAGCAGCTTGTTGTGATCCGTGGGAAGCAGTAACAGGACTTGATCTCCCCTTGAGGAATTGCTTCCTCACCTTCCTGTCATATTGCTTCTTCTGAACGACCCTAGCCTCCTGCAAACTCTCCCTTGCGACCTTGCATGTCTCCTCGAGCCTATTGCGTAGGTCCACCACATACTGATAAGTGGTTTTGACCTCTTCTGACTCCTGTTCTCCGGACCACAGCTCTTTGAGAATGCACACTGGTCCCCGAACTGTCCGCCCATACAGCAGCTCAAATGGCGAAAAGCCTGTGCTTTCCTGAGGGGCTTCCCTGTAGGCGAACAGTGCCGCTGGAATGTAGCGGTCCCAATCTGCTGGCCTTTCCTCACAGAGCTTCTTTAAGATGCCCTTCAGCCACACCATTGAATCTCTCCACCAAGCCATTGCATTGTGGGTGGTATGGGGTAGTGAGAAGCTGTGTGATCCCCAGCAGCCTGTTGACCTCCTTCATCACGCCTGAGGTGAACTGTGACCCCCTGTCACTGAGAATTTGTGCTGGCACCCCCACGCGAGAAAAGATGTCTACCAGCCCTTCAGCGACCTGTTGCGTATCTACGCCTTTCAATGCAACCGCTTCTGGGTATCTGGTCGCGTAATCCACCAGCGTCAACACATACCTGTGCCCACCTTTGGAACAGGGCGCGATTGGGCCAATCAGGTCAACAGCCACCCTCCTGAATGGAGTGTCAATTAAAGGAGGCTGTTTAAGAGGCGCCTTCCTCTTCACCCTCTTGTGGCTGACCTTTGACACACGTCACATGACATGCAGAAACGCTTGATGTCTGCCATTGCTCCTGGCCAATGAAAGTCATCAAAGATTCGGTCAGCTGTTTTGCTGGTGCCGAGATGACCCGCCATGAGCGACTCGTGACCCACTGACATGACAGTGTCACGATAACCTGCTGGTACCTCTAACTGAGTGGTCACCTTACCTGTCTTCCCCTTGGTGAGAACACTCGGTACAACAGCCGCCTTTCACAAGAAATTCTGTCTCACCTCCTCTAACCTCCTGTTTCTCTCCACCTCTTGCCAACTCCCAAGACTTCACGAGCGAAGGGTCTTGTTCCTGCGCTGCCCTAAACTCATCAGGCGACACATCTATGCCTGACTTCCTTGCTGGAACGACTAACGGTTTATCAACCTTTTCCTCCTTCTTGCTCTGTGTTTGAACTGCTGCCCCTGTAGCAGTCAAAACTCAGGATCCCCTGGATCCCTTGCCCCTGGAATATTTCCAATGATCAAATCATGAAGGGGTTTCTCCATCACCAACGCAGACAACTCGCCTGAGAAGTAAGGGGTACGTACTTCTATCTTAGCAACTGGAAAACTCCCTCACAGTGCCATCGATTAGAGTACAGGTCTGGATTTGCCCTGTCAAATCCCCTTTCTCGACCAGCGTTGTTCGTACTACACCGCATGAACAACCAGTGTCTCGTAACACTTTCACCCTCTGCTGGCCAATCCACCCTTCTTCCACTGGTAACGAACCACTCAGCCTAGTGCCCTCCATCCCTGACACTGACTGCTGTCCAGTGCTAGCCATAGGCTGCACTCCACCCTCTTCAGACTGAATCCCTTTTGGTTCCACTGCAGGTCGTTTCCCTTGGCGACCCTTATCCACCTCTTGCAAGGCTGCTGCCTTCTGGAACCTCATGCGACAATCCCTCGCCACATGTCCCTTCTTGTGACAAATGAAACACCTAATGTCCCTTTGCCCTTCCTTCTGCCCCACCACTGGGTTTGCAGACTTTGCAGAAAACTCCCCTAGTCTCCTTGCACTCTTCTCACCTGTGCCTAGCACCTTTTTTCTCCTGCACCTTAGTGCCCAACGTGCCTCTCTATACACCTCTGCGAACTTCAACAACTCCCCTGCTGTCTCTGGCTGTCTCTCTTTCAAATGTATAGTTAACTCAGGGCCGCAACCTGACAAAATCTGTTCTTTCATAACTAGCTCTTTCAATTCAGCGAACTCCTTTTTCGTACCACTCAACTCTAACCACTTCTCAAAATAGTGATCTAAACGTGCACCAAACTGCGTGTACGTCTCACCTGCTTGTAATTTAGCTGAACGAAATTTCTTCCTGAACCCCTCCTCTGTGAGGTCAAATCCTTTCATCAACGATTCCTTCACAGCGCCGAAATCAGACTGTTGTTCTGCTGGTAACGCAGTAAAAAATCTGTAATGCCTTACCCGTCAGTAACGCTGACAAAATGACTGCCCACTCTTCTGAAGGCCAACCCTGACTGGTCGCAAACGTTTCGAAACGACTGATGTATGCATCAATCGAATCGGTCCCTTCAGAGAATTTGGGCAACTTTGGTCGGGGGGCGTAACTGCGCACAGAGTCACTGGAGACTGAACTCCCATCCTCGGTGGTCTCCCTTTGTATTCTCACTTTCTCTAACTCTAATTGAACCTTTAATCTTTCTGTTTCCCGCGCTTCCCTTATTCTTTCTGTTTCCTGCGTTTCCCTAGCCTGATTATCATTAGCCTGAATCCTTAATCTTTCTGTTTCCTGCGTAACCTGGTTTTCATTAGCCTGAATCCTTAATCTTTCTGTTTCCTGCGCCTCTACTGCAAAACGGCGTCTTTCCGCGCGTTCATCTCTTTCCATCTTTTGTTGGTTCTCAACGAACGCACGCAACTCATCTCCCGAGTAACCTAGATCACGAGCGACGCTCACAAGTTGTTCAATAGGGGTGTTCTTTTCTTCCGCCATTATATCTCTCTTTTTTTTTTTTTTTTTTTTTTTTTTGAACAAGTTTTTTTTTTTTCCTCTACGACAGCCAAACTGGTGGTTACCGACACGAGTGACGTAATAGCACAATCCTATGAATGACAATATTAGCTTGGGACAACGTAGTTAGTTTTTATAAGACGCCCAGCGCCTGACCCAACTATGAGAGCGAATTATAGGTAATCTGTGCGAAATAAGTACTCTGGGGCTGAAATGCCAAGCCTAGTATTAACTATCTTGGAAGCAATGCCAAGCCTAGTATTTAACTATCTTGGGAACATACAGTAAGACAAACCCTTGTCTTAGGATTACAATACTTGAATCCCACCCAGCTTCCTCTCTGAGAAGTTGAACAATTATAATAAATGGGCCAGAATATCCTGGCAAGCTCGCCAATAAATTGTCAACCTCGGGTGATGTCGATGGAGGAAGGACTAGCGCACAGCCCAACACACTCACAGCTTGCTTACGATCTCATTCATATATCATGCATTCGTCACATCAAACCACTAGTAAAGTCTATAACTTTACTACACATGTTCATAGAACGAACCATCAATGCATATGGAATCAAACAAAATAAACATTCTCTCTTTCCTGAACTTCACAAAATCATTTGTCTAAAACATCATTAACTAACCCGGGTATAAATAGATTTCTACTTTACCTGGCCAGGTGATCTTAAACTATTCACGAATCACTGTCTTTTCTTTTCTTTTTTTTTTCTTTCTTTTCACTGTCACTTTCACAAGCACGACACAACTGCTGGCACTGGTCTTGGTCTGCTGGCGCCTGGTCAGGTTAGACTGTTGGCACTGGCGTTGGTCTGTCGATGAAAGTGGCGCTGGCCAAGTATGAGGTCAAACCCAGTGAAGATAGAACAGTGACTATCAACATCGATCTGTTCTCCTTTCTTTCTTCCTGCATTAACGCATTGCACTCTCTCTCTCTCTCTTCTAGTCTGCTCTTATCAAATGGACATGGTTGCTTTTCTTTTCTTTTTTTTTCTTTTCTTTCTTTTCCTCCTCATTAGTTAGCAGCTCTCTCTCTCCACATCTCTCCTCAGTCCTTCCTCTGCAGACTATCTCATGCTAATCTCTCAACTTGGTTCTCTTCTCTCCTCCCCTCATCTCTCTGCTTTTCTCTCCTCAGAGATTACACTCAGACCTCTCTCTCTCTGTCTCTCTGTTCGTTCTCCCCTCGTTCTCACTCACGCATTACTTTATGCCCTAACCCCCTGTCCAAGGGCCAGTACCATTGGTCAGTATTTTTACCGCTTCGGACCCGAAGTTATCTCCCTCTAATTCCATTGGATATTCAAATCATGACAGTCACGCCTACACGCCTTACTCTCTGTGGTGGTCAGTTGGTCATTTAATTGATTAGCTAGATTTCACCCCCACCACACACTACCTTCCCCTCTCTTCGTTCCGGCGACGTCGTAAATTGGCTAGATGAGTCTGGGTAGGCGCAAGACGTTGGCTGGCAGACCAATCGAGACATTCGGCCAGACGGCTTAGTCCGTCTGGCAGACAGTGCTGTCTCCACGAGAGCTAAAAATAGCCTTTAATTGGCTGAGGCGACAGGTGAATGCGTCGGTCAGCTATTTAGTCCGTCTGGTTGGACAGACTGTCTCTGTGGAGCCTCTCCCTATGCTTAATTGGCTGGATCCGAACCATGGGCCGTCTACGTGGCGCCCAGAATATTTGAGTTAGAGCTTATGTCCAAACAACCTGGACCACGACTTGGTTGTTCTATTTTTGACCGTGACACAAACATACATACATACATACATACATACATACATAAACACACACATACATACATACATACATACATACATACATACATACATACACACACACATACATACATACATACATACATACATACATACATACATACATACATACATACATACATACATACACACATACACACATACAGACGCACGACCCCCCAACTCACCGACTGACCACAATCTGGTCTCCATCATGATAGCCAGAGTACACATGATAATTGAACTCGGGCCGGTGGCCCATGTAAACCATGAACGCTGGGATCATGAACCCTATCAGGATCAACCCCGTGAGGCATCCGCAACAGCCGGAGCTGCCATGGGCCTGCTGGGCCGGGACCGCTCGGCCACGTTTGGCGTCGACCGTCTTGGAGACGGAGGGAGGGCTGGACGAAGCTGAAGGTTTCTTGGAGGAAGTGGAGAGAGCGTTGGGGATGGTCATGTCTCTGATGATCTGGTGGTGTGTCTGTCGTGCCTCGAAGTTTTTGTTTGATGTTGTTGTTGTTGTTGTTTTATCTTCACACAGGTTGGTTGCTTAAAACAGAAAGAAAGAAACAAATGGAAGAGAGAGAGAGAGAGGGAGAGAGAGAGGAGAGAGAGAGAGAGAGAGAGAGAGAGAGAGAGAGAGAGAGAGAGAGAGAGGATGAAAGAAAGAAATAAACAGAGAAAGAAACGAAGGAAGAAAGAAAGAAAGAGGAAGAAAGAAAGAAAGAAAGAAAGGCAGAAAGAAAGGAAGGAAGGAAGGAAGAAAGAGAAAGAGACAGCAAGAATAAAAGAAAGAAAAGAAAAAAAGAAAGGAAGGATGAAAGAAAGAAAGGAAGAAAGAAAAAGAAAGGAAGGAAGTAAGAGAGGGAAAAAGAAAAAAAAATACAAAATGGAAACAAAGAAAGAACGAAAGAAGTAAATCAATCAGTAAATAAGGAGGGGGGGGGGGGGGGGTAGCTGCATGGTGTGTGTGTAGTTTTGCTTATATCATGTTATGGGTTGTAAATCGGAGTTTTCCATGTGTATGTATTAGGTATGGCTTTGGTTTTTCTTCGTCTATAAGAGTTCCTTTCTTCTTTTTTTTTTCTTCTTTTTTTTTTTAACAGCATTTCAGGCATGTTTTCATTTAAAAGAAAAATTGTTTTCTTAAAAGAGGCAATAAAAAAGTACTATAGCCTTCATTAACTTTGAGTGATATGCATTTTTCAGACGTCAACATTGTACTACAGGCAACAATCTATGTGTACCATTTATACATAAGAAGATGATTTATTCATAACATTTTATAAATTTTTATAATAATCTATTTCCAGTCGTCTTTTTTTGACAGAATACTATGGCTACAATGTATCGCATCCTTTTCCTTCGTCTCTATCATTTTCCAGTCGTCTTTTTTGATAGAGAACTACCGCTACAATTGTATCGCGTCCTTTTTATTTCGTTCCAATTTCCAGTCGTCTTTTTTGACAGAATACTATGGCTACAGTGTATCGTATCCTTTTCATTCGTCTCTATCATTTTCCAGTGTTTTTTTTTTTAATAGAGTACTACCGCTACAATGTATCGCGTCCTTTTTATTTCGTTCCAATTTCCAGTCGTCTTTTTTGACAGAATACTATCGCCATAATGTATCGCGTTCTATTTATTTCGTTCCTATTTCCGGTCGTCCTTTTTTTTTTCAGCAAAATACTATCACTACAACTCAACGTGTACTTTTCCTTTTCGTCCCAAGGCTTTCATGGATATGACTAAGAAGACGAGCTGGCAATGTAGTCTACTTCGTGTTGGCTGAATAATGGACCGAACCAATTGAATAGTAAAAACAAACAACGCTAAGTAAACTACAAACTTTCGGTTTATTCAAAACCTCTTTTCAAGCTAAATCGCAGAAGACCTGCCAATTGCGGTCAGCAGCCTTTTTAAATATAAAACCAGACAATCATCTTGAGCAGTTTCTTTCCACTGACTGTTCAATCATAATCGGAAACGATCAGCACGAAAAGCTCGTGCGGGTCGCTAGACGGTTCAAATCGGTGAGAGCGTATGCTCAGAAGATCCAACGCAAAATTTGTTGATGTGTTTGTTTGACTGGGAAAAACAAACAAGCAAACAAACCCAAACAAACAAACAAGCACGAATTTTTTGTGTGTTTGCTACCACTGCAAAATTTTCAGCTTTTCAAATGGGCCCACATTTTCACTGTGTGTGTGTGTGTGTGTGTGTGTGTGTGTGTGCGTGTGTGTGTGCGTGCGTGTGAGTGTGTGTGTGTCCGTGTGTGTGTGCGTGCGTGTGAGTGAGTGTGTGTGTGTGTGTGTGTGTGTGTGTGTGTGTGTGTGTGTGTCTGACTCTGTCTGTCTGTCTGTCTCTATGCGTGTGTGAAGGGTGTGTGTGTGGGGGGGGGGGAGGGAGACAGACAGACAGACAGATGGAGAATTTTCCTGGCTCGTATATCCTGTATTTTTTTAATGCAGCATCTTAACCTTCAATGCTGTCCAGTAATTCAAGAATTCGAGGGATAGACTCTCTAAGACTTCGCGAATGATGAGTGTTGAGATAGCCTCAACATTTCTTCTGAACTATTATTAAAACTGGTGAGAATCGTAATCTAATTATTTCAATCGTAAGAAAGTGAAACTGAAACCGACTCCTCCGTGAAAATAAATTAGACAGTAAACGACTTATTAAGTAAATGATAAATGCATAGATGAATTAACAAATAAAGAGACTGAGCCAGATCGAAAATTCCTACAGAATTTTTGAGGATTTGTAAAAAGTTGGGTAAAGAATATCAAAGAAATAATGTAGTATCTGAGTTCTGAACACACACACACACACACACACACACACACACACACACACACACACACACACACAACACACACACACGCACGCACGCACGCACGCACGCACGCACGCGCGCGCGCACACACACACACACACACACACACACACAATGTAAATGTACAATGTTTGTCTACTTTGGTGAACAGTATCTGGCCCGTTGCTTTTATCTTACAAACTTCGTATCGTTAGTTGACGAGGTCACGAGGTACACTAAGTAGTTCAACAACAATTGGTGGATGAATATAATTATCAGTTGGCATTGTTATTGTCAGGGCTCAGTCTGTCCTGTCGTGTCTAATCAGGTCAGATAAGACAATCTGAGGTCATGATGAGCTCTCCATTCGCAATGAGAAATGTTTGTCCAAAACTTATTCCACAAACGATGGTAACGAAAATTTGAAATAAACGCTAGTGATAAACAATGAGCAGTATCTTAGATATCAGTTATAGCCTCTAGATCGTGCATTCTGTACGTAGGCCCTGAATAAATCATGATAAGTAAGCAACGCCTTACACAGGGTCTAGGTTCATAAATCATAACATAGGATAATGCATTATATAGCCTGCCAAACCAGCTCATGAAATAGAAATAATATGCCATACGTATGCGGATAGTTTATGTAGCTAGGTTACGTTTATTTGCATTTCGAATGATCAACAAATGGTTTGAAATAGATGTTGGATAAACACAACCCATGTGTCACACAATCGAATTTCACGCTGTAGGAGTTTTCCACGTGACTGGACTTCGCGGATCGACTCGAGATCCCCAAAGAGATTATGGACACACCGATGCTTATATATTGGTTTAATGATTTATTGATTTGATGATAAAGGTAAAGGACACATAAAAAGACAGACACACGTACACAGAGCAGGTAGGCAGGCAGACACGTTGAGACTAAACGAGGTATGAACACACAAAAATCTTATTAAGATGGGCATAACACATGCTCAAACGACTTTTCTTTTCAACGTTGCTATCACCTTGCTCTGAAATAGAGAGAGAGAGAGAGAGAGAGAGAGAGAGAGAGAGAGAGAGAGAGAGAGAGAGAGAGAGAGAGAGATGGGAGGAGAAAGAGAGAGAGAGAAAGACACAGAGAGAGAGAGAGAGAGAGAGAGAGAGAGAGAGAGAGAGAGAGAGAGAGAGAGAGAGAGAGAAAGAGAGAGGAGGAGGAGGAAGAGAGAAAAGCGGGAGGAAAGATAGAGAGAGAGTGAGAGAGAGACAGACAGACAGACAGACAGACAGACGGACAGAGAAACAGAGAGACAGACAGACGCACAGAGATTGTGTGTGTGTGTGTGTGTGTGTGTGTGTGTGTGTGTGTGTGTGTGGGTGGGTGGGTGGGTGGAGAGAGAGAGAGAGAGAGAGAGAGAGACAGACAGACAGACAGACAGACAGACAGACAGACAGACGGAGAAACAGACAGACAGACAGATGGACAGAGATTGATATATATATATATATATATATATATATATATATATATATATATATATACACACACAGAGAGACAGACAGACAGACACACACACACACACACACACACACACACACACGAACAGACAGACAAAGATGACAGACAGAGAAAAGATACAGCTCAGAAAGATGGACACAACAAGACAAACAAAGCCTACAGACATGAATCTCTTGCATTTACACCTACATAGAGCTACAATGACCGACAATAGCAAGACAAACACAGCCTACAGACACGAATCTCCTGCATTTACACCTACATAGAGCTACAGTGACCGACAACAAATCGAGATTAGATACAGTACAAGCACACAGGCTACCGAGTGAATTAAAGTCTGACTTACCTATCGCTGATCTGGTCACTATTCTGATTAGTCGCACGCAGCTCTTCGTATTATATACGCAGTGTGTTGAAACTGATCACACCCGCTATGAATTAAAAAAAAAAAAAAAATTAAATGAAGAGGCAGAATACAGGATAGTGTGCAACCCTCGTCCCGACCACTCCTGCCTGAATCCTGTTTATCTTGTTACTGGGTGTGTGAGGGGACGCAGATAGAATACTCAGCGGACTCTTGATCCTGGGGTTGTGGGTTCGAATTTCGGTACAGAGGGATTTTCCCCTCGGAGTTAACATTGGTTCTGACTCCATTCCCCCATACAGTCCTTCGAATGAGACTCTAAACCGAGGTTCCGTGTGTGAATGCACGCACAACATCTTGCACACACGTAGAATCCCATCATCAACTTTCGGAAGAGAAGGTCAGTTTGGCCGTTGGTATGGATGACACGTTACACATAGCATGCACCTTCCCCGAAGATAGAGTATGGCTGCCTTAATGGCGGGATGAAAAAACGGCCATACACACAAAACTACACTACCTGTCTATACAGGCAGTGTCCGCAGGAGTATCAGCCCAAAGACTACCGTGAATGAAAGACATGTCCCTAAAAGCTTTCGCTATGAGGACGTAAAACTCAACTATTTTCTTGAGTTTCAGCCTGCGTACACAGAAAGAAAGGAAGAAAGAAAGAATACTCAGCATTAAATGTGCATTTCTTGAGTGCTAGGAGAAGAAT
>CM031613.1:6449853-6482353 GCA_018398815.1 Conus ventricosus
GTCTAGAAGCTGCAATACATGAATTGTTCAACTGGGTCTGGAGGCCAACTGGTGTTTCTGACAACAAAGCTATACCATCTGCCAATAACAAAATAAACAATTTCATACACTTACTGTATCTGGAGACACTGTTGCACCATGTCTTTCCCTTCTCTATGATTTCTTGTGATAATTACGTTGATAAACAAGGAAAATAAAACTACATGCATCTCCTTGTTTACACCTTTTGTACAAACTATGTAATCTGTAAATTCACCACCACCTGACCATTGCTTTCACACAATTATACATGCTCTTGATACATCGGTACATTTTACCTTTATTCCATTCTTTTGAAGTACTGGTCAAAGTATTTTCTAGATATGGAATCAAATGCCTTTTCGAAGTCAATGAAGGCCACATATAATTTGCGATTCCATGAAAACTGTTTTTGTACAATAGCCAAAAGGGTAAACATCTGATCGATATAGTTGCAAAGTGAGACGACTGCAGGCGGAAATCTAAACAAATCTTAAACAAATGTCAGCGAACCGCCCAGAGAAACGTGGACAAACGAGTCACAAGACAAAAGACAACGCGTTTCGACCTCTTAGGTCTTCTTCAGGTAAGACAGAAACGAATAAAATAACGAAAATTCACTTAGCTTTGATCCCTTCAGAGTTCAGCGCAAGGAAGAAGGCGTTGAATGATTCTGACCTCTGAAGCGACCAAAGCTAAGTGAATTTTCGTTATTTTATTCGTTTGTGTCTTACCTGAAGAAGACCTAAGAGTCGAAACGCGTTGTGTTTTGTCTTGTGGCTCGTTTGTCCACGTTTCTCTGGGCGGTTCGCTAACATTTATTTAAAATTTATCTGATCAATAGTTAAATAACCCTTCTTAAAACCCGCTTGCCACTCACCGTGCTATTATTAAATTCCACCCACTTTTGCAGTCTACAGTTAATTATAGAGCTATATAATTTACTACTTAAATCACTAAGTGATATGCCCGTGTAATTACTTGGATCATTGATTTTCCTTAAATAATGGCAACATAATCGATTCAGTCCAGTTATCAGGGAATATCCCTTTGTTAAAAGTACATTGAAAATCTGACGAAGAAATCAATTACAATATTTCCGGCATTTTTGAATAATTCTCCAACAATGCCATCAGGGCCTGCAGCTTTTTTGTTCTTGAGTTTTTTAATTGCAGAGATCACTTCTGTTCTAGTAATTGTACTGTCAAGGAACCTGCATCGCTATCAGAATCGAGAAAAGTTCTCTCATCTTCTATTTCTTCTGCATCTTCTTCAACATCTTTTTCGAGAAGATCTCTGAAATGCCTATCCTAATCGCTGACAGAGATATGTTATGCGTACTACTTTTCTTAACTGATATTCTGCGCATGTGTTTCCAAAACTCTTGCTAATCTTCAACTGAGGTAACTAAATTGCATAACAAAGAATTGTACTCGTTCTCCTTCCTCTTTAAAAGATTCTTATACTACCTTTGAGCTTTACAATAAACGTCTCTGTCTTTATCGTCCAATGTATTTCTAGATATTCTTAGAAGTTGTTTCACGTCTCTCTTGGTTTTATAACATTCATGATCAAACCAATCATCATTCTTCAGAGTGTCATTTATTCTTATTTGTTTCCTCATGCACTCCGCTTGATCTTTTATACAAGCATGAAATATATTCAAAGCGGCGTTAATGTCATGATCGATCAGAGTTACTGCATTCTCCAGCATTGACAAAGCATGCTGACTATTCATTAGATCACAGAAACTATCCGCATATTCATCTTGCCATTTATACTTCTCTATAACTTGTATGTTTGTCTTTATACCTTTTCCATTTCTTACTTCAAAAAGTGAGTTTATATGGAATACTAGAGGCAGATGGTCAGACTCAATTCGTTCATTCACACAAAGACTGCAAGATATATTAATAGCATTAAACATGTCATAGGAAGTTATAAAATAATTCTTAAACCACAGTTCCCTGACTCTGAAATGTATGTGAAACGACCTTGACGGTCGCCGTCGCACACACCATTTAAAACGCACCGATCTAACACAATACACATGTTTAACAAGAGCTTACCATACTTGTTTAAATATCTTGTCTTCTGAACACCTGTTTATAAGGGTTTCGTTATGCAAACTAAAAGGACAATTTTGGGTTGGAAATTCCTGACAAATGTTAGAAATTCTGCTATTTAGGTCTCCAGCCAGAAGTACATACGTATCAGGCATACTGAGCATAACATCAGAGAGACAGTTCTCCAAATCATTTATGCCATTATCAATACCATAAAACAGCACAGTATGGTGAATTTTCTGGAGGTACGTATGTGCACACATAAAGAACATTCTTTGTAAGACCAAAGGCATCTTTACAAATATTGAACGTAATGGTATTGTTTAGATCAATCGGTAACGCTTGTACAACAGGTAAAAATTCCATTTTGATAAGACATACGACTCCTCCCGATCTTCGTCCGTATTTCGTAAACTGAACGGCTGGTTTACAGAAGACTTTATAATTGCTGAATACCTTTGAATGTAATTTTTCAACAAAAGTTTCTCCTAAACAAACAAAATCAAAAGACGTTATATACGAAATAAATGTTTTATCAGATAGCTTAGAAGCAAGCCATTTACATTCCAATGCAAAAATGAGACATGATTTCCGTTCGTACCAGCCAAACTCGCACTACAGACGCTTTCTGTAAAATTATCTTGATGATTCAGAATTGCTCTTTCTCTTTTATTATCAGACACTGCATTAACCTCTTCATTTGATGAAGACAATGGGATAAAGCTTGGTATGTGAAAATCAATACAAGTAGAAGAACGATTGTTCCCCATGAGACATAAATCATTTCCGTCGTTTCTTAAACCATGTTCACAAACTTCGAAAGGGACACTTTCATCCAGTGTGTGCATAATGAAAGAGCAGATGAAAACAATCTATCCTGTTCATTGAATACATGTTTATCTTGTCAAGGTCCCGCACCAAATGGATTGGTGGAAAATGTTTTATCTTCTTTGACAAATGTTCATTATTCTTCAGAGGTTGGTACAGGCAAAGGAACAGAGAGAGAGAGAGAGAGAGAGAGAGAGAGAGAGGAGAGAGAGAGAGAGAGAGAGAGAGAGAGAGAGAGAGAGCATTTGCACATTCAAGCATATATTGATACAAGCGCGTTTTTCAGCTTTCTTTTTTTTTTTTTTTTTTTTGGGGGGGGGGGGGGGGGGGTAACATTTGCTGCTAATGTAAAAAAAATATTTTAAAAAAGAGAGAGAAAAAGCAGATGGTCATGAAAACAACAACAACACCGCCAGGATTAAAAGGAAAAAAGTAGATAAACGGCGACAAACTGTTTTGTTTGACATTTGTCACATGATGATCTCGACAGGCTCTAATCAATAACTTGTTTAATTGTCCTTGGGCCGTCCCACTTGATTAGAACCATCTCGGCGTGTACTTATCACTCACAATAGCACAGCTAAAGAGAAGATTACACGAGAAGTAAAATGGCACCCATTACCGACGGTGTAAATTCGGCGATTCGCACAGACATACAACATTGATAAATATAAAGACACTGAGATTGGATACAATGTCGGACATTTTCATGTCCATCTGCTTTCTTCTCTCTCTCTCTCTCTCTCTCTCTCTCTCTCTCTCTTTTTTTTTTTTTTTTTTTACGACATTAGCGGCAACTAATGTCGTAAAAACTAAACTCTGGTTCCGATTTTTTTTTTAATTCATTTAAAATTTCACGTGCTTCTCAATACAAACAGGAAAGATTTTGTCTGCAAGGGTACAGGGCGGAATGTTAGATATTGTTTTATTACGTACTGCTGTCATTTTCCCCTCTGAATCTTAAATCATAACGTCTTCCGATTGGTCAGGTGACAGACCTGGTATGGCGTTACAGTTAGAACCAGTTTAGGGTGAGATTAACGTCATATTGGCCTGAGGTCCTTACGGACAAGGTTACTACAGACATAGGTCTGCATCATTGTGGCAACTGCTGTCGCCGGCAGTAGTGGGTGGGTTTCAGTGGGGGTCGTCGCATTCCTCTGTCTGAGCTCGTGTTCCTCTTGAACGTTGGTTCAACTTTGGTCGTGTTGCTCTCGAACGTTGGTTCAATTCAAGTTGTTGGTCGACCGACGATAGGCGTCGGTGTGTGTTGCCTTCTTTCCCCCAAACAGCAGGCTGTCTTCAGGACCACCAGGCGGCCTTCTTCATGCTCGGGTGGCGATGGTCCTGTGCCGCGTGGAGCCGCTTCAAGGAGGGAGCAGGACGAAGGTCGCTGGAGCGCTGCACGAGTCCCTAACATTCAGCGGGTACTCGCTGACTGCGGCCGAGAGGGCAGTTTTTCAGCCCAATCCAATAAGGAGTGCCCACCATGTCTGCTGCCCCAAACAGAGCATGGCTTTCCAGGCCACGGTGGTAGCAGCGCCCCTTCGCCAATCGCCCCACATCTCCAGGAGCCGTCCCCCGGCGACACAGGCTACACCCGCCGTCACCCACATGGCTGGAAGGTTGACTGCGCCGCCCGACACTGATCTCTCACATCAGTGTCCTTCAAAGGAGAGCTGCCACCTCTCCCCTGGCGTCCACTGGTGGCGATACAGCTCAGCTGTAAGTAAAATAGTCTCACATTCTTCTCTGATTATTCCGCAAAATGGTCGTAGTTCTCATTCTGTTTGGTGTTGTAATCCAAACAAT
The DNA here is from genome assembly GCA_018398815.1 of Conus ventricosus. Lineage (NCBI taxonomy): Eukaryota > Metazoa > Mollusca > Gastropoda > Neogastropoda > Conidae > Conus > Conus ventricosus. The sequence continues at coordinate 6,454,578 of CM031613.1, forward strand.
GTTGAAAATAAGTCAATGACAGACTCGCTCACACAACGTTGACAACAACCAGTTGAACAAAACTAAAGAAAGTCTCCCCCTTTAAATAGACAACTAAAGTTTTGTTGTTGTTGTTGTTGTAGTTTTACATTATTTACGTAACAACTCTTTCCACTTTGTTTTCACAATATCAATCCTACATATTTATCAATTAAACACGTTAACACGTCTTCATGGACACACACACACACACACACACACACACACACACACACACACACACAGACATACACACACACACACACAACACACGACACACACACACACACACACACACACACACACACACACACACACACACACACACACACATACACACACACACACACACACACACACACACACACACACACACACACACACACACACACTAGTTTGCATCAGTATTCCCACCCACAGTGCCACACCAAATATTCGATTCGTTCAAAGTTTCCCGGTCCTCACAGACCCATGACAGTTCTTGCCCAGTGTCCAGTCTTTGCGACCTCTTGTCCACTCAGACCCATGACAATTCTTGCCCAGTGTCCAATCTTTGCGACCTCTTGTCCACTCGGACCCATGACAATTCTTGCCCAGTGTCCAATCTTTCCGACCTCTTGTCCACTCAGACCCATGACAATTCTTGCCCAGTGTCCAGTCTTTGCGACCTCTTGTCCACTCAGACCCATGACAATTCTTGCCCAGTGTCCAGTCTTTCCGACCTCTTGTCCACTCAGACCCATGACAATTCTTGCCCAGTGTCCAGTCTTTCCGACCTCTTGTCCACTCAGACCCATGACAATCCTTGCCCAGTGTCCAGTCTTTCCGACCTCTTGTCCACTCAGACCCATGACAATTCTTGCCCAGTGTCCAGTCTTTCCGACCTCTTGTCCACTCGGACCCATGACAATTCTTGCCCAGTGTCCAGTCTTTGCGACCTCTTGTCCACTCGGACCCATGACAATTCTTGCCCAGTGTCCAGTCTTTGCGACCTCTTGTCCACTCAGACCCATGACAATTCTTGCCCAGTGTCCAGTCTTTGCGACCTCTTGTCCACTCGGACCCATGACAATTCTTGCCCAGTGTCCAGTCTTTGCGACCTCTTGTCCACTTACAAATCACAAACTGTGCTCGTGTCCCTCTCAACAAATAAAAAGACAGTGCCCTGCTCTATCCGGAGGGAGGGGGTAGTTCCTGGATGGTTCTGACCTAGGCCAGTTATGGCTTTTAATGTACGATCACACAAGCTTCCCGTCCCTCCCATGTCTTAAATTTAAAAAAAAAATCTGGACACGCAGGCTGATACTCCTGTTGACACTCCCTGTATACACAGCAAGGATTCATCCCATCTACCCAACAAAGGGAGGGGAGTTTTGTGTGTACGACCTTTTTTTTTTATCCCGCCATTAAGGCAGCCATACTCCAACTTCGGGGAAGGTGCATGCTATGTGTAACGTGTCATCCATACCAACGGCCAAACTGGCCTTCTCTTCCGCAAGTTGGGGGATGGGATTTACGTGTGTGCAAGATGTTATGCGTGCGTTCACGCACGGAACTTCGGTTTATAGTCTCCTTCGAAGGACTGTAGAGAACTGTATTATGCCGCTTCTAACTCACCTTCGCCCTCAAACCAGTTTTCGGGCGAAAGTGACCTAGAAGCGGCATAATACAGTTCTCTGACAAGTAAGACTTCAAACTATGTTTTCTTAATCATTTTCGCGCATACAGTCATTTTCAATACCATCATTTTTGCAGAGACAGTCACTAAACTAAAACTTGGCTGAGACCCTGTGCGAACACCCCTAATTAGAGGGCTTGGGTTTGTGGCAGGCAGTACCCCGGACGGATCCTATGACCTGTAATTATGGCGCCATAAGGTAGGGCTGGCGTTACCTGGCCGTGTGGCGAATTCCCGCCTGGGGTAAAACAGATATAGACATGTTTCTTACATTCACCTATCATAAGTCAAGATTTAATCATGTGATAGTTAGAAAGACGTCACATCCGCCCAGCACTTAGTGTTGTTGACAACGGGCCTTAAGTTATCTCGTCATTTGGTGTTGTGGTGCTGTGGTGAACGGACGTGTTTCAGTGATAGATGTTTTTGCTGGTAAAGATTTTGCTTAAACGAAATATTATCTATGCCTCAAGACAGCATTTCCTCAGAATTAGAGAGAGAAATTCTGGAATTGCAAGTTGCCTCATCAAAATCTATTAGATTTCTTAACACAGCCATCAACTTTAATTCTACCTGACATGGATCAAGCTTCTACTTTTCAACAAGCTCAAAATCTTCCATTACCACCGCCAACACCAACGGAATTGTGGACAGAGGAAGAAATGCTCATTTTGCAAGAGAATCAAGACTACTTTAAAAAAATGACAGAAATAATTGAAAGATTAAAAGGGAAGGACCGCAGGATTTGCCAAAGAAGCCTAAAAGAAAGCTTGAGCAATTGTTAAAAGAAAAGAAAGGAGAACAGATCTTTCAACGCCACAAGAATTACATGACTATCTTATGGCAAATCAGGCTGACATTCAATCAGCTATTTCCAGAGAAGCTTTTACTGATCAGATGTTTTCTAAAACAGCAAATGAAGCTGAAATTGTAGAAGACTACAAAAAGGGATGAGAAATTTGAGGAGGCAAGATGCACAGTCCTTGTTAATTTACGTTCAGTTTGGTAACTTCTTGATTTTGTGTAAACAATGGCAGGAAAATGAAAGGAAAGAAGGGAGAACGAAGGAAACATGGGCTGTTTGGTTGAAAGAATAAACTGGGTATTCTGATGTTCACGCACGAAAATTACGTGCCGTTGCGAGCGTTCTTTATGGATACCAGGGTTTTATGTTGTAGGCCTTCCCTTTCGTTTCATTTCTGGCAAGCTGAATGAAATTAAAAGCATGCTGCAAGTGCCGGGCTTTGCACAGTACTGGAAACAAGATCCGCACATAACAATGACAAGCCAGCTCCAGCAATCCCCGTAATTGTTAACGGTGGAAGGCAACTGCCAAAGCACGCCTAAAAATAGGACCGTTCGCGCGTGAACGGTGGCCTACTTGCTGGACTCCTGCCCCACAAAGCCCGGACAGTTTTCTAAAAATAGTTCTTACCTCACCTGCTTTGACGTCATGCTTCGCCGTTCGCGCGTGAACGGTGGCCTACTTGCTGGACTCCTGCCCCTACTCCTCTATGCAGGCAGGAGTTTCAGGTTTCGCTAATTCTACTCTTGCGATGATTGCTGTCTGAGCCAGAGCATTGCTTGTAACACAGAAGTAAAAAAAAAAGTAGGTCGCGCAACCGCCTGTAGCGCTCAAATAGGTCAACTAGTATTGGAACCTGCTGATTCACTGACATTCACTGCCTGTCTTCACTGCTTCAACGCCCTGCTTCAACTTTTTTTGGCTGCCTTTAGGCGGCCACAGAGTGTACTTTATTCAACTGTCTTGTTTATTAAATCAAGCTTTTGATAAATGCACTTGGCGGCTGCTTTGAACTTGCAACAAAAGAGCTAATGAATCACAAAAACGCAAGCACCGTCTTGCACCAAGTGGTGTTACACATGACAAATAATAAAGCTCTGTGTACACCCACACACACTCCTACCCCAAGTTCGCCCCAAGTTCTTAATTAAGTCACCCCAAGTTCTTAAATAAGTTTTTAATTAAGTTACTTCAAGTTCTTAATAAGTTTCTTGATTAAGTAACTTCTAAGTTCTTGATTAAGTCACCTCAAGATCATAACTAAGTCATCCTCTAAGTACAACCAAGGTTTTATTTAAGTTATCTTATAATTATCAAAAAAATACAATCTATGTTTTTATCTTAAATAGCAGATGTCTAATATAGTACACACACGCCTCAAAAAACGCGTCATCGTTGAGGATGTCTTGCTCAGCGTTCTCCGCATAGATCTTAATGAAGTTCTTGCAACCGAAGCAACCGCATTGATTACAATTCTGGTCTATGGAAATGTCTTTTATAGACTCCAGGTCTTTATTTATTGACTTTATCATTTTATAATACGCCATGATCTATTTTTATTAAAAAAAATTAAAATTAAGTTCTTAAAATATTATTCCATTTGAAATGGATCAAAATGATGCTTTGTTATTGGCGTTTTGGCGTGCTGGTGTCTTTTTCTGCATTTAGTGGTTCAGATTTTTTTGGTTGCTTTTGTTTCTGTTGCCATCGTGTATAATATTTATAGCCGCAATAACTGCCCCCAACAGCAGCAATGGCGCCAAAAATGGCAACAGTTTTAAGTTCAATATTCCATGAAGACTTTGGCGCCCTTGTATCACATGGAGTTTTTATAGCTGGCATTGAATTAACTTGTTCTGGCGTTGGCGGTGTTATGTTTTCATGATGCTGTAACATTAATTTTTTTGTCTGTTCCACTCTGCTAATTTTTTTCCTGCTTCAACACGCCCAGGATTTTTAATGGCCTCCACCTGATTCAGCGTTTTCTTCTGATTTTTCTGGCTTGGTTACTTTCTCCAACTGATTCAGTGTTTTCTGGTTCTGCTGATTTTCCAGATCGTTCATTTTGAAGGGAAATAAAATCTATATGATTAAAAGTTATTAATCCCATGATTAATGGCGATAACAATGTTCCAAATCTATAGTATAAATCACACCCTAGAGACTCTAATGACTTTGTTAAAACTGGATCTTGCGTTTAAATCATACGTAAGATCTTGTTCAGAATCAATGGGAGCAAATCTACTGACTAGTTTAGTGTACAAACTAAGAACCGTTTGCCCAACGCTTTTTACCATTCTCGACCCCAACTGCGCCTCATACCTGTTATGATACTTTATAATGTCTTGCGGCGACATCTGTTGAATCTGTTCAATGCTGAATTCAGTTCCGAGGAACTGTTTTGTTTTCCCACATGCTGCCAAAGATACAGCCTTTCCTTTTTGGGCATAATAGCTTGATCATCAACTTGGTCATTCATAAGTTCGGGAAGGTTTAGGCTGCCTTGTAGCTGTAGGAGATCATCACTGTTCATGTTTTTTAATAAATTATAATTATTTTATTTTATAAAAATGAGCACCGAAAAAACTGTTGCCAACCTTGTATACCATTCTGCTGTTATTGGAGGGCTAAGTGTAGGATACTCAATGCTTGGTAAAAGCTTGTTAAGAATTAAACCAGCAGATCTTGGCAAACTAGACTTTGAGGATTCAGCAAAGCTAATTGCTATCATTGCAGCTTCGGTTGCCACGAAAGATTTTCTAGTCAAGCAAGGAATAATTCCAGACAGTATAAATATGTAAATAAAAAATACATTTATAAAAAATGGCTTCACTCGTAATGATGATAGGTGGCGCTGTGGTGAATGCGCTTGCTTTTAGCGGAGGTAATTTCGCATTTAGTAAACTACGGGATGACGGCGAGATAAAAAGACATAACAAAGCTATGGAGCAACTAGCAGCTGCACAAGACGCCTATGAAAAGCAGAGACTTGAGCAGTTAGATTTTATTAATGACACACTGAAAAAACAGGGCATGCAGCTTACATATTTAAAGATGTTGATCAAGCAATAAAACAATATTATCTTGTAACAGGCAAACCAATCGAGACATTGCCCCCACCAAAATTCAGTGACTTTTATCAAACATCAGAAAAACAAAAGATGCAAGAAATCGGGTTTATTGTCGTTGGTATGACCGTTGTGTATTTTGTTGCACATAATATTGGCTGAATAAAAAATGAACAAAATCTATTATTCGCCCAAAGGATATTGGAAGGGCATCACAGCAATACAAAAGCTAAGCGAAGCAGCGGGAGTCAGTGAACAAACAGCAAAGGAATGGTTATCTAAACAAGCAATTTGGCAAATTTATTTACCTGCACCTAGACGAATACAGAGACCACACTTTGTGAATACAACTCCAAACGACACCCATCAAATGGATCTTCTATATTTACCCTCTGATAGGATTAGACGAAAAAGATTTAAGTACGCACTCACAGTCATTGACATAGCTTCAAGATACAAAGATGCGGAACCATTAACACAAAAGAGTGCTTCTGCTGTTGCTGTCGCTATACAGCTGATATACCAACGAGGCCCCTTAACTTATCCTCGCATGATTCAAGTTGATGATGGAAAAGAATTTAAAGGCCAAGTGAATCAATTATTGTTAAAACATAGAGTTACCATTAAAAGAGGCATTCCAGGAGTTCACAGATCACAGGCTTTAGTTGAAAACTTTAACAAACAGTTAGCCGAAAGACTTTTCTCCTACCAGTATCACAGAGAGCTTATTGACAATTCTCGTAACACAGAATGGGTTAGAAGACTGCCCTCAGTTTTGCGCGCAATGAATAATGAAGAATTTAAAGGGCTAAAGCCAGTACAAGCAATCAAAAGAAAAACAATAAATGTTGCTGAAGGAGGGCTTCATCAGCAAACTATTACCATTTGGATTGAAAGTAAGGTACCTTTATTTACCGGGGGAAGCAGAAGGGGACACTCGCATCAGGGCAACCGATCCAGTTTGGAGTATTGATCCATATGAATAAAAAGAATTGTAAAAATGAATCGCCCGTGTATTATTTACGAGAAACTGACACAACAAAACAACCAGCTCCTCAAAGATCTTTTGTGAAAGAAGAACTGCAGATAATCCCACCAGACACAGTTCCGCTTTAATTAATTTACGTAAATATATCTGAGTTTAAAATGGAAGCTCAGAAGGAAGTGCAGAACGAAACAAGAATGTAAAGGAAGAGACCTTGAAAATGATACGGGAATCATTTCATGCGTGTAATGCTATTAAGGAAACATTTTCGAGGATTAATCAATGCATGCTAAATCATCCAGATCACCTACAACTCAAACCCCCAAATTGGGAAAAAGAATATCTTGAAATAATAAAAAAAATTCGAACGCATCAAGCAAACATGAGAAAAGATTTAAATGAATTGGATGAAGCTATGATTGATCTTATAATAAAAGTTGATGAAAAATATAAACCCCCCTGTTTTATGCGGTCCTCCAGTGCCCGATTGCATATGAAAACTCTGGATTAACAAACACGCGTTTTGTGTTTGTTCTATCTAACGACTTCTTTGTTACAACTGTTGTGTTGATCTCATGTAGATTAGATCGCAGTTTTACGTTGTCATGATGAAAAGTCTTATTGCCAAACAATGCTTCTTTGTAGTTGTCATGTGATATGTTTGACTGCACAACGCTGCGAGATATTCCCTTTGCTTTCTTAATGATTTCTCCTGGCTCGAAATACTGTACATTTTTGACCTTAACCCCACATACTCCTTGATCACCTTTCCAGATAATTCATCCTTCATCTTTCCTAAAACCTTCTTATTAACGGATGAATGTAAAGGCGACTCTTTAGGGTAATCGGACGTGTCGTACCATCCACTCGCTCCTTTAGCTACTTCCATTTCCATGTCTTTATAGATGTCTTCAGTAGGAATATCTATCACAAAACTGTCTGTATCTGTGTAAAGTACTCTGGACTCAGGATACGAGGGCTTAAAGTAGTCATAAAGAAACTCTAACATCAAAAGCTTTGATAATTCTAAAACAGTAAACCCAATAAAAACGGGTTTGTCTAATTTGACTTTCTTTTTTTTCATCATTATGCCAAAAAGCTGGTCATGAAATCTTCTGAAGTCCTGATAATTTGGTTTAGAAGTCAGCTTAATTGCTTCGTTCTCTCTGGTGACCAATCTGACATCTTTACGCTTGTGCGGATTCTCCATAGTCTTTCCAAAACAGCTGTTGTTCATCAACTTGAAAAAGTCTTTTTCTGAAGCATCTGTGGATTTAGTTCTGAGATCAGTGTTCTTCATGATGTATGGTTTCATGAACTGTTCTTGATCAAAAGCAATTATGCGATGAACTGCTGTCAACTTTAACCCATGTCTTAAATAAAATTGCAGAAGTCTGTAATGACAGACATAATTTTTTTTGCCTCGAAGATTAGGCACAAGTTTAGGTGGTTCTCTTGGATCCATCTTTAGACTTTCTGCTGCTAATGGATAGTCATTATGCAGGTCATGGAGTTCCTGAGGATATTCTAAGTCAACTTCTAGAATGAAACCACGCTGTTGGTCAGGCGTTAAACTGCCCAACCACTTTAATTGGCCTTTTGAATATTATTCGTACCTGTGTACATCTTGAAGTTGCGTAATGGAAGCGATTGTGCCATAGCCCAACCATACAGATTGTTTGCATCTAAATACATGAGATAGTTAGACCTTTTACTAGGATCATAATCGTCCAAGTATTTGTTGTTTGCTTTACAGTAATGATGCGACGCCATACTAATTCCCCCACGCAATCCGTTTTCAATCATCTGAATCATTGGTAAATCCGACAATAAATCAATCTGTACTCCAGTAAACTTTAAGAAAGCATCCCAACTCATCCCGGGCGCAGAAATGTAATGCGCGGGATCCAGGCTATAATGTTTCATGCAGGTCTTTCTATAATTTTCAAAGACGTTCCGCCAACAAACATGTATCAGCCATCAAGTAGGAGTCATGATAGTCTCCCATCGTTTTACACTCTAACTTTTGCCAAGCATCTTGAGCATGCTGGTAATCGGAGTCGCTGATGTCCTTTCCTCTAAGACTAGAAAAGAACGCGCCTTTAGGTGGAAGCGTATCTTCAGCAAACCTTTCCCAACTGTTCATGTACTCATAAGGATAAACGCCCTTTCTAACAAGAGTTGAGTCAAAATATTCTTCTGTTATTGGGCAGGACTTTAAGGACATTGCCAGTGCCTCTAATGAGCCCATCATGTGTTGCATAGAGTCATAAAAAGACATGTTATTTAGATTAAAGCACATGTACTTTTCTGATGACTGTGCGATGCATGACACCCTAAAGGCATCGTCTACTGCTTTCATTATAAGGTGAGAGTCGTAACCTCGCAAGTTATGAAGAAGATGGGCAGCTTCCATGTCTTAGGATCAAACTTTAGTTGAAGATTGCATTTACTGTGTGCTGCTCCTCTGAACTTTCCGCTAATGTGATCATGGTCTCTTACTTTTGGATTTGTTGCTTCTTCACTGAGTTCTAAACCACAAATCCAACAATGTGTGGCTGAGTCATACTGTTGTTGGTCTTCAGGCGTCATTATGATTTCAGATAAATTCAGATTATTAGAACAGGCGTTACGCACTTGCTGCATGCGTTCTAAGAAGTATTCTGCAGCATTTGATCCTCTGTATAATTCTGGCTCTGAATGAGCGCCATCCGACCTGACAATAACGAAGGCAAATGAACAAATCTGATGATTACTCATTAAGACTGTTTTAGGAAGTCTCTGTGGCGTTGGGCCTTCATAAGGAACAATAAGCGACTCGAAGTCTGCGTAAACTACGTATGGACTTGTTTGCAGCCGTTTCCAGTTCTTAAAACTAACTTTAGATCCGGGCGGGGGCGTAGTTAGTTCTGTATTACAGTCAACTGGACCAATACAATGTTTCTTATGTTCACTTGCGGCTTGAACAGATGGCATTCTTGTTAAACATTTTCTGCAGAATTCTTGTTTATGGTAATGCTTTGAAGTATGCCGCAATAATCTACTCATTGTGCGTATTAATGTGTAATGCGGTAGCCCCGCTGGTGAAAACATCAGTAGTAAGTCAACATGATTTTTGTCTGGTTCGCCAATCGTTGGACTGTTCTTGGACACTTTAATCGGTTGTAGATTTGTTTCTCATCCCATGTGTAGACATTAACAGTTATTGGTTTGTTTTGCTCTTCAAACTGATCAATTTGGTCTACACTAACAGGAAAGGACACCCCACTAAAGTTAAGATCATTGATGTACGGGTGATAGTTAGACACTCTCTCTGCGTTTTTGCGGGCGTGATGCAGCCTTGCGAGAACACACCACATAAAACATTTGTTGTCTGTATTCCTTATGTTTAAAACTGCTCTTTTTGCAACTAATGCTGGAGGTAGTGGAATGTAAGCCTTGCCTACAATCGGCGCATACTTAGCCTGTTTTAATCTAATCTCTAAGACTTCGCCCTCTGACCAACCAGAGCCTCTCATTTTGGCTTCTTCAGCGGCCACATCAAACTGTGTAAGCAGTTGGTCTGCCCAACCAGGTGTTAAGTCATTATGAGAAAGAATAGCCTGTTGTTTAGTTGAGACCCAGACTTCTAGATTTTCTTCATTTATTGTTACATAGTCGATTAAAACAGCTAACATTACTTTAACTGGTGGGTCTATTGTTAGTTTACTTGGAACTTGAGAAATAGCATGAACAACACTTGCCTGTACGTTTGTTGGGTCAATGACTTCTAAATCAATATCATTCAGCGCTCTTGATAAACGCTCTCTCTCAAGCATTCCTTCAAACAATTCGTCTTGTCCTTCATATATCTTAGCCATGTTGAGTTTCTTTTCTAACTCAAAATATTTATTTAAATTAAAAAAAATACTTAATCAGAACCAATATCAACGGTCTTTTTGCGCTTGGACTCATAAACTAAAGTATAAACACCCTTTGGCGTTGTTAATGTGAGCTGTTTAGAACAGAGTTTAATGTCTCGTTTACTTTTTTTAAGCATTCCTTTTTTATCTGCTCGGCGTCTGGCTGTTGAGAAAAACTTGCCCTCGCCTTTCTTTGAAGATCAAACTTTTGTCTTTTGTAGTCATCAAAATCGACTGTAAACGATTAAATTCTTCATCCGCGATGTTTGAGTCAACAAGCGCTTTATTTATTGTCAGTTTGAACGAGCTAAGTTTAGCCGTTATTAGTTGAACCATAGCTGTGTGCTTTTGGAGTTTAGTTTTTATTTTTTTGCTAGCTGCACCTACGGCTAATGAACACACGCCAAGAGCTAAAGACAAACCGCCTAGAGGTAAAGCTGCGGGTGCGCCTATGCCGTTGCTAAGAGACCAACACTGTTCCTGCTGATGCAGCGCTTATAGTCGATGCTCCAGTATTGACATATGTAACAGCATTAAAGCAGCAGAATACCTTCGTTTGGTTTTGCTGTATTTTGAAAGGTCTGCTCTAGTTTTTGTTGCATTTGCGTAATGTTTGTTAATCTGAAGGCTTTTATGTCAGGGGTTTCTACTATCTCTTCTCTTGGCGACTCTGGCGCTGTAGGTACTTTTGGATAAACGTGAACGGACATGCTTTTTATAAAATGAAAAAATAATTTAGTATACTACAGTTTCTAATCTGTTAGCTTCAATATTCAGCTGCGCATCATATATTAAAAACAAATGTACATTAAGCGGTTTATCGGCTTCTTCTTCTTTATCAATTTGAATGTTTATTACGTCTCTCACAGTTCTCCCGCTTCCATGTAACCGATTATCCTCTGTTGACCTTAGGTCAATCCATAAACCGTATTTTGTTGTTAAATAATCATCAAGTCTTACACTGTGAAGGTGTAGATCTTTAGCCACAAGGTCAACTGTTGGATTTCTACACCTCCCACCTCCAAACAGTTTTCTTATTCATCAAAATGCTGATAAGGTTTAAGCCCGCTAGCATAGATTTGGTTAGGACTGCCCTCAATCGAGCATTGTACTTTCGTTATTTTTGGATTAAAAAACTTTTCACTTCCTCTTTTGAATGGTTCTTCATCTTCACACAGCAATAAAATACCTTTAAGCGATCTTGCTGAGACGCTAAAACTAAAATTCCATATAGTGTCTGCCCTGCTTCTAGGATATGTTGTATGATGAATCACTCTTTCGTAAAATATTGCTAATTTTGACTGATATTGTTGTTCAATCAGCCTTGCTAAATTAGGGTTGCTAACAACGTCAAACTCTAACGAGATGTCAGAAATGCTGTACTTTGCTTCGGTGTCTGATGATTTGATAACCCGTTTGTATTCATTAAAAGTTAGTTCATATGACAATCTGTCTTTTAATGCTCCTTGAAAGTATGGCGCATGCGCTTTTAACAACTCAAAATCTAAGGGAATGGAAAAGCGATTTCCAAACGCAAAATTTACAGCCACATACTTTTTGCCGTCTTTAGTATCTGCGGCACCTATTCTATGTTTTAGTGCTTCTTCATTTTCTATTCCTTGAAACGCAAAGTCAGCCCTTTTCATTCCCGGTTAGCCATAGATCAGAATAGGTTAAAAATATGTCTGCATTGTGTAAAGAAAATATTTCTTGCCCCTCAAGTTTTATAGAAATTTTCTTAACGATTGCCCGTCCCAGATTCTGTACAACTGTCCTGTTTGGGTCTGTTGTTGAAGCGAGCGCTATTTTGAAGTAAGACGCGCAGAGCTGGCACAATCAGGTCATTTGTCCTAGGTCTGGAAATTTGACAGTAAGAATTTGATCTGCATCAATAGTAGATGGATTATTGGAACAGTAATAGTCCGCTTATTTCCCTTCACGCCAAAGGGTTCTTTCAGTCTTCTATGCGGGTCAAGAATCGAGCCATGTGCTTGTGACATTTTTTTTATAAACAAAATAAAAATTAATTAATTATTTAAAACCATGGCAGGCATTGAAGATGCAGAAGATTATGATGTTTTGATCGTGGAGACGACATGAGTGAAATGATCCCTTTGACCAGCATCGCTCAATGCTCTCAATGCGGCATGAATTAACAGAAAGTAAGGTTAAATCATTTTACGAAAGTTTAGGTCAAGAACCTCCCGAATTTATAGACCCAAATGATTTTGAATTAAAAGATGATCAATTTGTCTGTAAAAAACGATCGGGAGAACTTGTTCAGCTTACAACTAAAAAAGACCCATCAAAGTTTTTAGCCGTGGGTTCAATTAGAATATGACTCCCTGCGAGCGTACAAAATCGCCTTGGCATTGCTAGACCAAAATTAGATAGGGATGCAGTTGCTAAACTTCAAAACAACACTGCAAGAACTCCCAACAGATAACCAAATGCAAAACATGGAACTTAAAGAATTAAATCAATCAGCAGGTGAATTAATAAATGTAATGAGAAGCAGAATCCAGTTTTTCAGAAGAAACAGCGTTAAAAACAATTAATGATTCCCATTGCCTATGCGGAAATAGCGGCCCTTGATCGTGCTTTAAGAACCATTAGAGGCGAATTAACAAACAATTTAGCAAAACTAGGTGAACTAGATGAGCATATAAAAAGAGAAAAAGAAAAACTCGTTGAGGCTGATGACGCCAACTTAGGGCGTGAGATTAAAGAAAGAATAGCCCAAAGACTAAAAGATCTTGAACAAGAAAGATCAGCAAGACTAGAAGTGCTGACTACTAACCGAGACCTATACGAACTCAAGTGAATAGAATAAGAGAAACTATCGAAAAAATTTTATATGAAGACGCAACGCTAGCAGAACGAATACGAACACTGTTTAGAGAGCAAGGTGTCACATTAGCAAGCGTTATAACGGCCTTAGGATTTGCAATAAGTACACTGGTGTTGGCTATTACAGGCGGCGGTGGAGGTCAAAGTCCAGTGCCTCCGCCACCATCACTCCACCTGATAAATCATGGGTAAAAAACAGCTTGATCATCTTGCAAGTTTATTAAAAAAATTAGCTGGTAAAGCTATAGACTCTTTACCTGGCATATTAGGGGGCATTGTCAGCTGGCTTTTGTCTACTGCAAGCAAAGTAGTTGGCTTTATGCCGCACTTATGGACATTAGTTCTTGTAATAGTTGGGTTACTATTTAGTAAGATAAAGACCAAGTAATCTATGCCTGTTAATCCAAGAACAAGCGCTGTCTTTTCATATTCATGGTCATCGCGAACAGAGTCCGCGAGCTTTGCTGAGTCTTCAATGACTTTGGGGTTTGGACTTCAGGAATTAGATGACTTAATCTTGGGCGTTCTTTTATGTTTGTAATATTACTGGCCCAGAATTTATGTCGTTTTTCCAACCTTCTGTTTCATTGCCTGCTATAAGAATTTCATTATTATAGTTTATTATTATTCCTACCTGGAGTCTAAGGTCAGAAGGCAACATGTATAAACCAGTGCCAACAGCAAAGTCTACTTTCGATCTTGCGTATTGTAAAACATTGTTGGTACCTTTGAATACTTGAAGGTAAATCAACTGTAGAATTAATGGCGTCCTCTAAATTTGCTAAGTATTGTTTTTGTGCGTCAAAGCCAGTAGAAGATCAGTTATGCTTGATCTTGCCTGTGCTTGCGAACCTAGCAAACACCAAACGTAAGTACGAATAGAGTCGTTTATTCGTTCTATTCCCCCCTAGTTAGGCCCTTAGAAGTGTCTAAGATAAATGTTGTCCATGCTGTTTTATGCTCTTGCTGTAAGGACCCATGGCTCAACAGTTGTGCCAAAAAGAAAGTTTTGAAAGGAGGATGCCAGTCATAGTTATACTTTCTGTGCGTGCCCCGAAATAAAGGTCGCCTAGACCATGATTATGATCCAACGCTTGTCTAAAGCCTGTCTTGATGTTAATATTGAATTCGTTACAGATCCTTTCAAAAGCTTCATGTCTATTCTGTTGCTGAGTGGATTAAATGGTTTGTCATTTGGTAATGGCGCTTGCAGTTCAGTCAAAATACGTCTGAAGGTGTAATTAAAAATGAAATCTGTACACTGACCTCACCAAAGGATCATGGTGATTTAAATGATCGGCATACGACACTCCACACCCAGTTGATGCGCAAAACACAGCAAAGTTTAACTGGTTCTGATAAAACTGCATCGGATGACTAAACCACGCTTTCTTGATGTGGTCGTTTTCAATAGGGGGGTTAAGTAGCTCTTCAATGGAGTACTCACCTTTTTATGAAAAGAGGCAGTCTGGGTCACAGCAATGTCAAGAGTATCAGTTGCTATATTTTTAAGATTGTAGTGCGGCCCAACAGAATATTTTGCACAGTATATTTGAATGCACTCATTTTTATTTTGTTTAAAAAATGTTGTCAACAATACAACACAAGACCGTCCTTCGTTTTTAGAACATGCTATTGATACAATTGCGGGGCCAAAATGGTTGCGCTTCATGAAATATTTTACAAAGTCGTATGGTTTAATATAAGTGAACACAGGAAGAATAATAAGGTTCTAAAAGTTGACAAACAGGGGCCCAAGTTAGCCAGTTAACAATATCCTGATGGTTATTACGGGTTTTGCTCACTAAAAGAAGCAATGAGTAACTTTGACATTACTCTCAAACTTAACAATGCAAATCTAAAACAATGTTAACATTCAACCTGAAGAAGAAGGAGGTTACTATTTTGATAAAGAGCTAGCTAAAATGTTAGGCTTTACGGCTAACAATTATAGATTTAGAGTTACACCGACCAAAACTACTTATGAGGGGAAAGTCCGCTCGATCTTGCATTACTTCATTACTCTATGTTCATTTGGATGAGCTGAGCACTGATGAAAACTTATATGATGGAAGGCCCTCAACTGTTTTTAAGAGCTCTGCCGTCAGGGAAAGCTGCATATTGCGATTATGAAATTATACAATTCCCTAATTTACAGTTTTAAAAGATTAGTTTGCGGGAGGGTTGGATCATTTAATATAAAGATCAAAGACAAAACGGGGAAAGTCGTAAAATGTGATAACCTGCACATTGTTTTGGAAATAAAATAATACGCTACTAAAAAATAATGTCGCGTGGGCCAGAAGAACCAGGAGTTACATTAGCGCCTGTGAGGTGTATAACCTTAGAATTAAAAGACCTTGCAGACGTTGCGGACTTTGAACAGAACGGTGAGATAGGCGCTTTGTATGGTTTTGAGTACACTAAAGATGGTGATTATAAACGCAAAGAGGTTGGCGAACAACAAAAAGTTTCCTAAACTAGAACAACTGCGCAATCTAGAGGCAAATAATGTTGGCCAGTATGAATATAAATAGTCCGAAAACCTGACCTCAAATGGCACTTAGAACCATATTTAGAATGGGACATAAAATTTGAATCATAAGCCCATTTACATTTTTGCCGTCAAAAAAGTTTCAGAAAAGCATTCAAATCTGGCCTTTACATGTAAGTCTTATGCCAGACGACAATAGTCGGAAAGAAATTGAAATAAACGCCGTATGGGAAAAAACAGTACATCCTCACAGAAAAGTAAACTTGTAAAAGATGCTCTACAAAATTACAGTTCATGCCGCAAATGAAATTAGGGACACGTTCACAATAATATTTGAAATTTCTGTCTTAAAGATAAGGAGAAGGATGGGGTTGTGGGCGTTAGTGGACGTCCTTTTTAAAGGAATTCTAATTAGCTGGCAAAACTTAGACGTTGACAGTCTTAAAGTTCTGTTGTCATTCTTTCACAATGGTGAGGATATTAAGGTCATAATAACAAGCAACAAAATCAATATTAGTCTAATAGAACAATCTTACGCACTGAATTGGATTAATCTACACATTTAGACCTTATAGGATTTTCTTATACTGAACAAGTTTTAACAGAGGGCATGATAAAAACAATAACCGGATTAGATTAATTCTGTTATAAAAACTATGGAGCAGTTAAACTTTATGACAAAACCCCTCATTATTCATTAATTTGTGGGCAGACTGGTTGTGGAAAAACAATATTAGTCCTAGACCTATTACAAACAGTTTATCGTTAAATTTTAATCATATTGTGGTTTTCTGTCCAACACTTAATGGAACAAAGCATATCATGATAGAAGTTTATATGGACAGATGACGACATATATTTAGTTAATCCTAGCAATAAACTGAGGAGTGTTTAGAACAGTTTTATAAACTGTTTGAAGGACGCAGACACTATTTATTATAGATGACTGTTCGGCAGAAAAAGACATAGTTAAAAAGAGAAACACTTTGTCGAAACTAGCTTTCAGCGGAACATGCTGGGATAAGTGTGTGGATTTTATGCCAGAAATATAACTCGTTTTAAAAGACTTTAGAGAACAGTTAAAGACTGTAGTTTTATTTCACATGAAAGACAGAGACTCATTTGAAGAATGTTTGCGCGAAAATGATGTTATTGAAAATGATCAGGAAAAACATAGGATTAAACAAAAACTGAAATTCTGAAAAGTTTAGTAAATTAGTATTGAAAACGGATAACCCTACACGTATGTTTGTTTGTAGATAACGTTATTTTTTGGTTATTGAAGTCTTACTTGTCAGAGAACTGTATTATGCCGCTTCTAGGTCACTTTCGCCCGAAAACTGGTTTGAGGGCGAAGGTGAGTTAGAAGCGGCATAATACAGTTCTCTACTGTTATAGGGAATGGAGTCAAAAAACCAACCAACCTATGAGGCAG
This sequence comes from Conus ventricosus, assembly GCA_018398815.1. Lineage (NCBI taxonomy): Eukaryota > Metazoa > Mollusca > Gastropoda > Neogastropoda > Conidae > Conus > Conus ventricosus. The sequence goes on from CM031613.1 coordinate 6,471,813, forward strand.
CATCCTTGCGAAGCTTCGCTGTCACTACGGCGCCAATGTCTGATCTGTCCTTTCCGCATTCAACTTCCTGTCCTACAAGTAACAATTCATCATCCTGAGCTGTCTTGTTTACTGCTCAAACATGCATGCATGTTGCACGGTTTAGTGATCAGATTAGCGCATGCACAACATTTTGCATTTTTCCTTTTCTTTCCGATAGCCTGCACAAGCAGTTCATGTTTTCTGTGTCATACTCCCCCTCACAAACAAATATAAGAAGCGCCTTGGCACTAAGGCTGTGTCAGGCCAATTGACATAGGCTAGAACACCAAGGCTACATCAAAATGTTGTTATGCTCTGCATAGTTATGCAGGGTTGTCTTCAGTCGTGACTAGCTCCTAGCATAACATTATCAGTCTCCAAAACCCCTCGAAGTCGGGGTGTGGCTGTCCACGTGGCAGGGTAATCATAAACGGTCACACACGTCATGTTCTCATCTCTAACTGATGCATTTGTACCATAGTGTTCAAGTGCTTCGGCTGTTGGGGTGATCCCTGGAGTAATTTAGTCAGGGTACGACAACAACAACAATATAGGAAACCTCCAGGAGTTTAGGCACAGTGTCTGACATTTAAAGTAAGTGAAGAAGGTGTATATTCTCAGAATATCTCGGTCGATTTTGTGACAGCCCGGGTTTGCTATGCTCTTTTTTCGCCTTCAAGAATGGGAAAGCCATGCAAAGATCAAGAGGACGAGTGATACGAGGTCAGATATTGAACTTCCTTTCGGGGAAGGAGTTGAGGCTTGGGGTTAAGGAGTTGAGGGCTTGGCTTGGGTGTAAAAGGAGTTGAGTGCAATGGTTTCATGAACTGTTTTTGATCAAAAGCTTATCATGAATGCTGCACTTAAAACCCATGTCTTAAATAAAATTGCAGAAGTCTGTAATGACAGACAAAATTTTTTTTTTGCCTCGAAGATTAGGCACAAGTTTAGGTGGTTCTCTTGGATCCATCTTTAGACTTTCTGCTGCTAATGGATAGTCATTATGCAGGTCATGGAGTTCCTGAGGATATTCTAAGTCAACTTCTAGAATAAAACCACGCTTTTGGTCAGGCGTTAAACTGCCCAACCTTTTTTAAATTTGCCTTTTTTGAATATTATTCGTACTGTGTACATCTTGAAGTTGCGAAAATGGAAGCGATTGTGCCATACCCCAACCATACAGATTGTTTGCATCTAAATACATGAGATAGTTAGACCTTTTACTAGGATCATAATCGTCCAAGTATTTGTTGTTTGTTTTTACGTAATGATGCGACGCCATACTAATTCCCCCACGCAATCCGTTTTCAATCATCTGAATCATTGGTAAACCCGACAATAAATCAATCTGTACTCCAGTAAACTTTAAGAAAGCATCCCAACTCATCCCGGGCGCAGAAATGTAAATGCGCGGGATTCCAGGCTATAATTTTCATGCAGGTCTTTCTATAATTTTCAAAGACGTCCGCCAACAAACATGTATCAGCCATAAAGTAGGAGTCATGATATTTTTCCCCATCGTTTTAACTCTAACTTTTCCCAAGCATCTTGAGCATGCTGGTAATCGGAGTCGTGATGTCCTTTCCTCTAAGACTAGAAAGAACGCGCCTTTAGGGGGAACGTATCTTCAGCAAAACCTTTCCCAATGTTCATGTACTCAAAAGGATAACGCCCTTTCAAAACAAGATTTGAGTCAAAATATTCTTCTGTTATTGGGCAGGACTTTAAGGACATTGCCAGTGCCTCTAATGAGCCCACATGTTTTGGGGCATAGAGTCAAAAAAAGACAGTTATTTAGATTAAAGCACATGTATTTTCTGATGACTGTGCGATGCATGACACCCTAAAGGCATCGTCTACTGCTTTTCATTATAAGGTGAGAGTCGTAACCTCGAAAGTTATGAAAGAAGGGCAGCTTCCATGTCTTAGGATCAAACTTTAGTTGAAGATTGCATTTACTGTGTGTTTGCTCCTCTGAACTTTCCGCTAATGTGTCATGGTCTCTTATTTTTGGGATTTTGTTGCTTCTTCACTGAGTTCTAACCACAAATCCAACAATGTGTGGCTGAGTCAATACTGTTTTTGGGTCTTCAGGCGTCATTATGATTTCAGAAAAATTTCAGATTATTAGAACAGGCGTTACGCACTTGCTGCATGCGTTCTAAGAAGTATTCTGCAGCATTTGACCCTCTGTATAATTCTGGCTCTGAATGAGCGCCACCCGACCTGACAATAACGAAGGCAAATGAACAAATCTGATGAATACCATTAAGACTGTTTAGGAAGTCTCTGTGGCGTTGGGCTTCATAAGGAACAATAAGCGACTCGAGTCTGCGTAAACTACGTATGGACTTGTTTGCAGCCGTTTCCATTTCTTAAAACTAACTTTAGTTTCCCGGGCGGGGGCGTGTTAGTTCTGTATTACAGTCAACTGGACCAATAAAATGTTTCTTATTTCACTTGCGGCTTGAACAGATGGCATTCTTGTTAAACTTTTCTGCAGAATTTTTGTTTATGGTAATGCTTTGAATTTATGCCGCAATAATCTACTCATTGTCGTTTTAAAATGTGTAATGCGGTAGCCCCCGCTGGTGAAAACATCAGTAGTAAGTCAACATGATTTTTGTCTGGTTCGCCAATCGTTGGACTGTTCTTGGCCCACTTTAATTTCGGTTGTAGATTTGTTTCCTCATCCCATGTGTAGACATTAACGTTATTGTTTGTTTTGCTTTTCAAACTGATCAATTTGGTCTACACTAACAGGAAAGGACACCCCACTAAAGTTAAGATCATTGATGTACGGGTGATATTTAGACACTCTCTCTGCGTTTTTGCGGGCGTGATGCAGCCTTGGGGAAAAACACACCACATAAAACATTTGTTGTCTGTATTCCTTATGTTTAAAACTGCTCTTTTTGCAACTAATGCTGGAGGTAGTGGAATGTAACCCCTTGCCTACAATCGCGCATACTTAGCCTTTTAATCTAATCTCTAAGACTTCCCCCTCTGACCAACCAGAGCCTCTCATTTTGGCTTCTTCAGCGGCCACTTCAAACTGTGTAAGCAGTTGGTCTGCCCAACCAGGTGTTAAGTCATTATGAGAAAGAATAGCCTGTTGTTTAAAGTTGAGACCCAGACTTCTAGATTTTCTTCATTTTTTGTTACATAGTCGATTAAAACAGCTAACATTCTTTAACTGTGGGTCTATTGTTAGTTTACTTGGAACTTGAGAAATAGCATGAACAACACTTGCCTGTACTTTTGTTGGGTCAATGACTTCTAAATCAATATCTTTCCCAGCGCTTTTGTAAACGCCCCTCTCAAGCTTCCTTCAAACAATTCGTCTTGTCCTTCATATATCTTAGCCATGTTGGTTTCTTTTCTAACTCAAAATATTTATTTAAATTAAAAAAAATACTTAATCAGAACCAATATCAAGGGTCTTTTTGCGCTTGGACTCATAAACTAAGGTATAAACACCCTTTGGCTTTTGTTAATGTGAGCTGTTTAGAACAGAGTTTAATGTCTCGTTTACTTTTTTTAAGCATTCCTTTTTTATCTGCTCGGCGTCTGGCTGTTGAGAAAAACTTGCCCTCGCCTTTCTTTGAAGATCAACTTTTGTCTTTTGTAGTCATAAAAATCGACCTGTAAACGATTAAATTCTTCATCCGCGATGTTTGAGTCAACAAGCGCTTTATTTTTTGTCAGTTTGAACGAGCTAAGTTAGCCGTTATTAGTTGAACCATAGCTGTGTGCTTTTGGAGTTTAGTTTTTATTTTTTTGCTAGCTGCCACCTACGGCTAATGAACACACCCAAGAGCTAAAGCAAACCGCCTAGAGGTAAGCTGGGGGGGCGCCTATGCCGTTGCTAAGAGACCAACCACTCGTTCCTGCTGATGCAGCGCTTATAGTCGATGCCCCAGTTATTGACATATGTAACAGCATTAAAGGGCAGCAGAATACCTTCGTTTGGTTTTGCTGTATTTTGAAAGGCCCTGCTCTAGTTTTTGTTGCATTTGCGTAATGTTTGTTAATCTGAAGGCTTTTATGTCGGGGGTTTCTACTATCTCTTCTCTTGGCGACTCTGGCGCTGTGGGTACTTTTGGATAAACGTGAACGGACATGCTTTTATAAAATGAAAAAATAATTTAGTATACTACATTTCTAATCTGTTAGCTTCAATATTCAGCGCGCATCATATATTAAAAACAAATTTTCATTAAGCGGTTTATCGGCTTCTTCTTCTTTATCAATTTGATGTTATTACGTCTCTCACAGTTCTCCTCCCGCTTCCATGTAACCGATTATCCTCTGTTGACCTTAGGTCAATCCATAAACCGTATTTTGTTTTTTAAATAATCATCAAGTCTTACACTGTGAAGGTGTAGATCTTTAGCCAAAAGGGGTCAACTGTTGGATTTCTACACCTCCCACCTCCAACATTTTTTTCTTATTTCATCAAATGTGATAAGGTTTAAGCCCGCTAGCATAGATTTGGTTAGGCTCCCCTCAATCGAGCATTGTATTTTCGTTATTTTTGGTTTAAAAAAACTTTTCACTTCCTCTTTTGAATGGTTTTTCATCTTCACACAGCAATAAATACCTTTAAGCGACTTGCTGAGACGCTAAAACTAAAATTCCATATAGTGTCTGCCCTGCTTCTGGGATATGTTGTATGATGAATCACTTTTTCCCGTAAAATATTGCTAATTTTGACTGATATTGTTGTTCAATCACCCTTGCTAAATTAGGGTTTGCTAAAAACGTCAAACTCTAACGAGATGTCAGAAATGCTGTACTTTGCTTCGGTGTCTGATGATTTGATAACCCGTTTGTATTCATTAAAAGTTAGTTCATATGACAATCTGTCTTTTAATGCTCCTTGAAAGTATGGCGCATGCGCTTTTAACAACTCAAATCTAAGGGAAGGGAAAAAAGCGATTTCCAAACGCAAATTTACAGCCACATACTTTTTGCCGTTTTTAGTATCTGCGCACCTTTCTATGTTTTAGTGCTTCTTCATTTTCTATTCCTTGAAACGCAAGTCAGCCCTTTCATTCCCGGTTAGCCATAGATCAGAATAGGTAAAAATATGTCTGCATTGTGTAAAGAAAATATTTCTTGCCCTCAAGTTTATAGAAATTTTCTTAACGATTGCCCGTCCCAGATTCTGTACAACTGTCCTGTTTGGGTCTGTTGTTGAAGCGAGCGCTATTTTGAAAGTAAGACCCCGCAGAGCCTGGCACAATCAGGTCATTTGCTCCTAGGTCGGGAAATTTGACAGTAAGAATTTGATCTGCATCAATAGTAGATGGATTTTTTGGAACAGAAAAGTCCGCTTTTTTCCCCTTCACGCCAAAGGGTTTTCTTTCAGTCTTCTATGCGGGTCAAGAATCGAGCCATGTGCTTGTGACATTTTTTTTAAAAAAAATAAAAAATTAATTAATTATTTAAAACCATGGCAGGCATTGAAGATGCAGAAGATTATGATTTTTTGATCGTGGAGACGACATGAGTGAAATGATCCCTTTGCCCACGCACGCTCAATGCTCTCAATGCGGCATGAATTAACAGAAAGTAAGGTTAAATCATTTTACGAAAGTTTAGGTCAAGAACCCCCCGGAATTTATAGACCCAAATGATTTTGAATTAAAAGATGATAAATTTGTCTGTAAAAAAACGATCGAGAGAACTTGTTCAGCTTACAACTAAAAAAGACCCATCAAAGTTTTTAGGCCGTGGGTTCAATTAGAAATAGACTCCCTGCGAGCGTAAAAAATCCCCTTTGGGCATTGCTAGACCAAAATTAGATGGGGATGCGGGTTGCTAAACTTCAAAACACACTGCAAGAACCCCCAACAGAAAACCCAAAATCAAACATGGAACTTAAAGAATTAAATCAATCAGCAGGTGAATTAATAAATGTAATAGAAGCAGAATCCAGTTTTTCAGAAGAAACAGCGTTAAAAACAATTAATGATTCCCCATTGCCTATGCGGGAAATAGCGGCCCTTGATCGTGCTTTAAGAACCCTTAGAGGCGAATTAACAAACAATTTAGCAAAACTAGGTGAAAATAGATGAGCATATAAAAAGAGAAAAAGAAAAAAAATCGTTGAGGCTGATGACGCCAACTTAGGGCGTGAGATTAAAAAAAGAATAGCCCAAAGACTAAAAATCTTGAACAAGAAAGATCAGCAAGACTAGAAGTGCTGCTACTAACCGAGACCTATACGAACTCAAGTGAATAGAATAAGAGAAACTATCGAAAAAATTTTATATGAAGACGCAACGCTAGCAGAACGAATACGAACACTGTTAGAGAGCAAGGTGTCACATTAGCAAGCGTTTTTAACGGGCCTTAGGATTTGCCCAAAAAGTACACTGGTGTTGGCTATTAAAAGGCGGCGGTGGAGGTCAAGTCCAGTGCCTCCGCCACCATCACCTCCACCTGATAAATCATGGGTAAAAAACAGCTTGATCATCTTGCAAGTTTATTAAAAAATTAGTGGTAAAGCTATAGACTCTTTTCCTGGCATATTAGGGGGCATTGTCAGCTGGCTTTTGTCTACTGCAAGCAAAGTAGTTGGCTTTATGGCCGAGCACTTATGGACATTAGTTCTTGTAATAGTTGGTTACTATTTATAAGATAAAGACCAAGTAATCTATGCCTGTTAATCCCAAGAACAAGCGCTGTCTTTCATATTCATGGTCATCGCGAACAGAGTCCGCGAGCTTTGCTGAGTCTTCAATGACTTGGGGGTTTGGACTTCAGGAATTAGATGACTTAATCTTGGCGTTCTTTATTGTTTGAATATTACTGGCCAGAATTTATGTCCCTTTTTCCAACCTTCTGTTCATTGCCTGCTATAAGAATTTCATTATTATAGTTTATTATTATTCCTACCTGGGGTCTAAGGTCAGAAGGGAAAATGTATAAACCAGTGCCAACAGCAAATTCTCTTTCGATCTTGCGTATTGTAAAACATTTTTGGTACCTTTGAATACTTGAAGGTAAATCAACTGTAGAATTAATGGCGTCCTCTAAATTTGCTAAGTATTGTTTTTGTGCGTCAAAGCCAGTAGAAGGATCAGTTGCTTGATCTTGCCTGTGCTTTTCGAACCTAGCAAACACCAAACGTAAGTACGAAAAGAGTCGTTTATTCGTTCTATTCCCGCCCCAGTTTAGGCCCTTAGAAGTGTCTAAGATAAATGGTTGTCCATGCTGTTTTTTGCTCTTGCTGTAAGGGACCCATGGCTCAACAGTTGTGCCAAAAAGAAAAAGTTTTTAAAGGGGGATGCCAGTCATAGTTATACTTTCTGTGCGTGCCGAAAAAAAAGGTCGCCTAACCCTGATTATGATCCAACGCTTGTCTAAAGCCTGTCTTGATGTTAATATTGAATTCGTTACAGATCCTTTCAAAAGCCTTCATGTCTATTCTGTTGCTGAGTGGATTAAATGGTTTGTCATTTGGTAATGGCGCTTGCAGTTCAGTCAAAATACGTCTGAAGGTGTAATAAAAAGAAATCTGTACACTGACCTCACCAAAGGATCATGGTGATTTAAATGATCGGCATACGACACTCCACACCCAGTTGATGCGCAAACAAGCAAAGTTTAACTGGTTCTGATAAAAAACTGCATCGGAAGACTAAACCACGCTTTCTTGATTTGGTCGTTTTCAATAGGGGTTTAAAATAGCTCTTCAATGGAGTACTCACCTTTTTATGGAAAAGAGGCAGTCTGGGTCACAGCAATGTCAAGAGTATCAGTTGCTATATTTTTAAGATTGTAGTGCGGCCCAACAGAATATTTTGCACCAGTATATTTGAATGCACTCATTTTTTTTTTGTTTAAAAAAAGTTTGTAACAATAACAACACAAAACCGTCCTTCGTTTTTAGAACATGCTATTGATAACAATTGCGGGGCCAAAATGGTTGCGCTTCATGAAATATTTTACAAAGTCGTATGGTTTAATATAAAGTGAAACCAGGAAAAATAATAAGGTTCTAAAAAGTTGACAAAAAAGGGGCCCAAGTTAGCCAGTTAACAATACCTGATGGTTATTACGGGTTTTGCTCACTAAAAAGCAATGAGTAACTTTGACATTACTCTCAAACTAACAATGCAAATCTAAAAACAATTTTTAAAAATTCAAACCTGAAGAAGAAGGAGGTTACTATTTTGATAAAGACTAGCTAAATGTTGGCTTTAAAGGCTAACAATTATAGATTTAGAGTTACACCGACCAAAACTACTTATGAGGGGAAAGTCCGCTCGTCTTGCATTACATCTTACTCTATGTTCATTTGGTGAGCTGAGCACTGATGAAAACTTATATGATGGAAAGGGCCCCCAACTGTTTTAAGAGCTCTGCCGTCAGGGAAAGCTGCATATTTCGATTATGAAATTATACAATTCCCTAATTTTCAGTTTAAAAGATTAGTTTGCGGGAGGGTTGGATCATTTAATATAAAAATCAAAGACAAAAGGGGAAAAATCGTAAAATGTGATAACCTTTCACATTGTTTTGGAAATAAATAATACGCTACTAAAAAATAATGTCGCGTGGGCCAGAAGAACCAGGAGTTACATAGCGCCCGTGAGGTGTATAACCTTAGAATTAAAAGACCTTGCAGACGTTGCGGACTTTGAACAGAACGGTGAGATAGGCGCTTTGTATGGTTTTGGAGTAACTAAAGATGGTGATTATAAACGCAAAGAGGTTGGCGACAACAAAAAGTTTCCTAAACTAGAACAACTGCGCAATCTAGAGGCAAATAATGTTGGCCAGTATGAATATAAAAAAGTCCGAAAACCTGACCTCAAATGGCACTTAGAACCATATTTTGAATGGGAAAATAAAATTTGAATTCATAAGCCCATTTACATTTTTTGGGGCCCTCAAAAAAGTTTCAGAAAAGCATTCAACCTGGCCCTTTACTGTAAGTCTTATGCCAGACGACAAAAAAATCGGAAAGAAATTTAAATAACGCCGTATGGGAAAAAAACAGTACATCCTCCACCAGAAAAGAAACAGTTGTAAAAGATGCTTCTACAAAATTACAGTTCATGCCGCAAATTTAAATTTGGGGACACGTTCACAATAATATTTTAAATTTCTGTCTTAAAGATAAGGAGAAGGATGGGGTTGTGGGGGTTTGTGGGCGTCCCCTTTTTAAGGAATTCTAATTACTGGCAAAACTTAGACGTTGACAGTCTTAAAGTTACTGTTGTCATTCTTCACAATGGTGAGGATATTAAGGTCATAACAACAAGCAACAAAATCAATATTAGTCTAAATAGAAACAATCTTACGCACTGAATTGGGTTAATCTTACACATTTAGACCTTTTAGGATTTTATTATACTGAACAAGTTTTAACAGAGGGCATGATAAAAAACAATAACCGGATTAGATTAAGTTCTGTTATAAAAAATATGGAGCAGTTAAACTTTATGACAAAAACCCCTCATTTTCATTAATTTGTGGGCAGACTGGTTGTGGAAAAACAATATTTGTCCTAGACCTATTACAACAGTTTATCGTTATAATTTTAATCATATTGTGGTTTTCTGTCCAACACTTAAATGGAACCAAGCATATCATGATAGAAGGGTTTTTATGGACAGATGACGACATATATTTAGTTAAACCTAGCAAAAAACTGAGTGAGTGTTTAGAACAGTTTTATAAACTGTTTGAAGGAACGCAGACACTATTTATTATAGATGACTGTTCGGCAGAAAAAGACATAGTTAAAAAGAGAAACACTTTGTCGAAACTAGCTTTCAGCGGAAGACATGCTGGGATAAGTGTGTGGATTTTATGCCAGAAATATAACTCGTTTTAAAAGACTTTAGAGAACAGTTAAAGACTGTAGTTTTATTTCACATGAAAAAACAGAGACTCATTTGAAGAATGTTTGCGCGGAAAAAAGATGTTATTGAAAATTGATCAGGGAAAAAAATAGGATTAAACAAAAACTGAAATCTGAAAAGTTTAGTAAATTAGTATTGAAACGGATAACCCCAACACAGTATGTTGTTTTTAGATAATCGTTATTTTTGGTTATTAAGTCTTACTTGTCAGAGAACTGTATTATGCCGCTTCTAGGTCACTTTCGCCCGAAAACTGGTTTTAGGGCGAAGGTGAGTTAGAAGCGGGATAATTTCAGTTCTCTACTGTATAGGGAATGGAGTCAAAAAACCAACAAACCTATGAGGCACGCATCCTTCGAAGCTTCGCTGTCACTACGGCGCCAATGTCTGATCTGTCCTTTCCGCTTCAACTTCCTGTCCTACAAGTAAACAATTCATCATCCGAGCTGTCTTGTTTACTGCTCAACATGCATGCATGTTGCACGGTTAGTGATCAGATTAGCGCGCACAACATTTTTCATTTTTTTCCCTTTTTTTTTCCGATAGCTGCACAAGCAGTTCATGTTTCTTTGTCATACCCCCCTCACAAACAAATATAAGAAGCGCCTTGGCCTAGGGTGTGTCAGGGCCCAAATT
>CM031613.1:6487353-6497353 GCA_018398815.1 Conus ventricosus
AACATATACATTCTTGTTTCGTTTTCACCCAAAAGGCATCACCGACGGTTCCATACGCTGCAGAACATTTGCTGAGCCGTGAGACGCCAATGACGCAGGGGACACAAAGCTCAGTCGCTAAATAAGTCGACAAATGCATTTTTTTTTAAATATATAAAAAAATAAAATTAAAAAAAACGATTGGCGATGTTCGGAAATCTGCATGGGAGGTGTATTGGAGCTCGCGCCTAGCGGGGAGTGACCCCGCCGTGTTCGTGGGACAGATGCGGCTGGCCGGCACTTCCAATGCAGCTTTTCCCCATCAGTCTGTTTAACAGTTCAATCAGAGAGAGAAAAAAATTTTAAAAATATATGAATGAATAAATAAATAAACAAAAATTTATTAATTCAAAAAATACAAAAAATACAAAAAATAAAGAAATTAAAATTTTAAAAATGAAAATAAATAAATAAATAAAAATGAAATAAAATAAAAGAGAAAATGCCTAGAGGCAGAAGCGAATCTCCTGAACAACGCTCAGCGTACGGCTGACCTGCCCATTAACCCAACACACTGATAAGGCATTGAGCAACAATGGGAACAACACGACACGCTTATCAGCCACTGGTGTGGACGTGGCGGTATTGTCAACGTGTTATCATCACCACAAGGCGACTGAAGAAGACCCATCCCACCCCAGTCTCCACCCCTTCCGCACTGGGCACGATCGACTGGTCCAATTTTGGGTTGCCGGCCCCAAGACATTGGTTGAATTAATCAACAGAAACGCGTGTGACCCTAATAATTGATATGTGGGGGTAGGGTGGGTGGGGGAGAGGTGGGTGGGGGTGTCTCGTCGAAATACCAACAAGAAGTGAATTGCGATCATATCAGGTACCAATCGAAAGTAAGTTTATGGAATTTGGCGAATCGTTTGGCCACACACACACACACACACACGCGCACACACACACACACACACACACACACACACACACACACACACACACACACACACACACATCTTTAGACAGATAGATATGAATGAGAGCCACGCACATATATCCAAAGAGGGAGACAGACAGACATACAGACACATAGATATTTCTTTTTTAGCAACCTAATTTTTCAATCAGCTTCGACATAACCAAGATCAGTATTGTCTTTAAAGGTCAGAAGTCAGAGCGAAAATCAGTTCTAATCACGTACCGCCCATTATCTTTTTTTTTTCCCTTTCTTTTCCTTTCCTTTCATGCAGCATAAATAGTAACGTCCTCTTATTGGTGGACGAAGTGATCGGAATTCTTAAGAGGGTACAGCGCACTGTCTCTGTGTCTTCCTCAGCAGTTCACCAATCAAACAACCAGCCAGCTGGCCAACTCGCTAATCAGTAAGACAATGAGGGCCGTGCCATATCGGCTCAAAAAAAAAAAAGGGCAGGGCAAAAAAACAGGAGGAGGGGGGGGAGCGGGGGAGGGGGAAGGTGTGGAGTGTACGGGGAGGGAGAGTGGGGATGGAGAGGGAGAGAGCAAAGAGAGGGACAACTGGGGTGACGGCGTTGATGTGTGCAGATGGGGGGAACGGGGCTGGGGGGGGGGGGGGGTGTTAGGAAGACGCGTTCGGATGGAGGAGGATTTAAGATTGTCCATGAGGGGTCTAAACCTGCAATCGATGAGGAAGCCACGAACAAAAGAGAAAGATTGGAGAGGGGATGAAGGAGGAGAGATAGAGGGAGGAGAAGGATGGGAAGGAAGCAAGGGGGGGGGGGGGGAGGGGGGCATCATTTTACGCAGAAAGTGTACAGAACAAAAGCAAGAACAGCAATAATCGTTTTCAAATACTAACGATAGCAATAACTAGATTGATACACGGGAGAGCGATAGCAGATTGATACACGGGAGAGCGATAGCAGATTGATACACGGGAGAGCGATAGCAGATTGATACACGGGAGAGCGATAGCAGATTGATACACGGGAGAGCGATGGCAGATTGATACACGGGAGAGCGAAGGCCTCTGCCCAGATCGAACGGATTCTGAATCCGTTCCTCGATCAGGATCCGTACCTCTGCACCCGCGCCAAAAAATCCAACGGGTTTGCCCTCGGGCCACATTCCATTTTCCCACAATAGGCTTCGTTCACATCGGTTCTGCAGGTTTTGTGTCACCATACTGGCAAACAAGTATCTTCAATTCAAACGTGAAGTCGGTTCTGCTCTACGGCTGCAAGACTTGGAGAATGACCAAGGCAATACAGCAAAAAATTCAGACCTTCATCAACACCTGTCTGAGGCGCATCTTAAAATCAGCTGGCCAGAGAAGATCAACAATGAAGCTCTATGGAAGCAAGCAGGACGGGAACCAGTGGCCAAGCAGATTCTGCGGAGGAAGTGGGGCTGGATTGGACACACTCTCAGGAAGCCAGCATCCAGCGCCACACGCCAAGCCCTGACATGGAACCTGCAGGGGAAAAGGAAGAGAGGCCGACCTCGCAGCAGCTGGAGGCGAGACACTGAGGTAGAGATAAAGAGGCAGGGGACCAACTGGACAGGCATTCAGCAAGCAGCCCAGAACCGAGTGCGATGGCGGAGTGTTGTCGTTGGCGTATGCTCACCCTTGAGCTATGGGCCTAAGTAAGTTAAGTACTGGCAAACAAAGGAGACGAGGAGGAAAGCATAACCTCCCTGACGGGTAGAACTGATGGCAAGACGAGGCGAGCATAAAAGTGGGACGCTGCAGAGTGGTCTACCGTATTGTCTTCTCGCTTTGTATCATGCACCCATCAGACAACAAAATAAAGGCTCGGTTAACTCATACGGTACCAGCTGTTCTGGATGTCAGCGCATTCCACAACCATCAGACGTTGCGATCACCCTTTCTTGTTGCTCGAAACTTGGCCTGTATTATATCTTTCGCAACTTTGAAGAGAAAGAAAACTACTGAAGAGGTAGCCTATTTGTAGTGTAAAACCTATACTGGGCTCTCTCGGACCGACAGTAAAGGCCAGTCACTCGTGCGGTGATAGCATTTTGGTTTGGCGCAGAAACATTGTCGAGCCTCGTTTTGCACTGTTTGCGACATGCGTGTTCAAAGGGTTAAGTTCCTTGATCGGAATGTTTGTGTGCGATGTGTTGGCATTGTTAAAAGTTATTGACCGTACTTGTGTTACTTTCTTCGATGCTAATGTTACGTTGAATCAAGCTGTGTTCATGTTCGCTCTTTGCTGCAGAGCCTTCCACTTCCTTAGGGTGGTCTCTTAAAACATGACTCATGCTCGTGGACCTGTGTCTGACTGTAGTGAAGGGTCTGCAGAAGAACGTGACAGCCTTGTGGGGGAAGGTGGAGATGCTCAGCCAGCCGGTGCACGTGCACATCCACGGCGACAGTCATCTGATGGACCATCACGACCATCATGGCCACCACGACGACGACAACGACGACCACCACGATCACCATGATCACCATGGAGATGATCATGACTACGATGTTCACCATCACGATCACCACCACCACCACCATCATGATCATCCCTGTGATCCAGACCACGATTCCTCGTCCTCCGAGGAAGAAGAAGACGAGAGAGAAGGACAAGATGAAAGATGACGACCGCCCCATGATGATGATGATGGGGAAGAAGAAGATGATGAAGCGTATGCATGGTGACCAGCCCCTGAACGACAGACACAAAAATGCCCGCGACCACAGGCGCCACGGCAAACACGCCCATGATGATGATGATGATGATGATGATGATGATGAGCATGACCACAAACATCACGACAAGCACGAGCGCAAGCATAAGAAACACCACGATGACCATGACCATGACCCCGACCACGACCACGAGAAGGACCACGACCATCACGACAAACACGACCATAAAGATCACAAACACGACGGCGACCATAAGCATGAAGACCACGACCACGACCACGACCCACCACCATCATGACCACGACGAGCACCATGATCACGAGGACCACCACGAAGGTCACGGAACGCACGTGCACATTCACCTTCACACCGGTGACATGGAAAAAAGGAAGCACCGCCATCACGACTTGCCCCAGATCCACCCAAAGGTGAGCCAAGTTAACCGCCAGGGGAAAAGTGACGTGTGACAAAGTGTTACCGCTGGGGAAAAGTGACGTCTGACAAAGTGTTACCTGTGACAAAGCGACGTGTGACAAAGTGTTACTGCTGGGGAAAAGTAACATGTGACAAAGTGACGTGTGACAAAGTGTTACGCTGGGGAAAAGTAACATGTGACGTGTGACAGTGTTACCGCTGGGGAAAAGTGACGTCTGACAAAGTGTTACCGCTGGGGAAAAGTGACGTCTGACAAAGTGTTAACGCTGGGGGAAAAAGTGACGTGTGACAAAGTGTTACTGCTGGGGAAAAGTAACATGTGTCAAAGTGACGTGTGACAAAGTGTTACCACTGGGGAAAAGTGACGTGTGACAAAGTGTTACCGCTGGGAAAAAGTGACGTGTGACAAAGTGTTACTGCTGGGGAAAAGTGACGTCTGACAAAGTGTTACCTGTGACAAAGCGACGTGTGACAAAGTGTTACTGCTGGGGAAAAGTAACATGTGACAAAGTGACGTGTGACAAAGTGTTACTGCTGGGGAAAAGTAACATGTGACAAAGTGACGTGTGACAAAGTGTTACCGCTGGGGAAAAGTGACGTGTGACAAAGTGTTACCGCTGGGGAAAAGTGACGTCTGACAAAGTGTTACCGCGGGGGGGGGGGGGGGGGGGGGGGAACTGACGTGTGACAAAGTGTTACCGCTGGGGAAAAGTGACGTCTGACAAAGTGTTACCTGTGACAAAGCGACGTGCGACAAAGTGTTACTGCTGGGGAAAAGTAACATGTGACAAAGTGACGTGTGACAAAGTGTTACCGCTGGGGAAAAGTAACATGTGACAAAGTGACGTGTGACAAAGTGTTACTGCTGGGGAAAAGTGACGTGTGACAAAGTGTTACCGCGGGGGGGAAAAGTGACGTGTGACAAAGTGTTACTGCTGGGGAAAAGTGACGTCTGACAAAGTGTTACCTGTGACAAAGCGACGTGTGACAAAGTGTTACTG
Source organism: Conus ventricosus (assembly GCA_018398815.1). NCBI lineage: Eukaryota > Metazoa > Mollusca > Gastropoda > Neogastropoda > Conidae > Conus > Conus ventricosus. The sequence goes on from CM031613.1 coordinate 6,492,424, forward strand.
CTGGGGAAAAGTAATATGTGACAAAGTGACGTGTGACAAAGTGTTACCGCTGGGGAAAAGTAACATGTGACAAATTGAAGTGTGACAAAGTGTTACCGCTGGGGAAAAGTGACGTGTGACAAAGTGTTACCGCTGGGGAAAAGTGACGCGTCTGACAAAGTGTTACCGCGGGGGGGGAAAGTGACGTGTGACAAAGTGTTAACGCTGGGGTAAAGTGACGTCTGACAAAGTGTTACCTGTGACAAAGCGACGTGTGACAAAGTGTTACCGCTGGGGAAAAGTAACATGTGACAAAGTGACGTGTGACAAAGTGTTACCGCTGGGGAAAAGTGACGTGTGACAAAGTGTTACTGCTGGGGAAAAGTGACGTGTGACCAAGTGTTACTGCTGGGGAAAAGTGACGTGTGACAAAGTGTTACTGCTGGGGAAAAGTGACGTGTGACAAAGTGTTACCGCAGGGGAAAAAGTGACTCGTGACAAAGTGTTACCGCTGGGGGAAAGTGACTCGTGACAAAGTGTTACCGCTGGGGAAAAGTGACGTGTGACAAAGTGTTACTGCTCGGGAAAAGTGACGTGTGAAAAAGTGTTACTGCTGGGGAAAAGTGACGTGTGACAAAGTGTTACTGCTGGGGAAAAGTGACGTGTGACAAAGTGTTACCGCAGGGGAAAAAGTGACTCGTGACAGTGTTACCGCTGGGGGAAAGTGACGTGTGACGAAGTGTGAGACTCGTATGTATAAAAAATTTTAAAAAAAGTGAATGACAAGGACGATAAAACGATGTTCGTTTGAAAATAAGTACGGTAGTTTTTAAAACAGATGGAAGGATTTATTCGTTCAAAAGTAACCATAGTAGTTCTTAAAAGAAATGGAGGGATTTGAGTAAGTCTTGAATAACAACAAAATGGACTTAACTATCTTCTATCATTTTACCTTCTATCAACGCTGATTCTGCTGATAGTGACAATGGTAATAGTAGCAGCAGAAATGAGAGAGAGAGAGAGAGAGAGAGAGAGAGAGAGAGGGGGGGGGGAGGGAGAGGGAGAGAGAGAGAGAGAGAGAGAGAGAGAGAGAGAGAGAGAGAGAGAGAGAGAGAGAGAGAGAGTACAAATGATAATAATCTCGAGCATTAGACAAAAAATGCTGACATGTTTTGTTAGTAAGATCTCTCTCTCTCTCTCTCTCTCTCTCTCTCTCTCTCTCTCTCTCTCTCTCTCTCTCTCTCTCTCTCACTCTCTCTCTCTCTCTCTCTCTCTCTCTCTCTCTCTCTCCCTCCCTCTCTCTCTCTTCTCCCTCTCTCTCTCTCTCTCTCACACACACACACACACACACACACACACACATACACACACACACACACACACACACACACACACACACACACACACACATTTAATTTCTATGAATAATATGATCGAACTTTCATTTACAGTGAATTTGCACACTTTGTTCTGTCACAACAAAAACGATTGTGACAGATGAATCCGTGTTTACTCTGCCTGTTTTCTGATCTTTCTTTCATTTGATGCTGGGTGTTATCGTTGTTGATGTTGTTGTTGTTGTCGTCGCCGTTGTTGTTGTTGTTGTTGGTGGTGTTGTTGTTCAGTTCGTATTTCTTGTTGTAATTATTCTCGCCTTTTGGCAGAGTATCGCTACGCTCGCTGTGATGTTGTGGCCAACCGTAAGCAGCCCAACACCCAATAACATCCAAGGCTTCGTCATGTTCAGACAGATGGTGAGCGGCTGCCCATCAACACTCGCATTTTGTCAGAATGATGGCACACATTGGCCCAAGGTCTTTCTTCTTCTTCTGTTACTACTTCTACTACTCCTACTTCTACTACTACTACTACTACTACTACTACTACTACTACTACTACTACTACTACCACCACTACTGCTACTACTACCACCACAGACTGTTGCTGCTGCTGCTACTTATTTCTTCTTCTCTTCCTCCTCTTCCTCCTTCTCCTCCTCCTCTTCTGCCTGCCTGTCTGTCTGTCTGTCTGTCTGTCTGTCTGTCTGTCTGTCTGTCTCTCTCTCTCTCTCTCTCTCTCTCTCTCTCTCTCTCTCTCTCTCTCTCTCTCTCTCTCTCTCTCTGGGCTGGGTGGAAAAAAGCATGCGCAATTGGCTTATCTCATTACCTTGGTAAAATAAAATTTCGTTCTCTCTCTCTCTCTCTCTCTCTCTCTCTCTCTCTCTCTCTCTCTCTCTCTCTCTCTCTCTCGCGCGCGCGCGCTCTCTCTCTTCACCGACGCAGTCTCGCTCATCACATACGCCTGTCTGATCCATTTCTGATGGACAGTCTCTTGCAGACTTAAATATTTTTGAGCGTTTGAATGCAGAGTGTCTGCGATCATTTGTGTACTAACGTTTTGTGCAGTGACTGTAATTAAATGCAACAAACAAATGAAGAAGAGATCTAGTTGCAACGTGAGACGACTGCAGGCGGAAATCCAAACAAATCTGAAATAAATGTTAGCGAACCGCCAAGAGTAACGTGGACAAACGAGTCACGAGACAAAACACGACGCGTTTCGACCTCTTAGGTCTTCTTCAGGCAAGACACAAACAAGCAGGACAATGAGAAAGAACGAGTTATCACTTAGCTTTGGTCTCTTCAGCGTATTGAATCAACATTAGACCGTAAATGGTGAGCTGAGTTCTAGTCTTTCTAATGAGACGTATGAACCGAGATCCCGTGCACAGCAGGCGCGTAGCGCACGTAAAAGACTCCACGACATCAGCCAAAGGAGTCGGTCCTGACCAGACGTGGAAGTAAGAACAAAATCCTTCTTGATTATAAGTGAAGCTAACATGATATGCACGTGGCGAAGAAAAGAAAACGTAAAATACGGGTGACGTTGTACTGTGACGTCACGTTCTCTCCCGGGGAGTGCAGCAGCCCACATTTAGCATAGACAACTCTGTTTGACAATAGAGTCTCTCACCTGGAGAGTATGGCAGCCTTAATTTAGCACAGGGAATCTGTTTAGGCGAATATGTTTTACAATACAGTACAGTACAGTACAGCACAGCACAGTACAATACAATGCAATATAACAGTATACAATACGAGACGAGACGAGACGAGGACGAGACGAGACAGAGACGAGACGAAGAAGACGAGACGAGACGAGACGAGACGAGACGAGACGACGAGACGAGACGAGACGAGACGAGACGAGACGACGAGACGAGACGAGACGAGACGAGACGGACGAACGAGACGAGACGAGACGAGACGAGACGAGACGAGAGAGACGAGACGAGACAGACGAGACGAGACGAACGAGACGAGCGGACGACGAGACGAGACGAGACAGACGAGACGAGACGAGACGAGACGAGACGAGAGACGAGACGAGACGAGACGAGACGAGGAACGAGACGAGACGAGACGAGCGGACGAGACGACGAGACGAGACGAGACGAGACGAGACGAGACGAGACGAGACGAGACGAGACGGACGAGACGCGACGAGGAGAGACAGACGAGACGAGACGAAGAGACGAACGAGACGAGCGCGAGAGAGCGAGACGAGACGAGACGAGACGAGACGAGACGAGACGAGACGAGACGAGACAGACGAGACGAACGAACGAGACGAGACGAGACGAGACGAGACGAGCGAGACGAGACGAGACGACGAGACGAGACGAGACGAGACGAGACGAGACGAGACGAGACGAGACGAGACGAGACGAGACGAGACAGAGAGACGAGACGAGACGAGACGAGACGAGACGAGACGAGACGAGACGAGACGAGACGAGACAGACGAGACGAGACGAGACCGAACGGACGAGACGAAAGACGAGACCGAGACGAGACGAGACGAGACGGACGCGGAGGACGAGACGAGACGAGAGAGACGAGACGACGACGAGACGAGACGAGACGAGACGAGACGAGACGAGACGAGACGAGACGAGACGACGAGACGAGACAGACGAACGAACGAGACGACGAGACGAGACGAGACGAGACGAGACGAGACGAGACGAGACGAGACAGACGAGACGAGACGAGACGAGAACGAGACGAGACGAGACGAGACTGAGAGACGAGACGAGACGAGACGAGACGAGACGAGAGACAGACGAGACGAGACGAGACGAGACGAGCGCGACGAACGAGACGAGACGAGACGAGACGAGACGAGACGAGACGAACGACGAGACGACGACAGACGAGACGAGACGAGACGAGACGAGCGAGACGAGACGAGACGAGACGAGACGAACGGAGAGAACGGACAAGACGACGAGACGAGACGAGACGAGACGAGACGAGACGAGACGACGAGACGAGACGAGACGAGACGAGACGAGACGAACGGACGAAAACGAGACGAGACGAGACGAGACGAGACGAGACGACGAGACGAACGAGACGAGACGAGACGAGACGAGACGAGACGAGACGAGACGGACGAGAACGAGACGAGACGAGAACGAGACGAGACAGACGAGACGAGACGAGACGAGAGACGACGAGACGAGACGAGACGAGACGAGACGAGACGAGACGGACGAGACGAGACGAGACGAGACGAGACGAGACGAGACGAGACGAGACGAGAGAACGAGCGAGACGAGAACGAGAGAGACGAGACGAGACGAGACGAGACGAGACGAGACGAGACGAGACGAGACAGACGAGACGAGACGGAGAGACGACGGACGAGACGAGACGAGACGAGACGAGACGAGACGAGACGAGACGGGAGACGAGAGACGAGACGACGAGACGAACGAGACGAGACGAGACGAGACGAGACGCACGAGACAGACGAGACGAGACGAGACGAGACGAGACGAGACGAGACGAGACGAGACGAGACGAGACAGACGAGACGAGGACGAGACGAGACGAGACGAAGACGAGACGAGACGAGACGAGACGAGACGAAGACGAGACGAACG
>CM031613.1:6502353-6507353 GCA_018398815.1 Conus ventricosus
TCCTACTACTACTAATATTACTAATACTACTACTACCACCACCACCACCACCACACACACTACTACTACTACTACTACGATTGCTGTCGCCGCGGCTGCTGTTGCTACTTCTTCTCTTCCTGCACCTCCGTACCCTTCTGCTATTACTACTGGTGCTGCTCTTGCTGGGGCTGCTGTTGTTGCTGCTGCTGCCAGCGTTACGCTTTCTCTGCTTTTTCTCTCGCCCTGCTATTACTTCTACAACAACAACTACTACTACTGCTGCCGCTGCTGCTGCTGCTACTACTACTATTACTATTACTGCTGCTGCTGCCGCTAGCTGCTGCTTATGCTACCGTTACTGTTGCTACTACTGCTACTGCTGCCACCACTACTGCTGCTGCAGCCGACTACTGATGCAGCTGCTACTACAAGTACTGTTCCTACCGCTGCTGCTACTGCTACAACTACTACTATGGCTGCTATTACTCTACTGCTTTCTACTACTATTGCTGCTGCTGTTGTTGCTGCTGCTACAACTTCTGCTACTATCACTGCTGCTGATATAGCTGCTGCTATCACTACTACTACTACTGTCACCATTGCCCTTATAGAACTGTCGTTTTGTTCTGGCTGCCGTTGATGGGCCCATATGTCTTTGTAGATGTCATCTTCGTCACTATCACTGCCTATAGCACATCATCATTATCACCATCATCATCATCATCATCATCATCATCGTAATCGACGTAGCTATAAGCAGCAGCAGCATCATAATCATCTTTTTTGTACTCCCAGTTCTTATAGAACAGGGAGTACTTTAGTAAAATGGGAACGAAGAAATGCTGTCTGTGTCTCTGTCTGTCTGTGCGTCTGTGGTCAAAATGTGTTCCACTCGCTCCAGACAAAACTACTGGGCCGATCTTTCTGAAAATTTGTAGGTATGTTCTTTATGGGTCACGGATGATGCCCGATGTTTTAGTTTACCGCTATAGCCGTTACTAACGACTGTAACGGCCTGTAACGGTTTTTCTTCATTACGGAATATCTCAGAAAGTACTTGGCCGATCTTTGTAAAAATGAGCACGTACGTTCATTATGGGTCACGGATGATGCCCGATGTTTTAGTTTACCTCGTTATAGCCGTTACTAACGGCTGTAACGGCCTGTAGCGGTTTTTCTTCTGTATGGAATATCTCAGAAAGTACTTGGCCGATCTTTCTGAAAATTTGTAGGTATGTTCATTATGGGTCACGAATAATGCCCGATGTTTTAATTTACCGTTATAACTGTTACTAACGGCTGTAACGGCCTGTAACGGTTTTTCTTCTTTATGGAATATTTCGGAAAGTACTTGGCCGACCTTTATGAAAATTAGCAGGTATGTTCATTATGGGTCACGGATGATGCCTGATGTTTTAGTTTACCCCGTTATAGCCGTTACTAATGGTTGTAACGGCCTGTAACGGTTTTCTTCTTTATGGAATATCTCAGAAAGTACTTGGCCAATTTATAAGCGGTTTGGATGATTTTGTCATAAATCGGAGCCTCTGTCCATATGTAAGTGATGTAATGCTGAAAATGGATTAAACAACCGTTAAAAAACGTTATTCTGCCGTTATTTCTTTATATATAGGTGGATTTTAATGAAATTTGGTATATAGAAAGGTTATCACACACAAATGGCACTTCTATATAGTGTTTCAAAATTTGACCGTTAAAAACTGTTATTCTTGACATATTGTCCGATTTGGATTAAATTTGATATGTACACAGGCTTTAGCCCAGTGAGGACTAAAATACCGGTTTCAAAAGTGTATATTGGTCATATAACCGTTAAACCGTTATCTTGTCGTGGTTTTTTTTTAAATATATTTGTGGGGTTTGATTAAATTTGTATATAGAAAGGTTATCACACACAAATGGCACTTCCGTGATGTGTTTCAAAATCTGACCGTTAAAAACCGTTATTCTTGACATATTGTCCGATCTGCATGAAATTTGGTATGTACAAAGGCTTTAGGCCAGTGAGAACTAAAATACCAGTTTCAAAAGTGTACATCGGTTAAATAACCGTTAAAACCGTTATTTTGCCTTTATTTCTTGTCTCACAAAGCACTTGGCCGATTTATAAGCGGTTTGGAAAACTGGGAGTACGTTTATATGCTTCGCATCTTCTTTTTTCTTGTCATCCTTGTCTCTTTCACTATCTTCACTACATCACCATCATCATCATCATCATCATCATCATTATCACCACCATCATCATCATCGTTTTCGTCGTCTTCGTCGTTGTTGTCGTTGTCGTCGTCGTCAACATTCTCGTCCTCATCGTCTTTTGTCAGATTCACGCTGGTGCCGACGACTACGGTCTGGAGGAGCATCCTGCCAGCAAGAGGTCTGGGAACGCGGGGCCACGTGTCGCCTGCTGCGCCATTATCGCCTGCCCTGAGCCACAGGGCATCTGGTCCTAGCCGTCTGTATAGGTGTGTGGCCACCGGGCATCTGGTCCTAGCCGTCTGTATAGGTGTGTGGCCACCGGGCATCTGGTCCTAGCCGTCTATATAGGTGTGCAGCCACAGGGATGGAGTAGAAATGGGCGGTGAAGGAAAGAGATTATTACCTACCCTGCTCCCAGCAAACACGAACGTGCGGGGGCTCTCTCCCTCTCTCTCTCTCTCTCTCTCTCTCTCTCTCTCTCTCTCTCTCTCTCTCTTCTCTCTCTGACTACCCATCTTCCTCCTCCCTCTTTTTTTCTCCCCCCCCCCCCCCCCACTTTATTTCTTTTAAATTCCAGTATGTTTGCTTGCTGCTTTTCAAAATAAACAAGACTTTGCTTCTTTGGTGTGTGTGTGTGTGTGTGTGTGTGTGTGTGTGGTGTGTGTGTGTGTGTGTGTGTGTGTGCGTGCATGCGCGCGCGCGTGTTTGTGTGTGTGCTACACGCACAAACATTTGTATGCAAGTGCATTTACACATGTGTCTGCACCAACACATCCATGTGTATATGCGCGTGCATATATGCGCATCTGTGTGCGCACAAGCATTTATGTGTATACGTTCGTGTGCCAGTGCAAAACGCTATAATTATAATGAAGTGATGCGGGGCCGGAATAGCCCAGTTGGTAGAGCGCCGGACTCGTAATCCAAGGGTAGCGGGTTCGAATCTTCGCCGGGCCGTTTCGGTACAGGAGGATTTTTCCCTCGGAGTTAACATTGGTTCTGACTCCATTTCCCATACAGTCCTTCGAATGAGACTATAAACCGAGGTTCCGTGTGTGAACACACTCATAGCATCTTGGACACACGTAAAATCCCATTACCAACTTTCGGAAGAGAAGGCCAGTTTGGCCGTTGGTATGGATGACACGTTATACATAGCATGCACCTTCCCGAAGATGGAGTATGGCTGCCTTAATGGTGGGATTAAAAAAACGGTCATGCACACAAAACACCACTCCCTTTGTTGGGTAGATGGGATTAATGCTTGCCTGTCTATACAGGGAGTGTCCGCAGGAGTATCAACCTGCGTACGCAGAAAAAGAAGTGATGCAAAATGTCAAGAAACACCCACAGAATCTGTATGTGAAAGTATCTATAATATGTATTCACAGCGGTACGTATGCACTTTACAATAGTACTACAGGAGCAGAAATAATAATAATAATAATACTTATATAGCGCCTATTCTCGGCTGGAGGCCAAGCTCTAAGCGCTTTACAATCAACACTCGTTTACACAACGGGCTGCCTACCTAGGTAGTGCCGACTGAAGAGCTGCCAGCTGGCGCTTCATTCAGTCGTTTCCCGTGTCATCCAGTCAGTATCGTTCAATAAGATGGTTGCCTACAGATTACTTCTGTCAGAAGTATTATTGCGCTGCCGGGATTCGAACCGGCACCTCCTGAATGGTTGGGGTGTCTCAAGGCTGGATATCTTACCCACAGAGCTGTCGAACACCTCTTTTAAGTTGAACATTTGAAACCTTATGAAGTTCACTTTTGTTCCTCTCCGACCACATCCACTGGAACTCCTTTCACTGCTTCTGCCATTGCCTTTAGGGTTCTGGTCCTCTTCTTAACAAAACATCGAGAGCTGTTTCATAAGATCATATGCTGATGATGCCTACAAACCTCTTCCTCTAAGCTGTATGGCAAAGACTTTCGCTACGTGGTTAGGATCCCCCAAGCTGCTGACGAGACTGATAGACTTCTCAATACTTGCAGGTGTGAGCTTACTCCATTCTGCCTTCATATGGCACAGTGAGTTCAGTCAGAAACATTTGTTTGGATGAACCTGAGTGAGAGTACGAGATCTGGTCTCAATTTTCATTTTTCTATGACAAAATGGACTTCACGAACTTTTACCACCAACAACGTCCCATCAGTCTCAATTTTTTATGTTACTTGCTTTTTCTTTCCAAATGGCAAGTGTGTGTGTGTGTGTGTGTGTGTGTGTGTGTGTGTGTGTGTGTGTGTGTGTGTTCATTCTTCTCTTTAACGTCTTTTCACAATGCTGTGATATTAGACGGAAAAGAAAAAAATAAATAAATAAACATTCAGTGTGTGTGTGTGTATGTGTGTGTGCGTGCGTGTGTGTGTGAGAGAGAGAGAGAGAGAGAGAGAGAGAGAGAGAGAGAGAGAGAGAGATAAAACTACACCAACAGTACCCTGGATACGTCAGGACCCCAGATATGCATACAATCGTCTGACAAAACACGCGTAAGATTCTGGCGTCCGCTAGACTTGCAAGTCATACTATACGGGCCAACATTGAAAATAGTTGTGTAGCGTTTTGATGATTTAACCAGAATGGATTACATTCCAATGAGTTTCAGCTGGAAATGTTGACGCAGAGACAATGCACAGAAGGAGAGTGCATACGATCAGAATTGGCCGCCTGTATTCAGCATCATCAATATAATTTAAGGGTGGACCCATCATAGTTTTTTGCTCATAAAGTCATGTCGATAGATGAATCAAAAGCTGACGGATAATCGAGGCAGCATCTATCATACTATTTATT
>CM031613.1:6512353-6517217 GCA_018398815.1 Conus ventricosus
CATGGGTCACCGACGAAATTCTGGAACTTTGTGACAAACGTCGTGAATTGAAAAACAAAAGAACAACCCAGAAGGAAAAAGAGAGTACAATGATGTTAACAAGAAGGTTAAAACTGAGATGAAGGCAGCAATGGAAACTTGGATTGACAACCAATGCCAAGAGATTGATAATAATTTGAAAAACAACAACAGCAAAGCAGCCTATAAAATTGTCAAGGACCTAACGGAAAGAAACAAGCCAAGATAACAACGATCCATGACAAAAACGGTAAATGTCTCAACGATGATGAAAAGATACTACAACGATGGACAGAATACTGTTCTGAGCTTTACTCGCACAACGCTGAGGGAAATTCATCAATCCTTGTCGCACCGGAACCAACAAATAACAGCAAGGATAATATAACACGTGATGAAATCATTAGAGCCTTATCATCAATGAAAGCAGGAAAATCGCCCGGTGTTGACAACATACCGGCAGAATTGATTAAGGCAGGAGGTGATCCAATGGTGGACATGTTACTTGCAATATGCAACAGAATCTGGGAAACCGGGGAATGGCCTACTCCCTGGACGCAGTCACTTATCATCACGCTACCAAAGAAAGGCAACCTACAGCAATGCCAAAATTATCGCACGATTAGCCTCATCAGCCACCCAAGCAAAGTTATGCTGAAAGTAATCCTAAATAGACTGAACCCACAAGCAGAAAAGATCATCGCTGAAGAACAGGCGGGGTTCAGGCCAGGACGAAGTACCATAGAACAAATATTCAACCTAAGAATACTGTGTGAGAAGTACAACCAAAACCAACAACATCTGTACCACGTATTCATAGACTTCAAGAAGGCCTTCGACCGAGTGTGGCATGAAGCATTATGGGCAACAATGAAACTCTCCAACATCAATGCCAACCTCATTGGAACTATTGAAAGCCTCTACAATAAAGCCACCAGCGCCGTTTTCTTCGGTAACAACATAGGCGAGTGGTTCCGAACTACCGTTGGGGTGCGACAGGGCTGTCTACTCTCCCCCACACTTTTCAATGTCTTCCTTGAGAGAATTATGACCGATGCGCTAGAAGACCATGAAGGAACTGTAACCATTGGAGGGAGAATCATCACCAACCTCCGTTTTGCCGACGACATAGATGGACTAGCTGGAAACGAACAAGAGCTAGTGCACCTGATCAACAGACTCAACAACACCTCTGCTGATTATGGCATGGAAATAAGTGCGGAAAAGACAAAGGTCATGACTAACAACCCAATCGGCTTTACCCAAGACATAACCATCAACAGCAAAAAGCTTGAACCAGTCAACACATTTAAGTACTTGGGGGCAACAATCTCAGATGAAGGATCAAGACCTGAAATCATCTCAAGAGTCGCTCAGACCACAGCTACGCTATCTAAGCTAACGCCTCTTTGAAGAAATAAAAACATCTCCATCAGCTCAAAGATTAGACTGATGCGATCCTTAGTCATGGCGATATTCTTATATGCTTGTGAGTCATGGACGTTGAAATCAGACCTTGAGAAAAAGATCCAAACAATGGAAATGAGGTGCTTCAGACGACTCCTTGGCATCTCATACAGAGATCACATCAGCAATGTGGGAAGTTAAAAAGCGCATCGTGAATGAAATTGGTCCATATGTCGATCTCCTAACCTCAGTAAAAAGACGCAAACTGAAATGGTATGGACACATCACACGATCAACAGGCCTTGCCAAGACAATCATGCAGGGCACAGTACCAGGACAAAGGCGAAGAGGTCGACAAAGGAAAAGATGGGAGGATAACATCACGGAATGGACAGGCCTGCGGCTGAGAGACACATTGCGGAGGGCGGAGAACAGAGAGGAATGGAGAAGGATGGTTGTCACTGCTTCAGGGGTGCCCCTACGGACCGACGTCTAAGGGACCAAGTCAAGTCAAGTCAAGTCAAGTCCAGTGGTTTGTGATCTGATTCTACGGTGATTTTCTGTCCATAGATAAACTGATGGAAGCGTTTGCACCCAAGCACAATTGCAAGAAGCTCTTTCTCAATTTGAGCGTAGTTTTGTTCATTTGGGCTGAGATTTGGAAGCAAAAGCAATAGGTTTTCCTTCTTGGATTATTGCAGCACCAAGCCCAGACTTGCTAGCATCAACTTGCAGAGATGTTGGTTTTGCTGGGTCGTAATAGGCAAGAACTGGATGATTGATGATAGCTGCTTTTGCTTTGTCCAGTGCTTCTTGTTGCGATTTGTCCCAGATGAACTCAGTGTCATTCTTCAGTAGATCACGCATTGGTTTGGTGATTTCTGACAATTGTGGTGCAAATTTGGCAAGATAGTTTATCATGCCAAGCATGGTTTGAAGCTCCTTTTTGCTGGTTGGTGGAGGCATGTTTTGCACTGCTTTTACTTTTGAGGGATTTGGTTTCAGTCCGTCAGCTGAAATGACGTGTCCAAAATACTCAATTTCTGTCTTCCCTATTTTCTAGTTTCTCTGAATTCAGTTTCAGATTCTTTTCTTCAGCTCGAAGTAAGGCTTCTCTCAGGTTTTCATTGTGTTCTTCAGCTGTTCTTCCACTGATGATGACATCATCGATGAGTGGAGTGACACTGGGAATGCCTTGAAATGTCACGTCCAGTTTCCGTTGAAACTCATCTTGTGCACATATGACGCCAAATGGTAGACGTTTGAAACGATATCTGCCAAATGGGGTGTTGAACGTGGTCAGATAGGATGACCTTTCATTCAGTTTTAGCTGCCAGTAACCAGACTGGGCATCCAGTTTTGAGAAATATTTTGCACCTGTTAGTTTTGCAAGAGCATCTTCCAGTGTTGGTAATGGGTAATGTGGTCTTTTTATAGCTTTATTCAGGTCCTTTGGATCCAAGCAAATGCGAAGTTTTCCATTTGTTTTTTCTACAAGTACAAGTGAATTAACCCATTCTGTTGGTTTGGTGACTTTGGTTATCACTCCAGTCTTTTCCATGTTGGAGAGCTCTTTTTTTTAGTCTTGCTTTTTTAAGTGCGTGTGGTACACGACGGGGTGGATGAACAACTGGGACAGCGTCTTCTTTGAGGTGTATGTTGATTTCACCTTCAAGTTCTCCTAATCCAGTGAAAACTGTGTTGTGCTCTTTGATGACTTCTTCTTTTGTCATTGGTGTGGACTCCACAAGCATGACAATCTTGATTAGTTGTAGTTGCACTGATGCCTGTAGTCCTAGGACTGGTTGAGAATTTGTATTGGCAATGTAAAAAAAAATCCTTGGTAGGTGTTATCTTTGTAACTTGCTTTGAGTTTTACACAGCTGTCAATTTTCAGAGGTTGACCTGTGTAACTTCACAGGGTGTCATTGCTAGGCGACGTGATAGTTTCTCAAATACTGCTGATGGGATAACATTCACTTGGGCTCCCATGTCAATTATTAATTTTATTATATACTGACTTCCATAAAAAACGCGAAAAATTGAAGGGCTATTTTTCGGGTGAAAAGGCGTGAATATACAATATTGAACCATTGTGGCAAGTTGTTTGGGTCCAAGACTCACGTGCAGTGAAAAAATTGTGTGAGCAGCACATCATTCCCGGCATTGGAGGGTCAACAAAAATGGCAAACTGGTTGCTGCATGTGAGGCACGTGCACACCATGCAGAGCAAAGTTAACCAGCGACAAGTACGCAGGCATGCAGCCTTTATAAAGCCGCGCTACAAGGTTCAGGTAACGACTTGCCGTCTGAGCGCTACAGAGATGCCAAGACTACGAGCAGAGGAACGCAATCGTGCCCTAGGCCATCTGGAGGCTGGTGTGGATGCCAGGCAGGTCGCCAACATCTTTAACGTCCACATCTCAACCATCTATCATCTGCAGCACTGCATGCGAGTCACTGGTACCACTGATGATCATCCCCGGCCAGGCCGTCCTTGGGTCACCACACAAAGAGAGGATCGCCATCTTGTTCGAACCCATCTGCGGGACAGGCGGCAAACAGCCGCTAACACTGCTCGACAGGTGCCTGGGAATCTCCAGCAACGAATCAGCCTCAACACTATGCGGCGGCATCTTCAGGAGAACGGGCTGGCATGTAGGCGTCCTCACAGAGGTCTGGTACTGACACCAAGACACCGGCAGGACAGGCTGCAGTGGGCACAAGCCTGAATCAACTGCCGCAGGCAGCAGTGGGGACGCATACTGTTCTCAGATGAGAGCCGTTTTTGTATTGACATGGCTGACGGTCGTGTCAGAATATGGCGTCGACCTGGTGAACGCTATGCTGACTCCTGTGTGGTAGAGCGGAACCCCTGGGGAGGCCCGAACGTTATGATATGGGGTGCAATTGGCATTAACCACGCCATAGGACCAGTCATCTTTCAGAACATTGGTCCTGGTCACGGACAGGGTGTCAATGCACAGCGCTACATCAACCAGGTGCTCAGACCCCATGTCGATCCTTTTTTTGCACAACACCCAAACTGGACATTCCAACAGGACAATGCAAGACCACACACAGCCAGGGCCACCCAGCAATTTCTTCAGCATAACAACGTCAATGTGCTGCCCTGGCCAGCCCTCAGTCCCGATTTAAACCCAATAGAACATTTTTGGGATGAACTTGGCAGACGGTTGAACCTCCTGCGTCCACGACCAGCAACAGCGGCTCAACTTCACCAGGCCATCGTCCATGTGTGGGCTGGTGTGCCAAGGGGACGCATCAACGATCTGGTCCACTCAATGAGCCGCAGGCATCAAGCAGTTGTCCATGCAAATGGTGGCCACACACGGTATTAGGACTTCAAGCTGGTTTGTCACGTGACCTTGGACTTTCCACACAAAGACATATTGCTGATGCATTTTCACACATTACC
>CM031613.1:6518217-6520717 GCA_018398815.1 Conus ventricosus
CGTGTGATGCAAAACGCTATAATTATAATGAAGTGATGCGGGGCGGAATCCAGGGTAGCGGGTCGATCAAGTAGGGGTTGAATCTTCGCGGGCCGTTTCGGTACAGGAGGATTTTTCCCTCGGAGTTAACATTGGTTCTGACTCCATTTCCCATACAGTCCTTCGAATGAGACTATAAACCGAGGTTCCGTGTGTGAACACACTCATAGCATCTTGGACACACGTAAAATCCCATTACCAACTTTCGGAAGAGAAGGCCAGTTTGGCCGTTGGTATGGATGACACGTTATACATAGCATGCACCTTCCCCGAAGATGGAGTATGGCTGCCTTAATGGTGGGATTAAAAAAACGGTCATGCACACAAAACACCACTCCCTTTGTTGGGTAGATGGGATAATGCTTGCCTGTCTATACAGGGAGTGTCCGCAGGAGTATCAACCTGCGTACGCAGAAAAAGAAGTGATGCAAAATGTCAAGAAACACCCACAGAATCTGTATGTGAAAGTATCTATAATATGTATTCACAGCGGTACGTATGCACTTTACAATAGTACTACAGGAGCAGAAATAATAATAATAATAATACTTATATAGCGCCTATTCTCGGCTGGAGGCCAAGCTCTAAGCGCTTTACAATCAACACTCGTTTACACAACGGGCTGCCTACCTAGGTAGTGCCGACTGAAGAGCTGCCAGCTGGCGCTTCATTCAGTCGTTTCCCGTGTCATCCAGTCAGTATCGTTCAATAAGATGGTTGCCTACAGATTACTTCTGTCAGAAGTATTATTGCGCTGCCGGGATTCGAACCGGCACCTCCTGAATGGTTGGGGTGTCTCAAGGCTGGATATCTTACCCACAGAGCTGTCGAACACCTCTTTTAAGTTGAACATTTGAAACCTTATGAAGTTCACTTTTGTTCCTCTCCGACCACATCCACTGGAACTCCTTTCACTGCTTCTGCCATTGCCTTTAGGGTTCTGGTCCTCTTCTTAACAAAACATCGAGAGCTGTTTCATAAGATCATATGCTGATGATGCCTACAAACCTCTTCCTCTAAGCTGTATGGCAAAGACTTTCGCTACGTGGTTAGGATCCCCAAGCTGCTGACGAGACTGATAGACTTCTCAATACTTGCAGGTGTGAGCTTACTCCATTCTGCCTTCATATGGCACAGTGAGTTCAGTCAGAAACATTTGTTTGGATGAACCTGAGTGAGAGTACGAGATCTGGTCTCAATTTTCATTTTTCTATGACAAAATGGACTTCACGAACTTTTACCACCAACAACGTCCCATCAGTCTCAATTTTTTATGTTACTTGCTTTTTCTTTCCAAATGGCAAGTGTGTGTGTGTGTGTGTGTGTGTGTGTGTGTGTGTGTGTGTGTGGTGTGTGTGTTCATTCTTCTCTTTAACGTCTTTTCACAATGCTGTGATATTAGACGGAAAAGAAAAAAAATAAATAAATAAACATTCAGTGTGTGTGTGTGTATGTGTGTGTGCGTGCGTGTGTGTGTGAGAGAGAGAGAGAGAGAGAGAGAGAGAGAGAGAGAGAGAGAGAGAGATAAAACTACACCAACAGTACCCTGGATACGTCAGGACCCCAGATATGCATACAATCGTCTGACAAAACACGCGTAAGATTCTGGCGTCCGCTAGACTTGCAAGTCATACTATACGGGCCAACATTGAAAAATAGTTGTGTAGCGTTTTGATGATTTAACCAGAATGGATTACATTCCAATGAGTTTCAGCTGGAAATGTTGACGCAGAGACAATGCACAGAAGGAGAGTGCATACGATCAGAATTGGCCGCCTGTATTCAGCATCATCAATATAATTTAAGGGTGGACCCATCATAGTTTTTTGCTCATAAAGTCATGTCGATAGAGATCAAAAGCTGACGGATAATCGAGGCAGCATCTATCATACTATTTATTATACTGAACATCAACGAAGCTCTAACAGTCCTGCTCCAGGGGGGAAAACACTCGGGGAAAGATAACGCCCGTCTTTCCGTTGCAAATAGAGTCAGTCAGTCATCAGTCAGTCATTCCCTGACCGCTGGGGTCGTTGGGAGGACGTGATGAGGCAGCCGCCTTTTCTCTCCAGACTCTTCTGTTGTGAAGTGCGAAGGGTGATCTGTTGCCTTGTTTGCTGAGAGCTGAGCAAGCAGAAGTCCAACCGATTCTTGGGGATCTGGAATCTGCTTATCAATTGGATGAAATCGACGTATAGACACTGATGACACAGACCTTGCTGAAGCCCTTGCGAAGTGCCTGCAGCTCTGTTAGGTACCTCACAACTGACACCAAACGTGGAAACTGTTGAAAACAAAAACTGATACAGTGTCAGTGGTTGAATCCCCTGTCTTGTCGGACGTCAAGGTGCTGGATGGTACTGCTGTACTTTCTTATCCCCTCGTGGTAGCTCAACATTTGATGATTTTGCAAAAGATGTCTTCCTCCCACACGTATCTCAGCAGCTGGAGATACGAAGCG
>CM031613.1:6525717-6598796 GCA_018398815.1 Conus ventricosus
GCTACCAAAGAAAGGCAACCTACAGCAATGCCAAAATTATCGCACGATTAGCCTCATCAGCCACCCAAGCAAAGTTATGCTGAAAGTAATCCTAAATAGACTGAACCCACAAGCAGAAAAGATCATCGCTGAAGAACAGGGGGGGGGTTCAGGCCAGGACGAAGTACCATAGAACCAAATTATTCAACCTAAGAATACTGTGTGAAAAGTAAAACCCAAAACCAACAACATCTGTTACCACGTTTTCATAGACTTCAGAAGGCCTTCGACCGGTGTGGCATGAAGCATTATGGGCAACAATGAAAACTCTCCAACATCAAGCCAACCTCATTGGAACTATTGAAAGCCTCTACAAAAAAGCCACCAGCGCCGTTTTCTTCGGTAACAACTAGGCGAGTGGTTCCGAACTCCCGTTGGGGTGCGACAGGGCTGTCTACTCTCCCCCACACTTTTCAATGTCTTCCTTGAGAGAATTTTTGACCGATGCGCTAGAAGACCATGAAGGAACTGTAACCATTGGAGGGGAATCATCACCACCTTCCCTTTTGCCGACGACATAGATGGACTAGCTGGAACGAACAAGAAACTAGTTTCACCTGATCAACAGACCAAAACACTCTGTGATTATGGCATGGAAATAAGTGCGGAAAAGACAAAGGTCATGACTAAAAACCCAATCGGCTTTACCCCAAGACATAACCATCAACAGCAAAAAGCTTGAACCAGTCAACACTTTAAGTACTTGGGGGGCAAAAATCTCAGATGAAGGATCAAGACCCGAAATCATCTCAAGAGTCGCTCAGACCACAGCAAAGCTATCTAAGCTAAAAGCCTCTTTGAAGAAATAAAAACATCTCCATCAGCTCAAAGATTAGACTGATGCGATCCTTAGTCATGGCGATATCTTATATGCTTGTGAGTCATGGACGTGAAATCAGACTTGAGAAAAAGATCCAAACAATGGAAATGAGGTGCTTCAGACGATCCTTGGCATCTCATAAGGATCACATCAGCAATGTGGGAAGTTAAAAAGCGCATCGTGAATGAAATTGGTCCATATGTCGATCTCCCAACCTCAGTAAAAAGACGCAAACTGAAATGGTATGGACACATCACACGATCAACAGGCCTTGCCAAGACAATCATGCAGGGCCAGTACCAGGACAAAGGCGAAGAGGTCGACAAAGGAAAAGATGGGAGGATAACATCACGGAATGGGACAGGCCTGCGGCTGAGAGACCCCATTGCGGAGGGCGGAGAACAGAGAGGAATGGAGAAGGATGGTTGTCACTGCTTCAGGGGTGCCCCTACGGACCGACGTCTAAGGGACCAAGTCAAGTCAAGTCAAGTCAAGTCCAGTGGTTTGTGATCTGATTTTACGGTGATTTTCTGTCCATAGATTAAACTGATGGAAGCGTTTGCACCCAAGCACAATTGCAAGAAGCTCTTCTCAATTTGAGCGTTAGTTTTGTTCATTTGGGCTGAGATTTGGAAGCAAAAGCAATAGGTTTTCCTTCTTGGATTATTGCAGCACCAAGCCCAGACTTGCTAGCATCAACTTGCAAGAGATGTTGGTTTTGCTGGGTCGTAATAGGCAAGAACTGGATGATTGATGATAGCTGCTTTTGCTTTGTCCAGTGCTTCTTGTTGCGATTTGTCCCAGATGAATCAGTGTCATTCTCAGTAGAAACACGCATTGGGTTTGGTGATTTTTGCAATTGTGGGGCAAATTTGGCAAGATGTTTATCATGCCAAGCATGGTTGAGCTCCTTTTTGCTGGTTGGTGGAGGCATGTTTGCACTGCTTTACTTTTGAGGGATTTGGTTTTTTAGTCCGTCGCTGAATGACGTGTCCAAAATACTCAATTTCTGTCTTCCCTATTTGTTTCTCTGAATTCAGTTTCAGATTCTTTTCTTAGCTCGAAGTAAGGCTTCTCTCAGGTTTTCATTGTGTTCTTCAGCTGTTCTTCCACTGATGATGACATCATCGATGAGTGGAGTGACACTGGGAATGCCTTGAAATGGTCACGTCCAGTTTCCGTTGAAACTCATTTGTGCACATTTTGGGCGCCAAATGGTAGCGTTTGAAACGATATCTGCCAAAAGGGGTGTTGAACGTGGTCAGATAGGATGACCTTTCATTCAGTTTTAGCTGCCAGTAACCCAGATGGGCATCCGTTTTGAGAAATATTTTGCCCCTGTTAGTTTTGCAAGGCATCTTCCAGTGTTGGTAATGGGTAATGTGGTCTTTTTATAGCTTTTATTCAGGTCCTTTGGATCCAGCAAATGCGAAGTTTTCCATTTGTTTTTTCTTACAAGTACAAGGAATTAACCCATTCTGTTGGTTTGGTGACTTTGGTTATCACTCCAGTCTTTTCCATGTTGGAGAGCTCTTTTTTTTAGTCTTGCTTTTTTATAGTGCGTGTGGTACACGACGGGGTGGTGAACAACTGGGACAGGTTTTTCTTTGGGTGTATGTTGATTTCACCCTTTAAGTTCTCCTTTAAACCAGTGAAAAATGTGTTGTGCTCTTTGATGACTTCTTCTTTTGTCATTGGTGTGGACTCCACAAGCATGAATCTTGAATTAGTTGTAGTTGCACTGATGCCCGTAGTTTCCTAGGACTGGTTGAGAATTGGGATTGGCAATGTAAAAAAAATCTTGGTAGGTGTTATCTTTGTAACTTGCTTTGAGTTTTACACAGCTGTCAATTTTCAGAGGTTGACCCGTGTAACTTCACAGGGTGTCATTGCTAGGCGACGTGATAGTTTCTCAAATTACTGCTGATGGGATAACATTCTTGGGCTCCCATGTCAATTATTAATTTTATATTTCTGACTTCCATAAAAAAACGCGAAAAATTGAAGGGGTATTTTTCGGGTGAAAAGGCGTGAATATACAATATTGAACCATTGTGGCAAGTTGTTTGGGTCCAAGACTCACGTGCAGTGAAAAAATTGTGTGAGCAGCACATCATTCCCGGCATTGGGGGGGTCAACAAAATGGCAAACTGGGTTTCTGCATGTGAGGCACGTGCACACCATGCAGAGCAAAGTTAACCAGCGACAAGTACGCAGGCATGCAGCCTTTATAAAGCCGCGCTACAAGGTTTCAGGTAAAAGACTTGCCCTCTGAGCGCTACAGAGATGCCAAGACTACGAGCAGAGGAACGCAATCGTGCCCCAGGCCATCTGGAGGCTGGTGTGGATGCCAGGGAGGTCGCCAACATCTTTAACGTCCACATCTCAAACCCTCTAAACATCTGCAGCACTGCATGGCGAGTCACTGGTACCACTGATGATCATCCCCGGCCAGGCCGTCCTTGGGTCACCACACAAAGAGAGGATCGCCTCTTGTTCGAACCCATCTGCGGGGGCAGGCGGCAAACAGCCGCTAACACTGCTCGACAGGTGCCTGGGAATCCCAGCAACGAATCGCCTCAACACTATGCGGCGGCATCTTCAGGAGAACGGGCTGGCATGTAGGCGTCCTCACAGAGGTCTGGTACTGACACCAAGACACCGGCAGGACAGGCTGCAGTGGGCACAAGCCTGAATCAACTGCCGCAGGCAGCAGTGGGGACGCATACTGTTCTCAGATGAGAGCCGTTTTTGTATTGACATGGCTGACGGTCGTGTCAGAATATGGCGTCGACCTGGTGAACGCTATGCTGACTCCTGTGTGGTAGAGCGGAACCCTGGGGAGGCCCGAACGTTATGATATGGGGTGCAATTGGCATTAACCACGCCATAGGACCAGTCATCTTTCAGAACATTGGTCCTGGTCACGGACAGGGTGTCAATGCACAGCGCTACATCAACCAGGTGCTCAGACCCCATGTCGATCCTTTTTTTGCACAACACCCAAACTGGACATTCCAACAGGACAATGCAAGACCACACACAGCCAGGGCCACCCAGCAATTTCTTCAGCATAACAACGTCAATGTGCTGCCCTGGCCAGCCCTCAGTCCCGATTTAAACCCAATAGAACATTTTTGGGATGAACTTGGCAGACGGTTGAACCTCCTGCGTCCACGACCAGCAACAGCGGCTCAACTTCACCAGGCCATCGTCCATGTGTGGGCTGGTGTGCCAAGGGGACGCATCAACGATCTGGTCCACTCAATGAGCCGCAGGCATCAAGCAGTTGTCCATGCAAATGGTGGCCACACACGGTATTAGGACTTCAAGCTGGTTTGTCACGTGACCTTGGACTTTCCACACAAAGACATATTGCTGATGACATTTTCACACATTACCGGTGTAATGAATCAAATCACGTTGAATTCTCGCTTCCACTCTGCACAATTGTGACCAATAAAATTCGCCCCTAACCTTCAGCTTGTTTTGCTTTCGCGTTTTTTATGGAAGTCAGTATATATTTCCCGTTTCAAGTTCAATGTCAGCACTTACAGTATTGGGAATTTCTTTGCATTTGTTGATAGTGTTGACATAAAACTCAGGTTCACTGTCATCCTCTTCAATGGAGTGTAACTCCCGGCCATTCTTCTGTGATCTGTATTTGCTTTGGCAAACTTTAGCCCAGTGATTTTGTTTGTGGCAGTAACTGCATGTAGTACCAAAAGCTGGACATTGTTTTGGCTTATGTTTTCCGCCACAGTTTCTGCATGTGACAATGTTTCCAGGGAATCCAAAATTTTGGCGCTGTTTGCAATTATTTTTTGTTTTCACAGCATCTACTTGCTGTGGATTTGTTGT
The DNA here is from genome assembly GCA_018398815.1 of Conus ventricosus. Taxonomy (NCBI): domain Eukaryota; kingdom Metazoa; phylum Mollusca; class Gastropoda; order Neogastropoda; family Conidae; genus Conus; species Conus ventricosus. Next base: position 6,530,438 of record CM031613.1, read on the forward strand.
CGCCATTGATTTCAGTCGTTCTTGTGTTGTTTCGTGTGCAATACCAATGTCTATTGCTGCTTCCATTGTGAGTTTATCTCCTTCTATCAGGAGTTTTTCTCTTTTTTCTTGTGATGCAATGCCTACAACAATGCGACCACGAACCATTTCATTTTTTAGATCTGCTTGGTAGCCACAAGCTTGAACTAAGTTGCGTAAGTCTGTGACAAACTCAGTGAAGGTTTCATTTGATTTTTGCATTCTTTCATGAAAAATGTATCTAGCAAATACTCTGTTTGTTTTTGGTTCTGTGTGCTATTTGAATTTCTGAATCAGTAGCCTATTTGAACATTCTTTGTATCTGTGTCAGAGAGTCCCCAGGAGTTAAAAATATCTCGGCCTTTCTGACCAATCCAAATTAGGAGGTAAGCAGCTCTCGCCTCTGCTCCGGTTTTTTTTTTTTTTTTCAATGGACCTTGAAACATGAGGTTTGCATGTTGCTGGAAGTTATGCCATTCTTCCTTAAGTTTTTGTCATCGCAGTTCATTGTTGGATTGGCTTGTGATGAAGCCATACTTGATTTTCCGTGCACTTATTTTTTTATTTATTTTTTTTTTAGCCTACCAGTCCTCAACAGCTTTCAGAGCCGAAAGAGGGTCTGATATATATTTTTCTATGCCGTTGACGCGGTGCGTGCGGCAAAAAAAAAAAAAAAAAAAAAATCGAAATCTGTAGTTAACTACGATTACGAAGCTCTGTGGCCGTATCGTAACGTGCACGCGGCAGCCGTAATGCTGCCTTCGGTTGAAATAAAATGAAAAACGTCAGTCGTTCGATCGGGACTTTCGTTTGATCCGTAGGCATGTGTTCGTTACATCCCACTTCTGACACCATGTTTTGCGTACATTGATTAGTTAAAGGATAGTCTTGAGTATGGATGGTTAACGTATGTTGTCGGAGCGTAAGATGCGGTCATTCCGTTGATCTCTGTCGTGAAGTGTTCCCCTCCGATATTTTCTTGGTTAATGTTTCCAGTTTTCTGTTTAAAGAAAGAATTGTTAGATATTTTTTGTGTTATAATAAATTTGTTAATAATTTGTAGCCGAAAATTAAGAGAATTGGTTGTTCTTGTCAGAACATCCATTGAATTTCCAAAAATTTCATCATAGAGTTTCTGAATTCACTCAGCACTCAAGATGGCTGAACAACACACTTCCTAACCAACCACCGTGTTTGCTGATTTTCATTGTAAGTTTTCCTTGGATATTCATTGTAATCTTGTATTGTAAAAATATTCATATTGCACTTGGATTGTGAATTTGTATAACATTGCATCAAGCGGTGAGGTGAGTTTTGCATTTTGGTTTCTCAGTGTTACTTTCGCTTTTGAGTAGTTCCGATTTAGTTAAAGATAGTCAAGATAAACATGCCAAGAGGTGGAGGGTCGAAACAGAGTCAAAGTCAGAAAAAAACAAGTCGGTCTGACTCAGAAAAAAGAGAGGGTACAATGTCATCAGCTGATGCTGGTGCTACAAAGTTCTTTATGTGCATGAAATGTGAAGGGACAGTGGGGAAGAAGATGGCATTGCTTGCCATGATTGCAATCGTTGGGCACACAAAGGGTGCACTGCACTCACTGAAAGAGAGTTCAGCTTCCTATGTGAAGGAAATTCTCGCATCCAGTGGGTGTGCGATGGATGCCTAGAAGGAGAAAGGGGAAAAAAGGGCCCTGTTGAAAAAAAATTGGATTTATTGCTAAGTCTTTTCCAGTCCTTCGAGAAAAGGATTGGAGCGATTGAAAAAGCAGGGACGACAGAAATGCTTGAAAGAAAAATAGAAGAGATGGTGGAGAAGAAACTGGTTGAGAGGTTTGAAGAGAAAGACGAGAAAGAAAAAAGAGAGTCAAACCTTATAATTTTTAATTTACCAGAGAGTGATAAAACAAACAAAAATGACAAAATGGCTGACGAGGTTAACAAATTGAATAAAATAGTGGACCAGATCTGCCCAGAACTGAAGGGTGAGAAAGATAAGTTCATAGACCCTGTCAGACTTGGGCCGGTAGGAGGAAGCAGGCCGCGCCTCCTGAGAGTGAAGGTATACAAAAAAGAAACAAAACAAGAAATCCTGAAGAATGCTTACAAAATCAATAAGGGGAAGACTGAACAAAAGGATAAAATGTACATAAATCCTGATTACACACCAAGAGAGAGAGAGAGCACATGAAACAGTTAAGAGAGGAGATGAAACAGAGAGTTGAAAATGGGGAAACAAACTTACAGATCAGAAATGGGAAAATTGTGAAAAGATCACCCAGACTTGGTCAGGGTGAGTCATCCGGAAATTGAGATAAGAAGGAATCCTGCAAGAAAAATGTAAATATTGTAAAGAATAAATCTACAGTTGTTTCAAATCAAAATCTTCCAATACAAGTTTTATATACTAACATTGATGGATTATTAAATAAAAAAGGTGAGTTTCTCGGTTTAATTGATGATAAAAATCCTGATATTATATCCATTACTGAGGCTATTCCCAAAAATTTGAGAGATTTCAATATTTCAGAATTTGCTATTCCTGGTTATGATTTGTTTATAAGTAATAATTCTAAAAGAGGTGCCTTTTTATATGTTAAGAGATATTTATGTGCTTACGAATGTAAGGAACTAAATGATGTGGATTTTGAAGCAAGTGTCTGGATTCAATTTAAAAGTAAAGAAAATTTGACTGTTTTATTTGGAAACACATACAGAAATCCTGCTTCATCACAAGAAAATGATGAAAAACTATTTAAACTTATGAAAATGGAAGCAATACAGTCTTATGATGTTGTGTGTATTACAGGTGATTTTAATTATCCCGATATTGATTGGAAAGGTACATGGTCAAATGAGAGAGATGAACACTTTATAGAGTGTCTAAGGGATGTATATCTTACTCAAGTGGTAAAAAACCCGACAAGGAAAAGACTAAATCAGAAAGAGAATATATTAGACTTAGTTTTGGTTAAAGACGAAAGAATGAGTTCAGATATTGAACATAGTGCCCCAGTTGCAAAAAGTGATCACGAGGTTTTATCATTTTTTCTGTACATAGAGGGAAAAAAAGAATCTAAAAAGGGCGAATATAGATATGATTTCAATAAGGGTAACTATGATAATTTAAGAAAAGATTTGGGTATGATAAATTGGTGTGAAAGTACCCTCTTGGATGTGGATGAGTGTTGGAAAATGATCAAGAACACTATTTATAAGTGTATTGATAAATATATTCCAAAAAAAGAGTGTTCAACACATATATTGAAAAAACCAATATGGTTGGATAAGAAGGCTTGGAGGAAAGTTACAAAAAAACAAAATGCATATAAAAGATTTATGTGCACTAAACAAGGTAGTGAATATATGAAGTATATAAGGATGAGGAATAAATGTGAAAAAATAAAAAGAAAAGAAAGGATCGAATTCGAAAAAAAAAGTTGCATCAAATTGTAAAGATCATCCTAAAAAGTTTTGGAAATATGTACAATCACAGACCAAGACAAATATTGGCATTAGTCCACTGAATACAAAGAATGGTGGTTTAGCAGTGTCAGATGAAGATAAGGCAAATACTTTAAATGACTTCTTTTCTAGTGTTTTCACAAAAGAAGATAATAGTAATATTCCGATCTTGGAAAGTGGTTCAAGATCCAGTGGAGTAACAGATATGTGTATTACACCAGTGCAGTTAGAGAGAGACTTAAAAATATAAACCCAAATAAATCTTGTGGACCTGATATGATCCCTGCAAGAGTTCTTAAGGAGTCATATAATGAGCTAGCATTACCTTTCAGTATTTTGTTTAATAAGTCAATTGAATCAGGTGTGGTACCAATGGACTGGAAGTCTGCAAATGTGACAGCTTTATTCAAAAAAGGTACTAGGACAGATCCTGGAAATTATAGGCCAGTTAGTCTTACATCAATTGTTTGTAAGATTATGGAATCAATTATACGGGATGTGATCGTAGATCATATGACTTTGAATAATCTATATACAGAGTGCCAGCATGGTTTCCGTAAACATCGATCTTGTGTAACACAACTTCTACTTGTCATGGAGGATTTAACAAAATTTTTAGATAATGGCAACAATGTAGATATACTTTATTTAGACTTTAAAAAGGCCTTTGATTCTGTTCCCCATGAGAGGCTATTAGTGAAATTATCATCATATGGAATTACAGGTAGAGTGCATACATGGATAAGGGATTTTTTAACTAAAAGACAGCAAAGAGTTAGAGTAGGAAGCTCATATTCAGATTTTACGGAAGTTCTAAGTGGTATACCACAAGGGAGTATTTTGGGTCCCGTATTATTTACAATATTTATAAATGATTTGCCAAACTCGGTGGAAAGTATTTGCAATATATTCGCAGACGATACAAAAATTTATAATACAACTTATAATCATAATACATTACAAAATGATATTGATAATTTATCCAAATGGTCTTCCACATGGAATTTGCATTTTAATGCGGACAAGTGCAACGTGTTACATGTTGGACGTAAGAACCCAAGATACCAATTACAATGCTAAACAGTAATACTGGTGAGCGTGCAGATATTTCAACATGTGATCATGAAAAAGATCTTGGTGTCACTTTTGATTCTGGCCTGGTATTCGATAAGCATATTCAAAACTCTATAAATAAAGCTAATAAAATGATTGGTATAATTAAACGTACTTTTAGTCATATAGATAAAGATATTTTTACAAAAATATACAAGGCTTTCGTTAGACCTCATTTGGAATATGGCAATACAATTTGGTATCCTCGATTAAAGAGGCAGTCTGCTGCTTTGGAAAGAGTACAAAGAAGAGTAACAAAGCTTGTAAAGAATATACAAAATCTTTCCTATGAAGGTAGGTTAAAAGGTCTTGGACTGCCTACCCTAAAAACAAGACGAGTGAGGGGCGATTTGATCCAAGTCTATAAAATATTTATTTGTGTTGATAATATTCCTATTTCAAAATTTTTTACTGCATCAAGAGTTGATATTACCAGAAATAGTGTGGATAAAATTTATCATGAATATTATCGCACTAACCTAAGGAAATTTTCTTTTAGTAACAGAGTAACAAATCTTTGGAATAAATTAACCCCTAACATTAAACGTGCACAAAATACTAACCGTTTCAAAAGCTCTATCGATGATAGTGTATTATTGAAGACTATTTATTTTGACTATGACTAATAAAGACTTGAGCGAGTTAAAGACCTGACCGTGTGAAGATAGATAACACATAGAAGGGACATGTAAAGCCAGTTTGGCTATAATTGTGTGGAGAAGTGAAGAAAAGTTATTTACGATTTTTTCAGCCATTATTACAAGAGAAATCACTCTTAACAAACGAATGACGTCAACGCTCTTTAATCATAAAGATCAGATTGTAGATCCAAAATAGAATAAATTATGTTTCCATGGAAGATAGGTAAATATAAGTTATATCGAAACAAGCAAACATTTAAGCTGTTTTTAGTTCAAACATAAATCATACATCAATGACGAAAATATCAACGAAGAAGGGAAATCAATTATTTGGGAATATAAATTTTGATACAGTTGCTAAGGGTTAGTTGCTACGATGATTTACTTGTTTACATTTCGTTTTAGGAACGAAGACAAGCAAATCATCGGAAACTTGATTAAGTTTCATTTAATAGTTGTTGGTTAGAATTAGATTATTATATTGCGTTTATCGATAGTTTGTTATAGTATTATTTTTGCTTCGATGTCATGTTGGTAGGATGATATCGTAGAGTTGGTCGTTAGATTTGTTTCGATGTTATGTTGTTAGGGTGATGTGGTAGTGTTGGTCGTCCGATCAATTGACGACGAGCATGTATAAAAGGAGAGTGTGTTTGTGTGTTCGGGTGGGTTGTTGTTCTTGCGCAGTTGTTCTTGCGTTGTTCTTGCTGACGGGTCTCGCTGACAGATGCCTGCTGACCATCCTTGCTGACATAAAAGAGAAGAGAAACATCGATTCTGGTCTGGTCTCAAGATTGTTTGCCTGGCTGATCTGAGCGCTGGTTGCTTGCTGTCTCTGCTACTTCTATTGATCCACAACACCCAGCAGATTTAGTCTGCATGATTAATCTGTGCAAAGTGGCAGGCACGAAGATGAGATTGAGCATCCGACATATATAAGATTGAAGTTGAAAATCCTTGGTTCGATCGAGCTCTTGCCTTTGCCCTAAGTCCACTTTGCCACAGATTTTTGGTGTCAGAAGTGGGATTGTGGATCATAATATAGAAGTAAGCCTATATTGACAGCAGACCAGACTCAGTAAGCCGGCTGCGGTCCAGACCAGCTTCTTCAGATTAGATTATGGACATCATTGAAGAGATGATGACCATTGGCGAACCCCAAGATCAACACAACACTGATGCTGGCGACCAGTTCCAGCAACACGGCAACCCCTGCAGACTCTACAAGCTGCGTAAATTTTCAGGCGATGGCGACGTGGAGGACTTCGCCCGAGAGGTGCGCCTCATCCTGCAACTTCAGCCCATCCCAGACCGCTTAGCGGCAAGCTGGCTTCTTAACTCACTTGACGGACGAGCCAAGCAAGAGATCCTGACACGGGAAGCAGGGGAGATCAACTCAGCTGAGAAAATAATCAAGATTCTTGAACAAGAATGGGGGGAACAAAAAGATCACTCAACACTGACGGCGACCTTCTTCAGGCGACAGCTTGGTAGGGGCGAGTCTATAGGCGAATACGCATCAACACTCCGCATGCTATGGGTCAAGATCTGCGAGGCGAATCCTGACGCGCCTCTCGAGCCAACATTACTTCGGGACGCCTTCGTCAACGGCCTGCACCCGGCATCATTGAAGAGGGACATGAAGCGGTTTACAAGGGAACACCCCCGGGCTACCTTCATAGAAGCAACAAAGGAAGCACAACGATGGATGAGGGAAGACTCCATCGCCGAGAATGCCATCGAACAGACATCACTGGGCCCCGACATGCTGCAGCGGCTGGAGGAGAAGATATCGGCGCTGACTCTGAAGACGGAAGCCCTCAAGCAACACCTACACGGCAGCATAGAAGAGCAGCACGTCAATGCCCCTAGAAGTCGGCAGCAACCAGCGATGTCCCCTCCCAGAATGCATTCCCATCAGCCTTCATTCACCCACCAGCCAGTTTCCCAGTCTACACGGACGTGCTGGTGGTGCCAGCGCAAGGGACACGTCCAAGCAAACTGCCGAGCAAGACAACAGTATCTTCAAAGGCAGCAAAGACAAAATCAACAGGGCTACAGGATGCAGGGAAACGAGTAACCCCCGCTGTTATGGAAAACCAGGCAGCGGGGGGGAGGAAGAAGAAGCAGTCAACAACAATAGAAGAAGTCAAGTTCGCAGCAAAAGGCTGCGCATCAAAGGAAGAAACGAAGACAAACCTCGCCGAAAGATGTCCGACGACTGAAATCAAGATTAACGGCAGGACGACACAGGCTCTCGTGGACACGGGCAGCGAAGTAACGACTGTCACAGAAGCTTGGGCTGCAAGAAATCTCAAGAATCTTCGACAAGAAGATGGCCTCGTCAAAATACGAGCAGTGAATGGGGCAGAGGTACCCTACTCCGCCATCTACTTGGTCGACATACAAGTCTTCAATACCCTCTGCTCAAACACCCCGGTCTTCGTAGTCAAAACGCCTACGGAGCCATTTATGAGGGAGAAGAAGGAACGAGTCCCAGTACTGCTGGGGATGAACGTCTTAGAACCCTGCCTGAACAATGCTTCAAACCTTCCTCCAACCCTTCAACTCTTAGCGCAAGAAATCAAGAAGAAGAAGATGTCTACCAAGGGCATCGCTCGTACGATCTCCCGTCAACACATCCCTGCCTTCTCTATTGCGACAATCAAAGTCTCAAGCCCGAAGACTGACTTCATATCCCTGATGGCTTCACCATCGACGCAACCACTTCCCCAAGGCCTGCTACTAGTCCCCACTTTGCTCAACAACCACTGGCAGTCACGCTATGTCAGGATGGCAAACCTGACACATGAGGACAAACTCCTGCCTGCCAGAACTCCAGTAGCTGTCTTAGAAGCTGTCAACACGCATGAAAAAGGGCCTTTGATCCAGCTCAACGTCAACGAACTCATCGTATCAGAAGTCACTGCGGAAGAAGAAGAAAGAGAGAAGACAGAGGCAAGCAGCAAAACAAAGTCCAACATCCTTCTTCCAGACTTCGATGGCACTGACAGACAGAAAAAGAAGCTACAGAACCTCCTTGAAAAGTACTCCGACGCCTTCATGACTGACTCTACAGACCTGGGCTACACTGATGCAGTGACACATCGGCTGAAGACTACAGATGAAAAACCAGTGGCTCAACCATATCGTAGAATTCCTCCCCATCAATTTGAAGAAGTTCAGAGTCACCTGAAAGAACTACTGAAGAAGGGCATCATCACTGAGAGTTACAGCCCCTACGCCGCACCGATTGTCATCGTCCGGAAGAAAGACGGGTCCATCCGACTTTGCGTCGACTACCGCAAGTTGAACTCCAAAACCATCAGAGATGCCTTCCCTTTGCCCAGAATCCAAGAGTCTTTCGACGCTCTGGTCGGGTCACAGTACTTTTCCACCCTTGACCTTGGCTCCGGCTTCCACCAGATAGCCATGCACCCTGACGATCAACATAAGACGGCTTTCACCACTCCAGTGGGCCTCTTTGAATATACCAGAATGCCAATGGGCCTCTGCACAGCACCAGCCACGTTCCAGCGACTGATGCAGTCTACGATGTCCGAATTCATGTTCCAGTTCTCTTGGTCTACATCGACGACCTCCTGATCTACTCAAAGACCTTTGAAGAACACCTGGAACACTTGGAACGCCTGCTCCGAAGAATCAAAGAAACGGGACTCAAGTTGAGGGCAGACAAATGTCAATTCCTGCGACGCCAAGTCATCTACCTGGGGCACACCATCTCTGCTGAAGGGGTATCCTGCGAAGACTCCAAGGTACGGTTGTCAAGGAATGGCCAGTCCCCACTACAACCTCTGAGCTCCGCAGTTTCCTGGGTTTCGCCAGCTACTACCGGCGGTTCATCAGAAATTTTGCCAAGATAGCCGGTCCCCTCCACGATTTGGTCTCCAGCGACAAAAGCAAGAAAAAAAACGCCGACATCACCACACGCTGGGCCCAACACCATGAGGAAGCTTTCAGAAAACTGAAGACCACCATGACTTCAGCACCTGTCCTGGGCTACGCAGATTTCACCAAGCCTTTCATCCTGGAGACTGACGCCAGCCACGACGGACTGGGCGCCATTCTCTCTCAAGAACAAGATGGGCGACGCCAGGTCCTGGCCTATGCAAGCAGAAGGCTACGTCCAACAGAAAAGAATCAGGCCAATTACTCTAGCATGAAGCTAGAATTCCTCGCCATGAAGTGGGCTGTCACCGAAAAATTCAGAGACTACCTCCTGGGCTCCAAGTTCGTCGTCTACACCGACAACAATCCCCTTGCCCACTTCAAGACAGCTTCCCTGGGCGCCTTAGAGCAACGCTGGGCTGCTCAGTTAGCACAGTTCGACTTCGAATTCAGTACCGACCTGGAAAGACAAATCCTGCCGACGCCCTTCCAGACTGCCCCACCACGGAAGATGAAGCCCGCTGCTACTCCTGTCCCATCCCAGATTGCTGCCATCCAAGAGACGGACTGCAGAGTCGCGCTTGTGCCGGAACAACACCCCCTGATGCTGAAGAAGACGCTGGCTGAAGTACGAGCAGAGCAAGCACAAGATCCAGTCATCGCCCCAGTCCTGGCAGTATGGCCGGAAGAACCCCCCACAAGAGGAAACCGAGATCTTCAAACCCTTTGCCAGCAGCGCTCACGACTCTTCTTGGAAGACGGGATCCTCTACAGGAAGGTCGAAGATCTGCAACATGGGCCCTGCCGACAACTGGTCCTGCCCCGCACGATGAAAGAAGAAGTCCTGACCTCCCTTCACGACGACATGGGCCACCAGGGAATCAACCGCATCATGGGGCTCCTGCGCACACGAGCGTACTGGCCGGGCATGCACGGGGACGTGGGACGTCACATCTCCAACTGCCAGAGATGCACCCTGGGGCAACATCCCAAGACTTTCACCACGTCAGGACACCTTCAAGCATCGCGACCGTTAGAAGTCTTGGCCATAGATTTCACCAAGTTAGAAGCTGCCAGTGACGGTAGAGAAAACGTCCTGATAATGACAGACGTCTTCTCCAAGTTTACACAAGCGGTACCACCACCAACCAAGAAGCCTCCACTGTGGCCAAAACTCTGATCAAAGAATGGTTCCTGAAGTACGGGGTTCCAGAACGTTATCCACAGCGACCAAGGGCGAAATTTCGAGTCCAACCTGATCGCCGAGCTCTGCACGATGTACAACATTAAGAAGACCCACACGACCCCCTACCATCCCCAGGGCAACGGGCAATGCGAGAGGTTCAACCGCTCCATGTTCAAGCTCCTTCGTTCCCTCACCCATGAAGAGAAAAGGAATTGGCCTGTCCACCTGCCGGAACTGGTCCAGGCCTACAATAACACGCCTCACGCGACCACGGGTTTCGCACCACATTTCCTACTATTCGGGCAACACCCAAGACTCCCAGTCGATGACATCTTGGGCAACGACAACCAGCCAGTTGAACTCGACACCTGGGTCAATCTTCACCAGGCTCGCCTGAGAGACGCCTACAGCAAGGCACGCCAACAGTCCCAGAAAATCGCCGCCAGGAGAGACGAAGCCAGACAGAAGACGTCTCCCTCCATCCTGTCTGAAGGGGACCTGGTCTACCTTCGCAACCGGGAGAGAGGGAAGTTGCAAGATGCCTGGAAGCCTCAACTATTCCAGGTCGTCACACGGCCCTATAACAACGACGCCTACGTGGTACGACCATTGGCTGGAGGAATCGACCGCACGGTCAACAGGAAAGACATACTGCCAGCCGCGAACCCAGAGGAAGACTCGGAAGGCGAGGACGAAGACCCAATACCACCTCCCACACGGGAAGAAGACTCCAACAGCGAATCCGAGGAAGACTTCGTAATGATGAACATTCCCCAGACTCCTGAACGGAAGAAACCAGTTCCGCTGCCTACACCGGTTCCGCTTCCTAGAAGATCCCTAAGACTTGCCAGCAAACCAAGAAAGTTTATTCTGAGAATGCAGTAATTTTTGTTTAAAAATAGTGGTTAGGAATAGAAAGTTAGGCATTCTCCAGAGAAGAGACGTTTGGAGAAAGAAAAGTTAGCAAGATTAGAATTAGAAAAGTTAGGCATTTCTCTTTCATAAGCAGAAAAGAGACATTTGGAGAAAGAAAAAGGAAAAGTCAGCAAGAACAACAACCTCAGCAAGAACAACTTTACTATATTTTTGAAAAGTTATCTTTGCTAAAAGTTTAATTTTTATTTTCTTTTGACAATGTCTATTTTATAACAGATCTTCAATGGAAATATACAAATATATTTTTCATCTCTCGTATGTAGTCTGGCTACAGAATGGCTGAGAAAGAAAAGAATTCCTTCTCCCTGTTCCCGTTTTGAATTCTCAGTGCCTTATTTATAAAATAACGCACTAGAATCAAATCACCCCTAAAATAATCATAAGTCGCAAAGCTCCTTTTGTTAAACTATTAATTCCTTCTACCCCTTGATTCAAACTTGCCTTATTCATGAAATAACGCAGTTTGAATCAATGCCTTCAATTATAATTTCATAACAAACCCCATTCCCCTGATTCAAACTCGCCTTATTTATAAAATAACGCAGTTTGAATCAGTGCCTTCATTTTATTCTTTCATTTCGGTTTGCCTTGTTTAAACAACAACGCAAGCTGAATGAAAAGAACGTGTCACGTGAATAATCGGGATTTTCCCCTTCTATTAATAGTTGATTATCATATTACCTATTAAAGATAGCGATATGAATCAAATTGTCCTAATCTCTTTAAAAAGAATAAGAAGTATCAAATATACTCTATTCTTTTCATTCAAGGAGGACCTTGAATAATCGAGAGAAGGGGGAGGGAGAAAAGTGTTGAATATTATTAAATTTTACTTTATATATTTTGGAAGGGGCAGTAACCCTAATACAGGAAATTGACTAGGAAGTGGAGTTATATACCCATCCTAGCACCTGTCCCAACTTTCGATTCAATGAGGGCATTGAAAAACAAGAGTAGGGGGCAAATGTGGAGAAGTGAAGAAAAGTTATTTACGATTTTTTCAGCCATTATTACAAGAGAAATCACTCTTAACAAACGAATGACGTCAAACGCTCTTTAATCATAAAGATCAGATTGTAGATCCAAATAGAATAAATTATGTTTCCATGGAAGATAGGTAAATATAAGTTTATATCGAAACAAGCAAACATTTAAGCTGTTTTTAGTTCAAACATAAATCATACATCAATAACGAAAATATCAACGAAGAAGGGAAATCAATTATTTGGGAATATAAATTTTGATACAGTTGCTAAGGGTTAGTTGCTACGATGATTTGCTTGTTTACATTTCGTTTTAGGAACGAAGACAAGCAAATCATCGGAAACTTGATTAAGTTTCATTTAATAGTTGTTGGTTAGAATTAGATTATTATATTGCGTTTATCGATAGTTTGTTATAGTATTATTTTTGCTTCGATGTCATGTTGGTAGGATGATGTCGTAGAGTTGGTCGTTAGATTTGTTTCGATGTTATGTTGTTAGGGTGATGTGGTAGTGTTGGTCGTCCGATCAATTGACGACGAGCATGTATAAAAGGAGAGTGTGTTTGTGTGTTCGGGTGGGTTGTTGTTCTTGCGCAGTTGTTCTTGCGTTGTTCTTGCTGACGGGTCTCGCTGACAGATGCCTGCTGACCATCCTTGCTGCCATAAAAGAGAAGAGAAACATCGATTCTGGTCTGGTCTCAAGATTGTTTGCCTGGCTGATCTGAGCGCTGGTTGCTTGCTGTCTCTGCTACTTCTATTGATCCACAACACCAGCAGATTTAGTCTGCATGATTAATCTGTGCAAAGTGGCAGGCACGAAGATGAGATTGAGCATCCGACATATATAAGATTGAAGTTGAAAATCCTTGGTTCGATCGAGCTCTTGCCTTTGCCCTAAGTCCACTTTGCCACAATTGCTACAGGCAATTGTCCCTACAAACCTAAACCTAAACCTAAACCCTGGTAACCCTCAAGGGAAATCAGTCTATTGCCGGAAATGAGTAGAAATGTGTGCGACGTATCTTATCTTTACAACTACCTCTTTAGATATTGGACTTTCGAATTTGTCTAATTGAGTCTTTGTGTGAGTGTCAGGATTTGGTTGTATACAACTGTGATAATATTTGCTATCTGTGTCTGTCAATAAACCTTTTGAAACTCTTAAAGGATGCTTTATTAATCAAAGTGCCTATGACATTCTGATCGGTCTAACGGAATGTTCAGTGCAAGCTTTATTAATCAAAGTAGCCTGTAACATTCTGATCGGTCTAACGGAATGTTCAGTGCAGTCGTGCCTTCAATATTGCGAGCTGCTCTCAGAGCAGCTTGATCAACTTTCTCATTTGTTGAGATTCCACAATGTGAGGGCACTCAACAGAAAGTCACATTTATTGTGTGTGTGTGTGTGTGTGTGTGTGTGTGTGTGTGTGTGTGTGTGTGTGTGTGCGTGCGTGCGTGCGTGCGTGCGTGCGTGCGTGCGTGCGTGCGTGCGTGCGTGTGTGTGTGTGTGTGTGTGTGTGTGTGTGTGTGCGTGCGTGCGTGCGTGCGTTGTTTTCGGAAATTTGGTAATTGTTTCTTTCTTTTTATTTCCCCTCACACTATCAACGAAACCGCTCATTATTTACCTTTACTTTCTTCCTGCACGACTCTTGATCATACATGCAGCAGCCTGTATAAAGTATGAACAGAAGGTTCAACGCCTTCGCTGGGGATGGGAGGTGGGGGGTGAGAAGGATAGGCAGAGGTCATGTATGTAAACACATTTAGGAAGAGCGTTTCACGCATAACTTTTTCAATAATTCGGTATTGAATATTCAAGACAGCACATCGCATGAGTGCACTGTATACGCAAAACCCAAAGAATACTACTTGGTTAGCAGATGATTAAAAATAAAAATATATTGATATGGAGATGTGTCGGATTACGGCGTCCGCTTTGTGACAAAATCAATATGCTATAAACTGGCATTCTGGCGAGTGACAGGGCGTTGACAGTGCAAGGGAGAGAAACACTGTTTGTGCGCTAGAATATAATTTGATTAGCCTCCCTTGATGCATTGCTTCTTCTGCGGAGAAGTCGAACATCATCTAGCCCAGATGGAAGCAATCGTTCAGGAAAATATTGATCCATCTGACTTGAAGGTGTGTGTAGGTTGAATGAGACGCAGAAAATGTTCCACCACAAAAGAATATGGAATACTATCATTATAAGTTTGGATGTCACTAAGTATCAATGTTCGTATCCTGTGTTTGAACAGAATTAGTACTGCTCTACTACCACTATTACCATCAAGCAGATGAACATGTATGCATAAATAGTAGTCGTGAATATTCTAGTAATACAGTTAGTTACTGGTAATTTGTCACTAGTATAGGCTGTACAAGTTAAAGTGGGAAGATTTCCTTTCGTATTTCCACCCATACAAACGCTTCTTTTTGTCAGCAGCTGAATTATCGAAATCTATTGGTACTGCGCACTTGGTAAACATGTTTTCCCCAACCAGATCGTCCAGTTGACTTTTGATAGCAAGAAGCGTCTGTATGACAAGAGAGAAAATGACGGTAAACTTTATGAAGTATAGATCTATGCCAGCAGATTTATCCAGACAAATGATAGTGAGAATACCGGGCTTCTGAGGGGCGCCAACTAAACTATTTAGTTACAGTCCATCAGGTCATTTCAATCCATCATATTAACCCCTTCGCTGTTATCATATTTTGCTAAGTCCCATGCTGGACGAAACAAAAAAGAGTGTTGAATCATGATCAAAAGCGTTCTCAACTGAGCATTGCAGACGGCACTTTTTATGACGAACGCCATTCGTCAACAGTGCAATGAAGAGGTTAAGTTCTGTCCTTGTATGTAATTTACAAATATTTTGATTTTCTTCATTGTCTTTTTTTAAGTTACATACAACACCTAGGAATTTCTATCACCATTATGTTAAAATTATAACTATGTTAAACATTGGTTTTTGGTTGCGTGGTAAACAAATACTTCCGGCAAAAGTTTAACTATGCATATGAAGCGAGCAGTTTCTAGTGCTGGTATAAGTAATGTTTAAGTGCACTATCAGCATGCAAGCACACTGTAAGTTTTGACAGTATGTAGTAGCTCAAATTACTCGCAATGTTTACTAACTTTATGTTACTAGGAATGATTACGTATCAGTGCAACATGTTTACTTTTCATTTGGCATAGTATTACCAGGGCTTTGATTCATTAATCTTGTAAAGGATGAGGCACACCCCTTCTGACACTTATGAATGGAACATTACAGCTCTTTAAATTAAAGGGTTGTAATAAATGTTTAAAAAAATTCTTCTCTTTCCTGAAACTTATTTAGGCTGACAAAATAAATAAAAGCTATATTGTCAAGCACAGATCTACCTCTGTTTTTCCCTTTCTCTCTTTCTGTCTGTCTGTCTGTCTCCTCTCTCCTCTCTCTCTCTCTCTCTCTCTCTCTCTCTCTCTCTCTCTCTCTCTCTCCCCCCAACTCCCCACTCTTCCCATCTCAGTCTCTCTCTCCCTCTCTCTCTCTCTCTCTCTCTCTCTCTGCCTGCTCCCCTCTCTCTCACATGCACAGTGACAGAGAGGTGGGATGGGGGAATGAGTTGAACCCTTTGTTACAATAGAGGGATGGGAGTTGAACCATTTGTTAACCCAAAAAAAGAAGTACTGTTTGAATAAATTTATACACAATATTCTGATTGACTCAAAAGTTTGATACTAAATGCAGCTACAAAAGTGAAAAAATATTACTCTTTTAACAGCATTGTGATTTACAGAATTATATTCTGCAGTGATCACAGGTTTGTTGATGGTGAGTCAGTGTTGATCTATGGAAATGTCAGGACCCTTTTTTTTTTTTTTTTTGTGAGAAGAGGGTTTTTTGGAGAAGAGGGTTCCTCACAGATCATCCTCCTTGACATGATCTTCAAATTGCCATCAAACAATGAGCTCCTCATACTTCAGTCATAGCCTGGATGTCACTGACAAAGTAGAGTCAGTGATGTTCGGAAAGCCTTGAAGTTGAATTCAGAACTGCAGTGTCTCAGATTTCCTCTTTTTTATCTGCAGGAGAATCTGATTCCTGTGGAAGGTCCAGGCCTTTGTCGAAAAACAGGTCACCATATTTTGACAAAGCATGAAACACAATTTAGAAGAAGCTATCTCTTTGCGCATGAGCTCTGGTAATGGCCCAATGGTCAGATTGAATACGACAATATTAAAATTCTATCGCTTCACGAAACACAGGCTGCAGACCTGTGTATTATGTGTAGTCTGCTTGAGAGGTATTGTGACAGGCAAAATGTCCCCCAACATATATACAAATAATAATTCAGGCAAACTTTATAGGTGTGATCTGTATGTGAATGGGAGCCTGGTAAATACTTAAAGACATCATTAGTATCACAAAACTAATCTAGATTCTAAAAAAAAAGGCTGTAAGCATGTATTATTGCATAGTATGCCCCCTCTTTCTTTACATATATACACACATGCAAAGTGTATACATAGATACACATATCAAACACACACACACACCACACACACACACACACACACACACAGAGAGAGTTGTTCCCCTTCACCATTTACAACTGTTGTTAATAACATAATCAATTACTGATTTCAGAAATTTGAATCCCAGTACTCGGAGCAGTTTCGCCGTGGGCATGTCTCTGAGAAGACACAGTTTGATTACCTCCTGGTGCTTGATTCGAAGCCGCTACCAGGAGGACATGAGAAAGGGCATTGCTCTTTAGAAGGTAATTACTTCATTGAATTTTTCACCCGTTGAGATTGATTGTGAATTCGAGTCAAACAGTACACTTGTGTATCATTTAGACTTGAAACCTTGAATGCCAAGTAATTTGATGGGACTGGAAATGGAACAACTGTATTTAGGAGAAGTAAGCCTACTGAATCGTTGATCTGTTTGCTGCACAAAAATATGAACACAGAAGTCAAGTAGTTTACTTTTGGAATATATACTGAACTAGGCATAGTCACAGCGTAACTGGGGAGTGGTGGCCCTTTTCCACCCCTCTCTTTCCGGATCATGAGTAACACTAGTAGAAATCCAACCATGCTGGACGTACGCATGAAATGATAAATCAGTGTGTCGAGTTCAGCATGCAGCTAGTGTTTAACCAGAACTATGCACAGATTCTGGACCATAAGTAACACTAGTAGAGATCCAACCATGCTGGACGTACGCATGAAATGATAGATCAGGTGTCGAGTTCAGCATGCAGCTAGTGTTTAACCAGAACTATGCACGAAAAGTCTACTTTGATGATTGGTTAAAAAAAAAAGTGCAGTCAGAAAAAAGGGAAGGAAGCAGGGGTGTAAAATGGGTGGAAGCAATCTGTGGCAATGTGCCCCTCCAGTGGAACAGACTGAACTTCACACAGAGAAAATAAAACACTGTTATCATACAAAGTAATGATAATACCAGTGACATTTTTTTCTTGTCTCATCTTCCGCGCCACCACAGCCACAGCATGGCCCGTCCATCCCACCACAGCCACAGCATGGCCCGTCCATCCCACCACAGCCACAGCATGGCCCATCCCACCACAGCCACAGCATGGCCCGTCCATCCCACCACAGCCACAGCATGGCCGGTCCATCCCACCACAGCCACAGCATGGCCCTCCCACCACAGCCACAGCATGGCCCGTCCATCCACCACAGCCACAGCATGGCCCGTCCATCCCACCACAGCCACAGCATGGCCCGTCCCACCACAGCCACAGCGTGGCTCGTCCCACCACAGCCACAGCATGGCCCGTCCCACCACAGCCACAGCATGGCCCGTCCATCCCACCACAGCCACAGCATGGCCCGTCCATCCCACCACAGCCACAGCATGGCCCGTCCATCCCACCACAGCCACAGCATGGCTCGTCCATCCCACCACAGCCACAGCATGGCCGTCCATCCCACCACAGCCACAGCATGGCCCATCCCACCACAGCCACAGCATGGCCCGTTCATCCCACCACAGCCACAGCATGGCCCGTCCCACCACAGCCACAGCATGGCCCGTCCATCCCACCACAGCCACAGCATGGCCCGTCCATCCCACCACAGCCACAGCATGGCCCGTCCCACCACAGCCACAGCGTGGCTCGTCCCACACAGCCACAGCATGGCCCGTCCCACCACAGCCACAGCATGGCCCGTCCATCCCACCACAGCCACAGCATGGCCCGTCCATCCCACCACAGCCACAGCATGGCCCGTCCACCACAGCCACAGCATGGCTCGTCCCACCACAGCCACAGCATGGCCCGTCCCACCACAGCCACAGCATGGCCCGTCCATCCCACCACAGCCACAGCATGGCCCGTCAATCCCACCACATCCACAGCAGGCCCGTCCATCCCACCACAGCCACAGCATGGCTCGTCCATCCCACCACAGCCACAGCATGGCCCGTCCATCCCACCACAGCCACAGCATGGCCCATCCCACCACAGCCACAGCATGGCCCGTCCATCCCACCACAGCCACAGCATGGCTCGTCCATCCCACCACAGCCACAGCATGGCCCGTCCATCCCACCACAGCCACAGCATGGCCCGTCCCACCACAGCCACAGCATGGCCCGTCCATCCCACCACAGCCACAGCATGGCCCGTCCATCCCACCACAGCGACAGCATGGCCCGTCCATCCCACCACAGCCACAGCATGGCCCGTCCCACCACAGCCACAGCATGGCCCATCCATCCCACCACAGCCACAGCATGGCCCGTCCATCCCACCACAGCCACAGCATGGCCCGTCCATCCCACCACAGCGACAGCATGGCCCATCCATCCCACCACAGCCACAGCATGGCCCGTCCCACCACAGCCACAGCATGGCCCGTCCATCCCACCACAGCCACAGCATAGCCCGTCCATCCCACCACAGCCACAGCATGGCCCGTCCCACCACCACAGCCACAGCATGGCCCGTCCCACCACAGCCACAGCATGGCCATCCATCCCACCACAGCCACAGCATGGCCCGTCCATCCCACCACAGCCACAGCATGGCCCATCCATCCCACCACAGCCACAGCATGGCCCGTCCCACCACAGCCACAGCATGGCCCGTCCACCACAGCCATAGCATGGCCCGTCCCACCACAGCCACAACATGGCCCGTCCATCCCACCACAGCCACAGCATGGCCCGTCCATCCCACCACAGCCACAGCATGGCTCGTCCATCCCACCACAGCCACAGCATAGCCCGTCCATCCCACCACAGCCACAGCATGGCCCGTCCATCCACCACAGCCACAGCATGGCCCGTCCCACACAGCCACAGCATGGCCGTCCATCCCACCACAGCCACAGCATGGCCGTCCCACCACAGCCACAGCATGGCCCGTCCATCCCACCACAGCCACAGCATGGCCCATCCATCCCACCACAGCCACAGCATGGCGCGTCCCACCACAGCCACAGTATGGCCCGTCCCACCACAGCCACAGCATGGCCCGTCCCACCACAGCCATAGCATGGCCCGTCCCACCACAGCCACAACATGGCCCGTCCATCCACCACAGCCACAGCATGGCCCGTCCATCCCACCACAGCCACAGCATGGCCCGTCCATCCCACCACAGCCACAGCATGGCCCGTCCCACCACCAGCCACAGCATGGCCCGTCCACCACAGCCACAGCATGGCCCGTCCATCCCACTACAGCCACAGCATGGCCCGTCCATCCCACCACAGCCACAGCATGGCCCGTCCCACCACAGCCACAACATGGCCCGTCCATCCCACCACAGCCACAGCATGGCCCGTTCATCCCACCACAGCCACAGCATGGCCCGTCCCACCACAGCCACAACATGGCCCATCCATCCCACCACAGCCACAGCATGGCCCATCCATCCCACCACAGCCACAGCGTGGCCCGTCCCACCACAGCCACAACATGGCCCATCCATCCCACCACAGCCACAGCATGGCCCATCCATCCCACCACAGCCACGGCATGGCCCGTCCATCCCACCACAGCCACAGCATGGCCCATCCCACCACAGCCACAGCATGGCCCGTCCATCCCACCACAGCCACAGCATGGCCATCCATCCCACCACAGCCACAGCATGGCCCGTCCCACCACAGCCTCGGCACCTGCAATCCTTTGGGAGCAGCCCATATCAATAGTCGTAAAGCAGCCTACCAGAAGAGATTCTGTACTGTTGCCAAGTCGCTGTGGTGGTGGTCATTGAGACCTGTTCTGTGATATAACATACACAGAATGCCACCCACTGAGCCCCCTACTGACAACAAGATTGCTTAGTCTTGGAACCAGCATGAGTGAGCTCGCCCAGAGGGTGCCACCACGTCCATCCAATGACAGTTCTTAAGAATTTTCTGTTACCGATGACCCCAGCTGAACCAGAGTAAAGGCAAAGTCATGAAGAGGTAATTGAAACTTATGTCGCCATTAGAGCAGGGTAATGAAGGGGCTTAGAATCTGAGAGATTTTTTTTTTAAATGCTGATTGATAAGAACAAGGATGATGAAGATGATGCTATGGATTTCCATTCTGGTCTGAGACTGCACTCTACACTTACTCTTATTATATATTTATTGCGGTGTCAACCAGGCCTGAGAGATACAAACACTTGCAGTGTGATCACAATGACAGTAATATTCAAAAGTAGTTTCATGCCTTTAAAAAAAAAAACATAAGAAGAGAAGGTATTACATGGCACTATTATATAATTAATTTGGAATTAGCTGGAAACTCTTTTAAAAAAGGTTAAACTAGCAGTTAAAAAGAAAAAGAATTGTTTAAGATTTCACTAGCAGACTCCTTTGATAGACTAAACATGTGTTTGGCAGCTTCTGAAAACATTCCTCATTGTGACGTGATAGAAGATTGTTTTTGTTTTTTATCTTTTCTCATACATTTATATTTGTTTTCCATATCAATCACAGCAAGATGGGCTATAAATATTTATTTATGTTTCTCTGTTCTGTATGACAACGTTGAATATCAAAGCTAGTAAATCAGTCTTGTGTAACTGTAACTTGTGTGATTTTGTTTCTTTCTTACATATGCACTACGTCAGTATATTTGTGCTCATTTGAAACGTTTCTTGGAGGATCAAGAGTCTTTGTTCTCTGTGTCCATCTCGTTTTGCTTGTAAGCAAGGTGAATGAGCATCACAGGCATTATTGATTAAGAAGTGTATACCTACAACTGCTTCTCTGAGAGAGTGAACATTAGTTTTCATGTTTATAGAAATAACCTCCTGCCTGGAGAATATTTTTACCCATTTCTGCCTGTCTCTCTGTCTGTCAATAATAAAGAGTATATTAACACTTGGAATGACTTTTGATGGGAGGGTAGAATGTGGCTCAGGGAGCAGACTGTTCAATTTTGGTGTCAGTCTTGATCGGAAGGTGGATGCAGGACCCCTTCAGCAGAACTATCGCAATTGTTCTACAGAACATGAACAGTGTGAAGCCACCATTTACAAATTGAGAAGTATCTTTGAAGTAGCGTCTTTTTGTGGAATATCATAACTTTGTAGTTATATAACTGTTGATATTGTGTCTTTTCCATATCCTGTTATTGAAAAGGTGGGGTGGAGGAATCTGGTTATGAAGTCTTCAGTGGCGCCCCAGTGGTCCTCAAGACTCCAGGATAGGGAAGGAAACTCTCAGAGCCCATACTAGACAGTACTTTTCCGGGGTTAGAGAATTATTTTTGGTGGCAGAGGTCTAGGCTGACATTAATCCTTTTCTGGTTATTTATTGTGCATATCTCCTGGCCTTCGCTAAGTTTCCTCTCTTTTCACCACTGTTCTCTCACAGACCTGCTGAAAAGTGCCACAGATGAGACGTCCAAGAGGGACTACCTGTACTACATTGCTGTCGGCTATACCAGATTAAAGGTAAGGAAGACTTCAAGCTGCTTGCTTCAGAGCAAGTCCAAACAGAACAATATGCTGGGTTGGCTAAAGTGGGTGATGAACGAAAAGATCAGGGCTTTGAAACATAGGATTAGATTGCAGAGGTCAATCCACGCTGTCAGTGTGAAAATGTACATTTGTGTGTGTGTTTCACTTGTGTGCATATGTGTGCCTGAGCTCATGCATAAGTGTTGGTGCATTGAAGTGAATATGACATCAGATTTTAATGTCTGCATATGTGAGTACATATGAGTGCATCGTTTCATGTTGGTAGTGTGAGTGTTTGTCTGTGTTCATAGACGGGAGTGTGGGAGAGGGGGAGGAGAGTGGATGTGGACCGAGGTGCAGGGAAAGGGGATACGACTCAGACCTTGTTTGTGTGTGTGCGTGTTCAAGATTTGTTTACATAGACATGTGTGTTTGCATATATTTTAAATTGAAAAGGTTTATGTATGCAAAGATGTGTGCATACAGTGCATATTTGCATGCCTAGGTGTACATAAATGCACAAGGAACGTACACATTCATGTCAACAGGAGTATGAGAGGGCTCTCAAGTACATAGATGCAGTGACTCACATAGAACCATCCAACCACCAAGCCCGACAGCTGAACAGCTACATCAAGAAAAAAATGGAAAAAGGTAAGTGATTGGTTGTATTGTGGGGCTTGTTCCCAGGAAAGGGGGTGGGGAACATGGCTGTCATCTGTCTACTCTTTGATTTTCGTTTTGTGCATGTCTTGGGTAGAAAAGAAAGTCGGCTTGCAAAATGTAACGCAGAGCTGTTAAATTGTTAGTGATGATGTGAAGTGGTGAATTTGTTTTTCTAAATGTATTTCCATTTGTTTTCCTCCTGTGTACTTGGATTTCTATGCCAGTTGATAAGCTTATGTTTCAAAACTGCCGTGAGCTGGGTCGAAAGTATTGTTTGTTATGTTAATAGTTTTGTTTGTGAGAGAGTTGGTCTTCTTTGCTTGTATCGTTGTCGTTTTAAGAGAAATTTGCATGACATTGTCACAACAGATGTTTCTGTGTAAAATGTGGGTTGAACTCCTCAGGGAGTGCGCATCACCATAGCCTGTCATTTTTCTGTTATTCATCCGCGTTTGTGTAATTTTGTTTACCATCAAAGTGGACTTTTTTATTTTACAGCACTGTGTCAAGAACAACTCTCCCCTTGTTGCCGGGGGTTCTTTTACATGAGTTAAATACATGTTGCACACAAGACATGGGTTGATAGTCTCATCCAAAAGTCCGGATGCAGGACAAACAAACATAAAAAGTGAAGTTAGGAACTGCCTTCATATAATGTAGGTAATACGAGACAATCTTGGCTTTGTTCCTTGTCTTGGTTTGCTTTGTGTGTTTGTGTGCACATGTTGCTCTTTGTGTGTGTGTGTTTGTGTGCACATGTTGCTCTTTGTGTGTGTTTGTGTGCACATGTTGCTTTTGTGTGTGTGTGTTTGTGTGCACATGTTGCTCTTTGTGTGTGTGTGTGTTTGTGTGCACATGTTGCTCTTTGTGTGTGTGTGTTTGTGTGCACATGTTGCTCTTTGTGTGTGTGTGTGTGTTTGTGTGCACATGTTGCTCTTTGTGTGTGTGTGTGTTTGTGTGCACATGTTGCTCTTTGTGTGTGTGTGTGTTTGTGTGCACATGTTGCTCTTTGTGTGTGTGTGTGTTTGTGTGTGCACATGTTGCTCTTTGTGTGTGTGTGTGTGTTTGTGTGCGCATGTTGCTCTTGTGTGTGTGTGTGTGTGTGTTGTGTGCACATGTTGCTCTTTGTGTGTGTGTTTGTGTGTGCACATGTTGTTCTTTGTGTGGTGTGTGTTTGTGTGCACATGTTGCTCTTTGTGTGTGTGTGTTTGTGTGCACATGCTGCTCTTTGTGTGTGTGTGTTTGTGTGCACATGTTGCTCTTTTGTGTGTGTGTGTTTGTGTGCACATGCTGCTCTTTGTGTGTGTGTGTTTGTGTGCACATGTTGCTCTTTGTGTGTGTGTGTGTTTGTGTGCACATGTTGCTCTTTGTGTGTGTGTGTTTGTGTGCACATGTTGCTCTTTGTGTGTGTGTGTTTGTGTGCACATGTTGCTCTTTGTGTGTGTGTGTTTTGTGTGCACATGTTGCTCTTTGTGTGTGTGTGTGTTTGTGTGCACATGTTGCTCTTTGTGTGTGTGTGTTTGTGTGCACATGTTGCTCTTTGTGTGTGTGTGTGTGTTTGTGTGCACGTGTTGCTCTTTGTGTGTGTGTGTTTGTGTGCACATGTTGCTCTTTGTGTGTGTGTGTTTGTGTGCACATGCTGCTCTTTGTGTGTGTGTGTGTGCACATGTTGCTCTTTGTGTGTGTGTGTTTGTGTGCACATGTTGCTCTTTGTGTGTGTGTGTTGTTGTGTGCACATGTTGCTCTTTGTGTGTGTGTGTGTGTTGTGTGCACATGTTGCTCTTTGTGTGTGTGTGTTTGTGTGCACATGTTGCTCTTTGTGTGTGTGTGTTTGTGTGCACATGTTGCTCTTTGTGTGTTGTGTGTTTGTGTGCACATGTTGCTCTTTGTGTGTGTGTGTTTGTGTGCACATGTTGCTCTTTGTGTGTGTGTGTGTTTGTGTGCACATGTTGCTCTTTGTGTGGTGTGTGTGTGTTTGTGTGCACATGTTGCCTTTGTGTGTGTGTGTTGTGTGCACATGTTGCTCTTTGTGTGTGTGTGTTTGTGTGCACATGTTGCTCTTTGTGTGTGTGTGTTTGTGTGCACATGTTGCTCTTTGTGTGTGTGTGTTTGTGTGCACATGCATGTGTGCTTGTTTGCATGCGTGTGATTTGTATGTGTGTAAATGAAGACCGTTTCTAAATTAGATTCCAAATATCAAAACAAAACAAAAAGAAAACTTGCATATATCCGTATTCTTCATGAATTGTGCACACAGATGTGTGTTTGTCAGAGACGACAGATGCAAATTATCTGCACGTAGCTCTGTCATTCATAAGGGTTGTGAACACAGGTGTCTGTGTGCATACATGTGTTGTGTAAGACAGCTGATTAGCAGATAAATAACCTAGATCTTATTATTAATGAGACCGTCAAGCACACCCACGTGCGCACACATGCATACATTTATATATACACTAAAGACAGATTCACACGTTGCGCACATACTCACACATGCACACACATACACAATTCAACACACACATGCAACACGCATGCACGTGCACACACCACACACACACACACACACACACACACTCACACACATGCATGCACACACACACACATTCACGCGCTCGCGCACACACGCACACACACACCACACACACACACACAAGATGGCGGCTTCGGTCAAGCACTGAAACGAAGGCAGCACTGATTTTTTGCAAAGTTAATGAATATGACGAGATCGAGGAGGACCAGAGATGGAAGAACCAAGTCATCAGCGCTCAGGACACTGATCCTGGGCACCGACAGTCGGCGGGAGGCGACCCAGTCGGAAAACGCCAGAAACGTAATAAGAGCGACGAAGACGGTTTGGTTGCCCATGGCGTGGACCGCGCTACAATACCCGAAACCAGCAGTCAACACATCGGGCCTGGCGTGAGTAGAGCTGGTCTGTCTGACCTACATGAGATGATAAAAAACGCTCTGCTCACGGATTTCAAATCTGGAAAAAATTTATTAGCCAGCAGAATGATGTAGTGCAGACAAATGAGCATAGGAAGAAAAAAAAGCGTCAACAGCGTTGGAACCCAAACAGAGTCCAACAATATCGTTAAGCTCACCTATGCTGAAGCTGCTGGTTCGGGTGTATCACCACCGCGCTTCGCTCAACCCAATAGGGTACAATACCACACAGCAAAAAAGCGATGACGAAAGGACCTGAATCAACTAACAAAACCAAAGAATCTGAAAAAAAGAACATCAGAAGAAAGAAATAGAATCTCACACTGTAATGACGTCAAACAAAGCCCCGCTGAAAGACGCAATAGGCCCAGACCTAGTTCCACGGAACAAGAGAAAGCAGATCGAAACCCTGACCCTGATCTCCCAAGTGTTTTGATCCTTCATGGACTCGGTGACAAATAAAGTAAATAGCAGAAGACTAGGCCAGTCCTACGGATTCGATGCAGTGTCACACAAGGCATCTACGATCAAGGATTTGCGACCGTCCTTCGAATCGTCTCGTCAAGCTGCTGAGAAAGACTTTGACGCCGTTTTAGTTCACTGTGCCGTGAATGACTTGAAATCAAAATCTCCGATAGAAAGCAGCAAAGAATTCATAAAATGTATCAGGGACATTTTAAAAGAACAACCTAAAATGAAAATTATCATCAGCAAAATTGCACCATCTAAAGACCCCCAGCTTAACATCAAGGGGGACCTCTTCAACGCCTTGCTGGCATCAGAGCTGATTGAAGACAACATCTCATTCATCAGCCACACCAACCTTCCCACGTCAACACCCGCACTTCCGGGACCCTCCATCCTACTTACAGAGGGGCTAGTGTTCTCGCCAAGAACATCGGGAGACACATCAGGAGCCTCTTCTGGACAACACCCAAAAAAGTGGCCCGACGCTACCGTTTCCAGCAACGCGGCCCCTCCCAGTACCAGCCATTCCTGGAAGACCCACGCTACGATCCTCGCCCCTGGAGGAACATGTTTAGCGCATTGTATGGCTGGTGATGGAAACACTTTGCAGAAATTCAGTGCTCAAAGTTCCGACTGTAGACTAATATCTATTTATTCACCACTTGTGTCAATTAGTATTGCTGATATAGTAACTTAACATCTCTGATTTATTTATTGACAGTTTCACCATTTAACACACACACACACACACACACACACACACACACACACACACACACACACCCATTTTAGAGCGACCCTACTACAACCGCGCCCCTTGGAGTAACAGATTTAGTGTCTTATAGGACTGGTGAAACAAGAACTTATAAATCTTCAGCATCCACTTCATCCTGACTGTAATGCCACCACTTGTGAACAAAAGTATATGTAGTGTACTATTCTACACATGATTTATTATCCATTTTGACACTGTTAACGTGAACAATTAGATCTAGATCTTGAGATTTTTATATTAGTTGGTTAAAGAAAGTTATATTCCATGTTAAATAACGTTCTTTTAAGGTTTTCCAGTGAACTGTCGATCCATCTCAACTAGTCTTGATCAGCTAACTCAGCACCTTGCCGGAGAAAATATAATGTATTGGCTTTACAGTCTCTCAATGTGAAGAGGAATAGGTTACCTAAACTCAGTGGCTACTATTTTTCACCATTACTCAGCAGGAGCCACAGAAGATAAAACCAACGTTGCTATTTACATAAAAGAAGGAGAGAAGTATTACCCCATGTACTAGTCCTGTTCCACCAGACTTATAGATGCCTATTCCTGTGCAGTCAGGGTCCGAATAAACACTGACACCACATTCACTGTAGTGTCAATATACTTACCTCGAGGGCCTAATGAGATAAACACCGAATGGCTTCGATCACTACACCTAAAATCAGATCAGAATAGCAAGTTCATAATAACTGGTGATTTCAATGCTCATTCGCCATTCTGGGAAAAAGATTGTCAATTAATTACTAGCAGTCGTTTCGTTGAGAAGCATTGTTGACTCGCCTTTATATCTTTTAAACGACGGAGAATAACACGTGTTCCCGATAATCCCAATCACAAGCCCAGTGCAATAGATTTAACCTTAACATCTCCAGATCTAGCACCTGTATGTGACTGGCAGACCTTAAATGACACTTGAACAGTGATCATATTCCCATTATCACCACTTTTAAATCTATAAGGCCTGAACCAAAAGACATGTCGCAAGAAAAGTACCAAAATATAACTATAAATTAGCAAACTGGGACAGCTTCACAAACTTGCTTAAATCGTTCAATGTCGACATGAATGAATTCAACTACCTAACTGTTGATGGATGTATTGTAAATTTCAAAAAGCCATGCTATCTGCTGCAAATCAGTCAATACCGCAATAAAACTAATCAAGCCAAAGTTAAATAAACACATAGGGAATGTCTGGTGGAACGAAAATTGCGAACAAGCTAAAAGGAAAAAAAACGTAAAACTAAGAGCATACTTACGAAGTAAAGGAGACGAACGTAAATCAAAGCTGCTTGAGATAAAAAAGGCCAAAATCATTTCAACAAAGTGACAGCACAAGCTAAACGACAATACTGGTCAAACTTTTGTAAAAATGAAGTAAATAGTTTCAAAGAATTATCAAAAGGTGTGGGCAAATCTAAGAATAATGAAACACGGAGTATCTCTACCAACATGTCCGATCAAGCTCCCTAACTCTGATTTCCCCTCCAACTCGGAGAAAGCTGAAGCATTCGCCAACATATTTTCAAAAAATAGCAGCACAGACAGTCTAACAGCAGAAAAGAAACAACACAGAGAGCAAGAGGAAAGAAAGCAATTTACAACGACCCCGACCCCGTAAAAGACCATTACCTGAATGTTCCCATAACAATACAAGAAGTGGAAGAATGTCTCAGTAATCTAGGAAATAGAAAGACATCAGTAGGCTTAGATGGCATTTCAAATGAAATGTTGCATCATATCCCTCCGAATGTAAAACAATTTCATATACCTTTTTATTAAAAAATGTTGGAACGAGGGAAATCTGCCTTCTATGTGGAAACATTCTATAATTATTCCCATTCACAAACAGGGAAAACCTCGATCTGATATAAACAGCTACCGACCATCGCCTAACGTCTCATATGTGCAAACTGATGGAAAAAATTGTTCTAAACAGGTTAACATATTTTTGTAACAAACACCAAGTAATCCCAATCAACCAAGCTGGTTTTCAAAAAGGAAGATCATCAGTAGAACACTTAGTTAAACTAACGACTCAAGTTAAACAACAATTTGCGAGACGGAAAAACATCCTTGCAACTTTCTTTGATATAAAAAAAGCATATGAACAAGTATGGCACAAACGGCTCATGTATAAGTTCAAAGCCATTGGTATAAGTGGAACAATGTATAACTATATCAAAGTTTTTTGGAAATCGAGTGATTCAAACAAGAATAGAGCATACATATTCTAGCGCTAGACCATTAAAAATGGGCTTCCACAGGGATCAGTATTATCTCCGATTTTATTCAATATTTTAACTGCAGATATAACAAAAGGATTATCAAAAGATGTAATATTAGCACAATTCGCCGATGACTTATGTTTGTGGATGAAGGTCACTATGAAAAGAAAGACTCCATTAAGATCTATCAATTACATAAAAATAAAATATCAACATGAACTAAACAAAATCAACGACTTTTTACATGAAAATGGGACTTTCACTTTCAGCAGAAAAAACGAATTTAATGCTTTTTAACTCTGGATATGACCCTGAGAAACTTCCTCAATTTACTCTGAACGGGTCACTACTACAATACGCTAGTTCTGTAAAATTTCTAGGCGTTTATCTAACTCCAAAGCTTTCATGGAATCTACATATTGAATACATTTTGAATAAAGCGAGGAAAAGTTTTAACTTTTTAAAAATCATAAGCAAACAAAAGTGGGGACAAGACAAAGATAGCTTAACATTACTATCTTCTGCGCTTGTGCGGTCAAGATTAATTTACGCCCAAGAAGTATTCTTTAGCGCCCCACAACACTTACTCAATAAATTACAAGTATAGACTGCAAATCGTATAAACTGGCACTTGGAGTTCCTATACATACATGTAACATGGGAACATACCATGAAATTGGAGTTTTGCCTCTCAATGAGTTCGAAAAGCGTCTACATCTAAATTTGTCTTAAAGAACTCTTCACAAAATACTTTCTGTGCTAAAGAAGTATCATTAAATTCAGAAACAGACTTTGCAAAAAGAGCTAGAAGCATAAAATCAACTTTATCCATCCAGACATACACTTCTACTCTATTGAAAGAATCAAACATAAATCAAACTAAAAACGCTTCGAGCCCCTTCTATGCACCCATTCCCAAATGGGAACAAATAAAAGCTAAATTTGATACAAATTACACTATGCTAAGTAAAAACGATTCTCCAAACCTCTTAAAAGCGATGTAAATTGTCATTTGGAAAATGTGTATAAAGACCACTTAAAAGTTTTTACGGATGGTTCAGTACTAGATGATCATAACACTGGCGCAGCTTTATCATACCAACCTTAAAAGTGGGAGAAATTGTATAATCTTGGGAAATACTTGTCGATTTTTTACCGCAGAACTAGTAGCAATTCTAATGTCTCTAAAGTATATTCTAAAATTCTTCCACTAAAAATTGTCAACTTCTACTTTGTAGTGATTCCAGATCAGCGCTTTCTGCTTTACAATCTCCCAATTCAAAGATTCGTAATGAGATAACAACGGAAATAAATTACATAACGCATCTTCTATCAATGAAGAGAGTCAGTATTACTTTTTGTTGGTGCCCTCTCACTGCGGCATTTCATACAATGAGAGAGTTGACCAAGCTGCTCGAAGAGCAGCTCGCAACATTGAAGGCACAACTTCATTCAGTATAGATTTGGATTTGTCAGAATGCTATGCACTGATAAATAAAGCATCAAAAGACAGATTTAAACATTTATTGAAAAACACAGATTGTCTATATTATAAAATGTGTGTTAAACAAAGCCCTGATATTAACCCCAAAACACAATTTAAAAAATCCAAACTCCAATTTCCAGAGACGTAGAAAGCTTAATTCATCGCATGCGATTAAATTCACCTCGAACTAAATACTGCAAAAATGTCTCATGTATGTGTGGGGAACCTCTCAGTGTAAGTCATCTGTTACTGAACTGTGCAAGAAAAAAACAGTAGTGCAAAGGGAAGGTGCTGAAATTTTATCTGATGGATCGACTTCACTGAACTTGCCTTACATGTTAAATAAACTGTTTTTTCATGTGTTTAATTGTAAACATTTATTACAAAGCCCAGTTGGAATATTTCTTTGAATTATAACCTTCTTCTTCTTCTTTTTTTTTTTCCCCCAAACTCATTTGAACAAA
The DNA here is from genome assembly GCA_018398815.1 of Conus ventricosus. Classification (NCBI taxonomy): domain Eukaryota; kingdom Metazoa; phylum Mollusca; class Gastropoda; order Neogastropoda; family Conidae; genus Conus; species Conus ventricosus. Next base: position 6,561,658 of record CM031613.1, read on the forward strand.
CATATGCTCATCTTAACCAAATTCAATCATTAGTATGATGCCGCTTACAAATAAGATACAACATAAGATGTATTATATACACTCGTTAACTCCTCAACTACACGCTTAATTGAAGTGTCCAAAACTGGGAAAAATATGACCACGTCAACACTGGAAAATGTGCTGAAACGAAGACATCATTCAAAGGACTGCTTCCAACTCATCAGATACACCTCCATGCAGAGACACTATTGAAGAACAGAAAACTAGTTCCACTGGACATGGTGAAATTACTGTATTCTTTGAAAACTGTGGCACACTGAAAACCGTGTCATAAACTTATCTCTTAACACACTCACTCACCCACACACACACACACACACACACACACACACACACACACACACACACACACACACACACACTCACATTTTCACACACACCACACACACACACACACACACACAACACGTGCCCGCGCGCGCGCATGCACACACACACAAACACACGTAACACACACACACACACACACACACACACACACACACATTCACACACACACACACTCGCAAATGGTTGCACACACTCATACTTCTTTCATCACACACTCTATCACTACAAACTGGGCTGAAATCACTTTATGTGGAAACGTTAAAACGGAAGAACAACAACAACACACACACACATACACAGGGACAGTCGGGTGCGCAGCTTTCATTTTGAAAACATGACCATGACAAGCTCCAGGCTTTGTACACAGGTCAGGTGGGTCAGGCCTTTCTCCGCTGTGTGCAGATGGTCTAATGGGCATTGCCATAGTGGGCGGGGCCGCCCTGGCTCTAGGGGGACTCATAGGTCTCGGAGTGGCCGCGATGAAGAAAAGTGACAAGCAATGTAGCAGTGAGACTTTTCTTTGTTTTCCCCCCTGCTCAGTACCTGCTGTGAAAGATTCTGTTCACTTATGCTCGTTCTTTCACAAATCGCCTCGAAGTGTTGTGGCATGCTGTCCTGCAGATTGGAGTTTGAGTTGTCCTGTAGAATTAGTATAGCACTTTTACTTTGTTATTGTTGTTGGGTTTGTTTTTTTTTTTCTTTTTTGAAGATAAGATAAGATAATGTTGCTTATAGCCAGCCAACCGCAAAGGGCCATATCAGGGCTGTTCTTTTTGAAGGAAGAGGATGGGGGAGAGGTCATGCATGTTTGAAATGATGTTAGTGGTTGGCCTGCATGTGTGTTAAAGGCTTTATTTTAATTGTGATTTTTTTTTTTTTTTTTTTTTTTTTTTTTTTTTGCTTGGTTAATATTTCCACACCTTTTTTTCTCATTTGTTTGAAAAATGCAGATTTGTAAGACGATTTGTTTTCTAATGCATGGGGGACAGCGGTGTTACATCGCAAGCTGCATGTTGCAAGTGTTGGGTTTTCATCCTTCCAGGGTTAGCACAGTCTGAAGAGGGTTTTTTTCCAGGAGGGCACAACCACCTCTTGCTTTGGCGTGCTCTTTTTCCCTTGCACGAGATGAGTTGTCTCCCTCCATCCGCTGTCCTTGCTCCTGCCCTCCACACAAAGTTTTGTTAGATTTTGAGTTTGTTCGTGTCTTTTAGGAGGAAAGGTAAATAGTAAAATCAAATGGTATTCTTTCATTTGTTTTTAAGGAAGAAGGATAAAAAGTATGTAAGCAGTTCATATTCTGTTCAATTTTTGCTGCTTGGTTGAAATTGGCTGAAGAAACATCAAAGTTTTGACAGCTGGTGGAAAGTATGAGGACAAACTTCAAGTGAGAGTTGTTTCCTTTCTCTTTATTACCCCAGTCAAGGAAATTACGTTCTGATCCACATCTGTAGGTTCCTTTGTTTGTTTGTCTGTCAGCACGATCACACGAAAGCAACTGAACTCATTGTAATGACACCTGGTGGAAAAATACGGCCCAGTGACAAACCCTTAAATCTTAAGCTAATCCAGATCAGAGGGAGGGGGGGGGGGGGAGGAATCCAGAATTCTTCGGCTAGATTACACAGAAAGTACAGAACTGGTTTTTAAGAAAACTTGGTGGAAAGAAGAAATAGGATGAGTCAGTTAAATTTCTGCGCAGATCTGTGTCAAAGTGTTATTCCAGGATGTGTTCAGAGCCTTGGTGGAGGTCTGTGTCAAAGTGTTATTCCAGGATGTGTTCAGAGCCTTGGTGGAGGTCTGTGCTCTCCTGGTTGCCCTGCTAGTTTGAACATGGAACTGCCCGGGTCAGGACATGCAGACTATTCAAAGTCGTCCAAAGCTGAAAGAGCTTTTACCATGTTCCTGAGGCAGCCGTAAAGAAGAAACAGTCTTGTGTCGTTTGCATACAGGCCTCTCTTTTACACCCATTCTTATCTTTTAGAAGGTGAAGAAGCTTCGAGGTGCATTCCATGTCATGTACCACTCACAGTGAAGCATATTATTTTAGAGTGTTGGGACTTGCATGATCTCAGACATAAACACTTTACAGCAGACTCCATGAAAACCTTGTTCAGAGATGTCCCGCCTGATGTGATTTTTTAATTTCTGAAAGAGATCAACTTGTTGGATCTGATCTAAGATTTTAAGGAAGAAAGATTTTTAATAACATTTCCAGTGTGTTTTAAAGGGTTGTGTGAATGAGGGGTTTTTTTTTTTTTTCCTTTTTTTTTTTCCTTTTTTTTTATTTTTTTATTAAATGACTTCTGAGTTGACTTCGATGCCGTTACAGCCCTGATATGGCCTTTTGCGGTCGGCTGGGATATAGGCAACATTACCTTACCTTACCATGCATTCCTGGTTTTCTTCATTTTTTTAATTGTTTCTCAGTTTCAGTATCCTTCCTTCCTTCCGTGTTCTGTCATCCTTTGCAGATACTTTTCCTGGCCAGAGTTTGACTGGATTTTAGCTGACAGTAGATTGGGTTGAAAAAGGAAGTAAGACCTGTTTACTGGTTTGTCTGAAATATGGCAAATTGTTGCCTTTTTTCCCAAAGTACTTCCTCAGATTAAACTGGGAGTTTTTGCAAGAATTTCAGAAATCATTAGATGGCAAACATGAAACTGTGAATTCATCTGGGTTTTGTTGTTGTTGTTGTTGTTGTTTTGTTGTTGTTGTTGTTTTTTGGGGGGGTTGGTTGCAGGATCATTACATATACAGTTTTTGTACTTTTGAGTGAATCCTGTTTATCATCACATTTTGTGTTAATCAATTTGAGTTGCCTATGTTGGGCATGTTTTATTTAGAATTAAAGTCATGTAAAATAGAAAATATGCTGCTGTGTTATAACATGCTTCAGCTGCATAGTTGTCTACGCAATTGCCTGCGCTTATATATTGTTCTTGTTTCAGTTTTGTAGCAGCTAATCTTTGCTTTGCATGTTTCTTTTAAGATAGTGTGTGTGTGTGTGTGTGTGTGTGTGTGTGTGTGTGTGTGTGTGTGTGTGTGTGTGTGTGTGTAGGTTCAAGTTCATTAACTCTTTCATTCCTACTTTTCTATGAACCATTACTTCCTCTTGTTCCTAGATTCTTATAATACGAGTATTCACATCATTCCTGGATTTAGAGAAAAGAAAAAGAAGTGTAAAGTGAGAACTGCCACGTATGCAGTGAGCGGCGACCACTTCCCACTCTGTAGGGGCCATCTGGCATCCATTCCATTCATAAACACTGCCACGCGAGCGACCCAGTCATGACGTGTACCGATGACGCGACTCGCGCGAAGTTCAAAGCGCTTACCGCGAGAACCGATTTTCCGGGCTGCAGGAAGGAAAGGAGGGATTTTGTGCTGCCCGGTTTTCCGGGCTGCAGGAAGGAAGGGTGGGATTTCTGCAAACCGGAAAACCGGGTTGCAGGGATGAAAGAGTTAATGTCAGTTTGTTATCCTGACCCAATTCCCCAAGTTGTTTTTTGTTATAAGAACTGTTATTTTATTTAGTCCTACTATTTACTCTTGAAAACTAAATGGAGTAAAAAAAAAAAATTGATGTATGGTTTAGGACTTCGTACAAGTTTTTGAAATTTTTTTTTTTTTTTTAACATGATTTTGTAAAAGATGATTGATCATAAAAACAAAACATTATGGTTCAGTCGTTGGTCCTTTCGCATGGTCAGTCTGGCAGGAGCTTACAAAGGAGCTGTTGACTCCTGTTTTAGTTGTTTGGCTCCTCTTTCTCTTCATCATCTCCCTCCGGGGGTTGCAACCTGCCGTGGTCGGAGGGCTTGCGTGGTCCTGTGATCTTTTAGGCTTTGCTGACGGGGCATCAAAACTCGGCTAGATGGTTAGTTGTGAACACTGCTAGGCTGTATAGCCAAGTTGCTGACTGGCCAAGCATTACGTGGTAGGAAATTGATGCCCCTGGTAGGGTCTCCCATGTCAGAAAGGTTAGGAGTGAGGGCCCAGACAAATAGTAACCCACCTTTTCCTATTCTGTCTTCTGCCTTTCTTAACGGATCTTTTTCTTTCCTCGTCTCCCCTTCAAGCCTTCTGTTCCACACTCCTTTTCTCTCTGTGGTCTTCTTGAGGCCCACCGTGTTTGCCGTGGGGTGCGTCCTGTGATGGGGAGAATAGGATCCTGGAGGTTGAGACCGCTGATGTGACTGCGGTTCATCAAGTCAACACACCTCTTTGGCCTGGACTTCCTCTAGACAGGTGGTTGAAGTGGCCCACTTCGATCAAGCGGCTGGTCGCGTGCATGCCCTAGCTCAGGCTAGAAGGCGGCGGCTTGGGTCAAACGGGTTTGGGAGCTTCTGTGGCAGGACGCTTTCAGACCTGTGTATATCTCTTTTGAAATCCTGGTGCCTGATATACTGGGATTCCGTATAAAATGGGCATCCCCCTTGTTGGGACTCGGTGGTGGGTGGGAATCAAGGGAGACGAATTTTAATGAATACAACATGGCAACTAAAAACAAAAAAAAGATACAGGCGAGATTCGGAAACGGACACAGATACGGACTCTGAACGTGAGACAAGAAACCTTTCAGGCTTCTGGCCCATTGGCTGATTGTTGAGGGAGCGGATGAAGATAGACCTCTATCGGGCCTGAGTCCTTTTGCGATCGCGAAAGGAATCAATGGTCTCAGCGGCAAACCAAAGAGTGTCAAAAGACTGAGGAACGGGTCACTTCGGGTTGAGTGCCCTTCCAAGATGCACTCTGAAAAGCTTCTTAAGTCGACGACGTTGATTGATCGACCGATCAGGGTGTCTCCGCACAAAACTTTGAACTCTTCCAGGGAGTAATCCGGTGCAGAGATCTGAGAGGAGTGTCGGAGGCAGAAATCAAGTCTGAACTGGCATCGCAAGGAGTGACCCACGTTCATCGTGTGCTTGTACGCAAAGGCAATGACGAGTCCCAACTGACACCCTCTTCTTGACCTTTGCTCTACCTCTCTACCGGAGTCGATCACGGTGGGCTACCTGAGAGTCTCAGTGTCGCTCTACATCCCGTCCCCTACTACGCTGCTTCAAGTGCCAGAGGTTCGGCCATGTGAGAGACAGATGCACGGAAGAAGAGGTGTGTGGTACCTGCTGCCAGCCAGTCCACCAGGGTGTGTGTGACAGTCCACCACTCTGTGCCAACTGTGGAGGCAAGCACCCATCGTCATCAAAGACCTGCCCAAACTGGTTGAAGGAAAAGGAAATTCAGAGAATAAAGACTGAACAGAGAATCCCGTTTTTTGAGGCGAAAAAGATTGTAATGAAAAGTCAACCGACTGCTGGGCTCTCGTTTGCAGCCGCAGTACGGAAGCCAACGACAGTCAGCATCGGCGTGCAGACGGTCGAATCCTCGTTTGCTGAGAGAGAGCCAGGAACCCAGTCTGTAGCCTCAGGCAGAAATACTGCACGCGACGAGCTCCAGCATCATCGCCTTCAGATACGACTCGGTCTTCAAAACCTACTCCTGCCCCCAAACCATTAGGGGCAAAAGATTAACAGGCCCTTCAGGGCGGCAGAAAGTAGAAGTTATTGAAATACAAGACAAGACCACCCCCTCAAAATCCTCCAAAGGGCACCCTGCAGCTGTCAACAAGGGAGCTGGTGGTGTTGGAGTTAAGACAAAATCGCCGCCTAAAAAGAAAGCACCTAATATTTTAACAGATCGAGAGAAAAAAGCGGAGAGAAACACCAACAAATTTGCAGCTCTCTCAGATCTAGGAGATGTTGACATGGAATGAAAGGAACTTGCTGGTGAATAGTTACAAGATTTTATTCGTCCTCTGCACCATGGATAGTAAAATAATCCATTGGAATATCCGTGGCCTAAATTCAATTTTGAGGAGCTGCAGCTTCTGTGTCAAGCTAGGAAACCTTCCGTCGTGGCTCTTCAGGAAACACAAATTCAAAGCCAGAAGACCTTCACTTTTCTGGCTTTAATGTTCTATCCAAACCTGCTCAACCATCCACATTGGGACTGTCTGGTGGTGTTGCCCTTCTTTTACATAAAACTTTGCTGTTTAGTCCTGTCGCTCTGACTACCTCCTTCAGGCTGTAGCTGCGAGAGTCACTCTCCACAAGACTGTCACAATCTGCTCACTGTATCTGCCACCTTCTGTCCCGGTTTGTCGTCAGGACCTTGTCAGTCTGATCGGAGAACTTCCTCGACCTTTTTTGCTGTTGGGTGACTTTAACGGTCACAATCCTCTTTGGGGTAGTGTCAGTTCATCATCCAGAGGTCTGCTTCTTGAGGATGTCCTTTCTGAATTTGATTTGTGTTGTCTGAACGATGGAGCTCCAACTTACCTCCACTCTTCCACAGGTTCACTTTCGTGTTTAGATTTGTCGATTTGTGACCCCTCGCTGGTCCTGGACTATGAGTGGTCTGTCCATGACAATCTGCACGGAAGTGACCATTTCCTGTCCTTCTAAAACCCCGTAATAACTGAACACGTATCTGTCTCTCAACATCTCAATTATAAGAAAGCAAACTGGGATCTATTTTCAACCACTATTTCAAAAGAATTCCAAGACACTGATTTTCTTCAGAGTCCAGACCCAGCAGAATCTCTGACTAACACTGTGATCAACTGTGCTAAAACCTGTATTCCAGTGTCTTCCGACAAACTCCAAATGCCAAAAACACCCTGGTTCAATTCAGACTGCCAACAAATTTCAAAAGTTCGCAAACGGGCTCAGCGTCGGGTATACCAACGACCTTCGGGTCCCAACGCTAGAGCCCATCAGAAACTCCGTGCGAAATCGAGACACACTTTCAAATCAGTAAACGTCGGTCCTGGAGAAACTTCTGCTCCAGGCTGACATCTAAAACTTCCAAGAAAAAAGTTTGGAACATCATTTGAAAAATCAAAGGGAAGAACACCAACCCTCCATTCATCACTTGAAACTTGCTGATGCTCTGATCACTGACAAACAAGCTGTTGCCAATCTGTTGGCCTCCACCATCCAACAGAACTCCTCATCTTCAAATAAATCTGCAGTCTTTTTTAGAAACAAAGAGATTAGAGAGAAATCTTCATACAATTTCACATCAGACAACTCTGAAACCTATAATCTTCCTTTTTCAATCGTTGAACTTAAATTAGCTTTACAAACCTGCACTGATTCTGCCCCTGGTCTGGATGACATTCATTATCAGGTTGTGAAACATTTTCCAGAAAGCTGTCTCCAGACTTCTCCAAGTCTATAACCATATCTGGACCACAGGGTCCTTTCCGCCCTCCTGGCGGAAAGCCCTGATCATTCCCATTCCAAAGCCTGGAAAGGACCTTACCAACCCTTCCAACTACCGCCCAATCGCTCTGACCAGCTGCCTCTGTAAGCTGATGGAAAAGATGGTCAACTCCCGTCTGATGTGGAAGCTGGAAACCGATGGTCTTTTGGCCAGTGAACAGTGCGGTTTCCGGAAGCACCACTCGACGGTTGACCATTTAATCCGTCTGGAAACCACCATCCGCAATGCCTTTCTTAACAAGCAACATGTGGTCGCTATCTTTTTCGACCTCGAAAAGGCGTACGACACTACGTGGAAAACAGGAGTCCTCATGGACCTGCACAGACTTGGTTTTCGGGGTCACCTGCCTCTGTTCATTCAGAACTTTTTAGCCGATCGACAGTTCCAGGTGCGTGTTGGCACCACACTCTCTGACATTCATGGGCAGGAGTTGGGTGTCCTCAGGGAGCATCCTTTCTCCCGCCCTTTTCAGCATTAAAATAAATGACATTGTCCAATCGGTAAGACTGGGCACTGAGTCTTCTCTCTTTGTTGATGACTTTGCGCTGTATGCAGTTGGAGCTTCTTACTACAGTGTACAGCGTCGACTCCAACTTTGCGTCAACAGAATCCAACAGTGGGCCGAGGAAAACGGGTTTACCTTCTCCCGCACCAAGACTCAGTCAATTCATTTCCACAATTTTCGTCGATTCTTTGATGATCCTGAAATTCGTCTAGACAAGTCCACCATTCCAGTTGTAAAAGAAGCCAAATTCCTGGGAGTTATTTTTGACCAAAAACTCAACTTTCTCAGCCACATCAAAAACCTCAAAACTTCTTGCCAGAAAGCTCTGAATATTCTGCGGGTCGTAGCACACACCGACTGGGGCGCTGATAAGAAAACTTTGCTGCACCTCTACAGAGCCTTGGTCCGTTCCAAATTGGATTATGGTTGTGCTGTGTACGGCTCTGCAAGACCCTCTTACCTCAAACTTTTGGACCCCATCCACCATCAAGGGCTTCGTCTCTGTCTTGGAGCATTCCGCACCACCCTGTGTACAGCCTGTACGCAGAGGCAGGTGAACCCTCACTGTCCAACCGCAGGCTGAAAATGTCTCTAAATTATTATATCAGACTGTTCTCAGAACCGCAGAATCCTGCCTATGACTGTGTCTTTGACCCTCAGTTTCAAAACAAATTCGAAAACCAACCCTAACTGTATTCCGCCGTTTGGTCTTCGTATGCAGCCTCACGTGCGGAATGCAGGTCTAGACCTAGGAGTTGTGTCGGATTTTTCTAAGTTTCCGGATCAACCTCCGTGGACCTTCTTCACGCCAGAGATTCATTTCGATCTTGCAGCTTTTCGCAAAGAGTCTACCAGCTCTCTGGCGTACAAGGCTTTGTATGCTGAGCTCTGTTCCAAATTCCCATCCTATCAAAAAGTTTTCACTGACGGTTCCAAGTCTGAAGAGGGAGTGGCCTGTGCAGCCTACTGCCCTGGGCTCCTTCTCAGATACTGTTGAAACATATTCATTCAGATGCTTCTGTATATTCTGCTGAACTTACTGCTCTGGTTTTGGCTTTGAAGATAATATCACAATCTTCGAAGAGGACTTTCTGGTTCTGTCGGATTCGCTGTCAGCTTTGGAGGCTATAGCTGGCCGCAACCTTCAGCATCCAGAACTTTTACTTTTTTTTGAACTTTTTTGCAACTTGAAGGCGGACGGTTACAACATTACTCTTGCTTGGGTTCCTGGTCATGTTGGCATCGGCGGGAACGAAATGGTTGATCGTTTAGCCAAGAACGCCACAAGAGAGAAACTGTCCAACATTTATATCCCCTGTTCAGATGTGCAACCCAAAATTAACGATTATGTGAGAGACCTCTGGCAGGGGGATTGGAACACACAGACGAGTAACAAACTCTTTCAGATCCGTCCAAACCTTAAGGACTTCCTCCCATCCACGTCGGAGGTCGCAAAGAGGAAACGGTTCTGTGCCGGCTGCACACCGGCCATTCGTATTTTACCCATGCTTACCTTTTAAAGAGTGAAGAAGCTCCGTGGTGCATTCCATGTCATGCGCCACTCACAATGAAACATGTTCTTTTAGAGTGTTGGGACTTGCACGATGTGAGACACAAACATTTTACAGCGGAGTCCATGAAGATCCTGTTCAGGGATGTCCCGCCTGATGTGATCCTTGAGTTTTTGAGAGAGATTAACATTTTTCATCTGATTTAAGATTTTACGGAAGAAAGATTTTTAACAAAGTTTCTGGTGCGTTTGTAGACGATGTCATTTAATGAGATGTATGAAAGTGTTTTTTTTTTTTTTTTTTTTTTATATGACTGGTGAGTTGATTTTAACGGGTGACAGCCCTGATGTGGCCCTTTGCGGTCGGCTGGGCTATAAGCAACATTATCTTATCTTATCTTATCTTCATCATCTGACATACACAGTTTCAAAAAGTGTGACCAAATGGAGTGGTAGCCACAGCATAAAACAGACACACCCACCTCGCTTGACACAGGGTTCTTGTTCTTCTTCCAGCAGACTTTGAACAATTGGTCTTGGCTGTGACCTTTGAATGAGATGATAAACTGATGTCCTGTGTGCAACACATACATCATGCATGTAACTGAAGCTTAGACAACAGGAAATGTGTCCTTAGCAGAATTTCTGGGGAAATCCATTCGGCTGGTGAAGCAACAGTTCATATAGATGGAAAGAAAATGCTTGTGTTTGAAAATGGGTGGCAGCAGATTATAATGATGTGTTGTCCATTAGGCAAACAATGAGAATTTCTGTCTGAAAATCTGTTGTGAACAGAAGGTTGTACAATACAATGTATACAGTAAAACAGAAGAACGACAGTAACTTTGGCTAGCTTCCATTTGTGGGTATTTTTCATGGGCTGGAATAGTCTTCGCAGATCTCCCCATCTCAGTCCCAAGAAACATATAATGACCTTTAACGACCAGTCGGAGAACTGCGTTGACAGCTTCTTTAGCTTCATGGCCACTGTGGCCGTCACTGCTGACTTGTTCTCTCCTTTGTGAGAGAAGACATCTTCTCAGAAGTTGATTCATATAGATCTCAGGAGTTTATATTGGATCAAGTCATGAAAGTGATTTTCATGAAACAAGCCTCTAGACAAAAAAGTTCTGATTAGGACAAGTTGACCACAAGTGTATGTGTGCATTTAAGGACAGGAAATCAAGACTGCTCTGTAAACTGTAGTATTGTGTGTATGTGTGTGAAAGAGATAGAGACCTCAGTCCCAAGTAAAGGAGGTAGATAAGTAGAAATGATCCCCTGAGGTTCATTAGTGGTTTCCAATAACCATGGTAAGGGTTCCTAGGCATTCCAACGGTTCTTATCTCATTCTGCTGCCCTGGATTGGTGTTTTTAGTTTCAGAAATTGTGGTCATTTTTTATCATTGATTTTGACATCATTACTATGTACAGTTCTGAATTTAGAATGCATTATGCCTTGGTTGGCACTTGTAGTTGGCTATAAAAAAACATGACTTTAATAATCACAACAACAACAAAAAGTCAATGTATTGCAGATGTAAGAGAAAGGACTGAATGTGACTTCATTTTGACACAGAATCCAGTTTTCATTGAGTCAGAAATTCAAAATGCCAATTTTAATATTGCAGTTACTGTTTGAATCTTTTCTTTTGTATATTGGTGGTGCGGGTGAACACAGGAAGGATAGGTGCTTTAGAGTATTGATTTTGATTGCTTATTGATCAAGAATCCTCAGTCTTCATGCATAACATCAGGTAACATCAGCAAGCGTCCAATGATATTAAGTATTCTGAAAATGTTTTTCTTTTGTTTTTAAGAGATAACGTGCAACTTAAGCTGGAAATGATTTCAGTCAATATCGACATGATGCTGACACTAGGTATCTATCTATCTAGTCCTCTTTGTGCTGGTAGCACATAAGGCCTCAACCAGAGCCCGCCACTGATGTCGGTCGGCTGAAATACGTTCCAGACGGCCCCATGTCCAACCATTTTCCTTCATCTCCCTCTCTACTGTTCTCCTCCAAGTTTCTTTGGGGCGTCCTCTTCTTCTTCGGCCATCAGGAGTCCATCGTAGGGCGATTCTGGAAATGGCTGTTGTCTGCTGGCGGAGCACATGGCCTATCCATCGCCAACGCCTTCGTTTGACTTGCGTTGAGATGGGTTCAGTTTCTGCCCTTTGGTGGAGTTCTTCATTGGTGATGGTATTCGGCCAAAAGATGCGTAGAATGCGTCTGAGGCATCTGTTTTGGAAGACATCTAGTTTGTTGCTGATGGTTTTGGTCATCTTCCATGATTCTGATCCATAAAGAAGGGTGCTTAATACATTTGATTTGAAGATTCTTAACTTGGTCTTCAGGCGGATATTCCCTGCCTTCCATGTGCTCCTGAGTGAGGCAAAGGCCTGGCTGGCTTTTGCAAGTCGAGCCCGGATCTCCACCTCCCCATCCCCTGTATTAGACATCTTGGATCCAAGATAGGTGAAGTCGCAAAACTTCCCTCAATTTCGTCTCCGTTCAGTTTGATGTTGTCTTGGACTCTGGCATTCATTCTCATGCTCTTTGTTTTTCTTGGTGTTGACCTTCAAGCCAAGGTTTCCAGCTGTTGTTGCCATGGCATCTGTTTCTCCTGTATGTCTTGGTAGCGATGTGACATCAGGGCAATGTCGTCAGCAAAGTCCAAGTCTTCCAGTGTTGTTGTTGTTACCATTGTCGTGGTCCATCTGATTCCCCTCCTCTCTCTGTCTGTGGCGTTTTTCATAATCCAGTCCATGGCCAGGATGAAGAGGAAAGGCGATAGGATGCAGCCCTGTTTCACTCCCGTGCTGACACGAAGGCGTCTGTGAGCTCTGTGTTGCAGATCACCCGCGAACTGAAGTCACCGTACAGCATTTCAATGACCCGGACAAGTTTTGCAGGGATTCCGTAGTGTCTCAGGATTTTCCATAAGGACTCTCGGTGGATGCTGTCAAATGCCTTCTCCAGGTCAATGAAGTTGATGTACAAAGGCGTGTTCCACTCATTGCTCTGTTTCCAAAACCTGGCGCAGAGTGAAGATATGATCTGAGCAGGATCGTCCAGGGCGAAAGCCTGCTTGTTGTGGACGGAGGTTCCTCTCAAGGGTTTCTGTCAGCCTTGACATCACAACCTTGCTAAATACCTTGCTAGTGAGAGAGAGAAGTGTTATGCCCCTCCAGTTGTTGCAGTCTCCAAGATCTCCCTTTTTGGGCAACTTGAAGATAAGACCAGTTTTCCACGCTTCAGGGGTCTGGCCCGTTTCCCAAACCTGTCTGAAGATCTCCGTCAGAATAGGGGCTTTTCACATTAATATCTGCTTTCAACATGTCTGCTGTTCCCCCATCTGCCCCTGGTGCTTTTCCGTTCTTCATGGTTTTGATTGCTGCTGTCACTTCTTCTAGGCTCGGTGGATCGATGCAGATGTCCAGGTCTATACCTGCCGGTTGGATATCTGCTAGCTGAGGGGGGTCTGGTCTGTTCAGAACTGACTCGAAATGTTCTTTCCAGCGCTGTAGTTTTTCTGCCTCTCCCTCAACGACCTTCCCATTCTTGTCCTTTACTGGTACATCATTGTTTTGGAACCCATTGTTTAGCTGCTTGTTTATCTTGTACAGCGTTTTTAGATCATTTCTACCAGCTGCTTCCTCTGCCTCATCTGCCAGTTTCTCGATGTAGTCCTTCTTGTCAGCTCTTGTCATCTTCTTTACTCTTTATTTATTTCTGTATATCTTCTTCTGTGCTGCTCTTTCAAGCGTTCTGATCTGGTGTTGTTGATCTTCTGCTTTGTCAGCTTTCTTTCATCTATCTTTTTCCCAGGTTCCTTTCTTTATCCACTCTTCCTTCTTCTTTCGGGGGAAGCCTAGTACCTTTTCTCCCACTTCCCGCAAGGCCTGGTTGAAGCTGTCTATTGTTTTAACTCTTGTTGTTCCCCTAGCGCCTGGAATCTGTTCTTTATTCCACAGCAAAAGCTTGTTTGGTGAGCGTCTCATTCAGTCTGTCAGAGTCTATTCTCTGCTGACGTGCCTGTCTTCCTCGTGTTCGGCGTAGTTTCAGGGAAACGGTGGCCAACACAAGGGTGTGGTCACTGGCAACATCTGCTCCTCTGTATGCCCTGACATCTTGAAGGGAGCTCCTCCATCTCCGATTGACTATGATGTGATCTATCTGGTTTTTGGTGGTCCCGTCTGGTGATGTCCAAGTTGTTTTGTGAACATCTCTGTGTTGAAAAAGGGTGCCTCCAATCAACAGATTGTTCTCTTCGCAGAAGTCTGCTAGTCTTTCTCCATTATCGTTGATGGTACCAATTCCATGTTTGCCCATAACATGCTCCCTCCCGGTGTTATCACTGCCCATCTTTGCATTCAAATCGCCAAGGATCAGTACCATGTCATGGGCGCAAATATTCTCCGCTGCTGCTTGGACTGATCGTAAAATGCATCCTTGGCTTTTTATATCTGCATCTTCGGTTGGTGCGTAGCAAACTAGAACTGTCAGCTTGGTGTATTTGGAGTGGAATCTTGCCTTCAAAAGTCTTGGTCCAAATGGTTTCCATTCTAGTAAAGCTTTTTCTGTTTTTCTGTTGAGGAGAAGTGCTACTCCCTCAGAGTGTTGGTTATCTGATCTTCCAGAGAAGACAATGGTATGTCCTGACGCCAGTCTCCTCTTTCCTGTGCCGGTCCATCTGACCTCGCTGACTCCAAGATGTCCCGGCTGTAGTTGTCAAACTCTTTGACTAGTTGGGGCATCTTGCCAGTCTGGTACAAGGTCTGGACGTTCCAGCACCCCACCCTCATCTTCTGTTTTCGGCTTCAGTAAATCCACCATCGGGGCGCCAGCTCCCTCTCGGGTTTGGCTGACGTCCGTCATCAGTCCAGTTGCCTGGTGTGCTTCATTGCCGTCGCCATCCGTGTCGAATGCTCTGGTATTGGTTTCTGTAACAATCATTTTTTTAAGGGACAGGGTTGTTAGCCCTGTGCCCAACCCCCAACCTGGAGGACCAGTGTCACCTTAGTCGCCTCTTACGACATGCCTGGTGACTGGCAGGGACGCTGAATTCTAGCAGTGCCACCTCCATAGGCACACCCCCACAATCCCACGGGGGGCTGACACTAGGTATAAAGGCACAAAATTTCCCGATTCTCGCATCGATGTGAATGGAATGGTACTGCATGATTTAGGGTTTTTGGTGTGCATGGTTGTTTTTTTTAGCTGTTTTGAAGTGATATCTAACCATTTAAAGTATAAATGTGCTTGTGTTAGTTCAAAGTCTTTCTCCTTCTCAAACGAGCAAGGCTAAGAACTAAATCGAGAAGTCAACCTCAGTCTTAAAAATAAATGCCATCGTTTTCAAAAGTGTTCATGTAGGAAGATTGTTATGACAGCATATCATCAAAAGCAACTCATGTATCGGCCTGCAGTATGTTATACATGTATACATGTATAACCAAATTTTAGTTAGAAGCGAACTGTCCCAAAAGTGAACACTCTTCGAATGAGAGTAATTAGCCTTGATTAGTTAGTCAAGCCACTGCGCTTTGGTGGATGACCTTGGTGTGAAAAACAGGGCCATTTACACTGTGTTGTAAATGCATGAAACCGGTCAGTGAACTCCCTTAGCACTACATAGGCCAGTGCTGTACTGTCAGCTCACCCCCCCCCCCCCCCCCCTCACCACCCAACCGCTGCCATCCTCATCCTGCCCTCCAGTTGTCATGTGTTACTGTCAGTTGGCTTTTCCTCTCCCCTCAAACCACTCCACCTCCACTTCACCCTGTCTGTCAGTGTCTTTTGTCTGTCAGTGTCTTTTGTCTGTCAGTGTCTTTTGTCTGTCAGCCTGGTGAGTTGATTTTAACGTGGTGACAGCCCTGATGTGGCCCTTTGCGGTCGGCTGGGCTATAAGCAACATTATCTTAACTTGTCTGTCAGCCTGGGACTAGTATCAGCTGCTCGTCCTCTCTCTCTCTCTCTCTCTCTCTCTCTCTCTCTCTCTCTCTCTCTCTTTGTCTCTCGCCAGTTGTCCCTTTCATTTGCTTTTTAAGGTACCCAGTGCTTCTCACAGACATAGCCTGTCAAGGTATATTTTTCATGCAATAAACAGAAGGATCAAGTCAATTTTTTAGTTGGTAAATTACTGCGGACAATTACCACCACCTTGGTTTTCCTTGAAATGTCTGACTTCATTTGTATTATATTTTCATGGATTATAAACGTAACTGAATGATGTAATATCTTTTTACATGCATTTTTTGGGAATTAATATTACAATGCTTTTCTGTTCTGTTTGCAATTACATATGTGATAACTCCTTTCCGGTACTACACACTCCCTCCCCCTTCCCTTTGTACCTTGTATTGTGGCCCAAGGCCGATGTACATTGAAGCTTTCTGCTCTCTCTCTCTCTCTCTCTCTCTCTCTCTCTCTCTCTCTCTCTCTCTCTGTGAGTCATGAGTTGCCACAGATACAGCAGGGGAGGTACAGAGCGAGCAAAGCACATCAAAATGCTCATAGACTGTAACCTCAGCAGTTATCATGGCTCAATTAAAGATTAGAGTGATAGAACTGAGGTTTTATTTTTAGTTTTTTCTTCTTTGATTGTTTGTCTTCTGGTCCGATGCATTGTGTATAGTCTGCATGCTCAGTTTAGCTCTCTCAGAATGTCCCAACTCCTAATCTCTTCTGGCTCTAAGGGTGAAGGTAGAAATGACTGTTATACTAGATGCATCTTGGGAGTGCCTGCTCACACACACACACACACAGCATATTCACATAAACATATTTGATTTTATTGTGTCGCATTCAAATCGGTCTCCACATACGCATACACTTCAAGTAGCCAATATACCATTACGCATATACAGCTGCACAAACTTGTGCATAAGTAATCTGAAACACACATGCATTAAAAAAAGACAGGCTCTTTTTTTGTCTGTTGGGAAATCAGCGCTCCATGCATGCAGTGAACAACCAATGCCATGTCTTCCATATTGTGGTGCTGGAAACTCAACCTGTGAAACCACCTGCTACAGGGGCAAGAATGTAGTTTTCTGTTGGTACTCGTATTAATGTCGTTAGGCTTGATGGACCTTCAGAAAATGAAATTTTCACCGATGCCATTTTATATATATCAATATTGGCTATGTGAATGTCCAGCTTTTGTCGATGGAATTGAGCATCGATTTGAAAACTGCATGTGAAAACGCATGTGACGTTGAGAGTTGTGGAGAAAGACTTACGCATGTGAGAAGATCTGTTGACATGCTTTTGACTGAATCTCTGGTTTGAACTGTGCAGATGGCCTGATGGGAATGGCCATCGTGGGAGGCGCTGCAGTGGTCCTGGGTGGTCTAGTCTCACTGGGCATCGCTGCTTTGAAGAAGTAGCTGTGGGTTCATGGGATACCTTGGTCTCTTCCATCAGCAGAAGATTATGTCAGACGGTAAAAGTGTTAGTCCTGGGCTTGTGTCCTGAGTTGAAGAAAATAATGGGAATAAAAGATAACTATCAAAACTTCAGATGTAAGATAACTGAAAAGTTTGTGTCGTTATTGACCATGAACAGGTGTATTTGTATTCAAAACTTCAGGTGTAAGATAGTTTAAAAGTTTGTGTCATTATTTATTGTGAACCTGTGTCCACTTTGTATAGCACTAAGATTTTGTCTTCCTTTATCTGTTCATTTTCTTTTGAAAAGGAAAATTGTATAGTTGCTTGCTGTTTTGGTACCAACTGTTTCAATTATGTTCTACAGTCGAGTCACCAAAACTGTTTCAGTTATGTTCTACAGTTGAGTCACCAAAGGTTATGCCATTTTCATTCTATGGAACAACTCTAGTACTGGATGCTCAGCATAAATACACATCATCAGAAACTAGTTCATGAGAGCCTTTTGTGTTTGTACAAAACAATATTTATTCAGGTATTGTTACAGTGTGTAATATATGGTTGTATGTATAAGAATAAATTTCTCTGCTTCTTGTTGTTGTTGTTGGTTCTGACTGTCTCACACAGTCGAGATCAGTTATTTTCTCCTGTCCTGTTGTTTTTTAGCTTGACTGATGCTAGGAACTAAACCATACTGTTTTTTTGTTTTGGAATTAATTCTCAAAGAAATTTTGTCTCGGTGGATTTCTTTTTTTCATCTTTTAAGATCTGTTGAAGTATCTCTGTCCATACTTCATGTGACGTGCAAGTTTTTGGTTGCATGCATAGGTTGGGAGATGTATATGCACACACATTAACACACGCATGCATGCATGTACACACACACACACAGATGTGCACGCTCGCACACAGGCATACACACACACTCACACACACGCACTTACACACACACACACACACACACACACACAGAAGCGAGGAATGCAGTCACACACAGACATACACATTCACATGCACTCATTTGTATGCATGTGTGTGCACACATTTAAAACACACACACACACATTTCCTAATACACTAATGCCAGCATGCTCGTACAAACACATTTGTCCACATGCTTGTACACACATGTACAAACACTTGTGTGTATGCATGCATCCCCAAACACATATTTGCCAGTGATAGAGTTGCAATAAAAAATGACAGTGTGGAACAAGTCTTTAAAGGGAGGTAGTCTTCCTTTGGAAGTAAATCTAATGCAGACTAAGACGAGAAGTCCAGGAAGTTCTTGTTCAGAGCATCTCTTATATGGAGGCATCACTGTGCACTAGTGTTCCTATGAAGCATTTTCTTTTGCCTTTTCATCAGGTTTGCATCCTGTAGATGAATGTATTGCCACTGTTTGTAAGCCAGTTTACAGGTTGAAAGTACCAAAGCTTTAATGACCCGAGGGGCATTGACAGTGAGAGTCTCTCTGTGTCAAGATTGTGGCATAATGGAAGATGGAGTCTACTCCTCTCCTGCCGCCACCACACCTTTCCCTGAATTGAACCAGCAATCATTTACTGCTTGGTGGATGGAAAGAGTTTCCAAGCCCTGAACATTCCACCTAATGAGGAGTTCAAACTGACAACTGTCATCTCCTCAGGCAAACGCTCTAACCATTCAAGCACTGGCCTGTCTCTAAAGCTGTTGAGCCAGAAAGCAACCTTGTAAAACTTTGATGAAAATACTTCCAGCTGTTTTTGACTTAATCTCGTGGTCAGTCAGACATGCAGGACAAAAGATAGAAAATTAAATTTTTTTTAAAAATCAAGGGTCATTCAGCATGATGTTTTATGTGTGTTCAGGGTAAAAAGACATTCTGATCTTTTATTTACTGTGGCGTTGGGTTTTCAGTCACAGTTTGGCACCAAACTTTTTTTGGAAGAAGGCACCTAGCTGAATGTTAAAAGTTGGACCATGGAGCTGATGGCCATGAGTTGGGACAATTCGTGGGGTGGCATTTCTACACCTTGAAACACCTGTCTGTCCATCCAGTGGTCAGCAGGTACCTGATTCAGGCCAGGGAAGGTTGATGCAGCATGAGGAGAGGGACTGGCTCCCTATTCCATGATGCTGTGCCCAAGACACAGTGACTCTCTGTTACTTCTCTGCCCCTATTTGTCATTAGGCTGTGGAGCTTTTCCGTTCTTGTATTTTTTGTTTTCGAAAAGAAAACTTACATTGTTTGCAAGATGTTTTCAAAATTGATATAGAGAAATGTCCATTTTTGTTATTTTGTGATGTTTTATTGAATTGGACTGGATTGTGTACGTTCTATGACAGACAGGTGTAAAAAAAAATTCAAGCTGCTCTTCTTGAGGAGAGGGCATTGCCATAGAACAGGCTAGAGCCACCTCCTTTTTATTCTCTTCGGGTACATATTTATTTTCTAATCAAAATGGATTTTTGTTGTTGAAGTATTTTTTTCAGTGGACAGCTCCCTTTCTGCCATGGGTTCTTTGTCATTTGATAAGTTCATGCAGGACATGGAACTTTGGTTGACTGTGTTATTAGAAAGACAAGCCATCAGATGTAAAAAGCTAGTGGAGAAAGGTGGACAAACAAAAACTGTGGTCAAGTGTGAGAATCAAACTGGAGATTTCTCAGTCTGTAAGCAAATGCATTATTAACCAAGCCACCGTTCCGTACAAATGATATCAGCCCCACCCAACCTGTTCAGACTTTTATGAAATCAGAGTATTTACAGATATACCATGGATACATCTTTCCGTTATGGAGAAAATGTGTGGGATGTGGGACTGATCCAGCCAAGATTTGCAGCTAACCTTGGCCGTCACTTCTAAATTTCCTAATATCTGTGCTATTTTCATGATTTTTAGCTTTGGAGAGTCTCATAGTTGCTGACGTTGAGTCGCTCTATGCTCCCCTATGTCCCTGATTGTTTTCATTGTAGAAAAAACAAACTCTGAAGGAAACATATTATTTTCTTCAATTCCGTGAATCATAAATCAGTGTGAATGAGTGTACATTCTACAGTTGGGCAATGTTCTTCTTCTCTTTCTTCTTTTTTTTGGGTCACAGAGGTTCTTTTCTTTCTTTCCTCTTTCGTAGGGTGGTGGGGGTGGGGTGTTAATCGTGATGTTTGGGAGTTGAATTCATTGGAGTTGAGAAATAAATTGGTGTCTGTAAGAGAGGACCTCCAAAAAAGGGAAGACTTTATGGAAAAGAAGAAGCGGGTGATGGTTATGACAGTATGAGTAGTGTCAAACTTCGTCAATGTATTTATTTAAGAACAAAGTACTGGATCATGTGCAATGATTGTGTGAGCAGTTTAAACTGTGGGGACAGATCTTATGTTGTTAACAGTCAAATTTACATGATAAGTCCCAGTGATTATTGGTTCTTTTTCTTTTGATGTAAAAAATTTTTGAAAAGAAACACAAAGTACAACTTTGCTTATGCCATTTTTTCTGCATTTGTATTTTGTTTGATCAGGAATAAAGTTTGTAAAGATGCTTGAAAATGTTATTAAATTGTTTGTATATATAAATGTCTTTTCTTGCCTTCTTTTTCGTTTTAGTATGTTACACTGCATTTTGTATCCATCCAACCCATTCCCTCTGTCCTTAATCTCTCTCTCTCTCTCTCCTCTTTCTCTCTCTCTCTCTCTCTCTCTCTCTCTGTCTCTCTCTCTCCCTCTCTCTCTGTGATTCAAATGTTGTCTGACTGTCTCTGTCTTTATCTCTCTTCAGATTTTTTTTTTCATTACTTATTTATATCTTTTTTTTCTGTTGTTTTTCTTCCGCCAAAAGAAAGATAAACAGAGTACAAATGTTTGATGAAGTTACAGGGATAAACTGATTACTTTTTTTTATACCACATTTCCAATGGTGAAAAAAGGGGAAGGACAGGAGAAAACAGAAATAGGATTGAATTTCAACTGCAGAATGATCAGGTTCAAAGAAACTTGTGTGCAGGATAAATCTTCATGGAGAAACACGTTCACACACACACACACACACACACACACACACACACACACACACACACACACACACACACACACACACACACACACATCGATAACAATGCACATTCTTTGGTAGAGAAAGGCAGAAATCGTCTTGGTATGTGCTTTACTACACAAATATTTCTGTTGAAAATTATAATGGCTGTGCTTCACTGTCCATTATATAATCAAGGTTGATTTTTTTTTTTAAGGTCTTATAGGGAGTAAAGAATAAATTCTTTGTAAATACATTTGTTAGTTTGTTTCTAGGCAACTGGTATGATGCCTGATGTGATGTAGTGTTAGACTTGCATTAACATCTGGCATTTCCAGGAAGAGAACTGGTATTGCTACACCACGATGAACTGGAGTGGAATGATATGCATGTTTTAGTACAGTGTGTATACATACTTGTACTCAATTGCATTGAAAAAAAAACTTTGTTGTATGCAGTTTATTACCAGACAAGAACACCTTCTGACTTTGTCCTCCTACCTCGCCCCCATACTCTGTCCACCCACCCTTTCCTTCCCTCACTCCATTGATTTGTGTGTGTGTGTGTGTGTGTGTGTGTGTGTGTGTGTGTGTGTGTGTGCATGACATGAAATCAAGATCGTCTCAAATTGTGTGTGATGGTGCTATAGAAGAAGGTGTCTGCGTAACGCTTGTGATATTTTGATTTTTCTTTCTTCTCGTTTCTAAACTTGGATTTGATAATGATAATGATAATCATAGTAATGATATTAAAGGCTGATTTTTAATCATAGTAATGATATTAAAGGCTGATTTTACATTCCTTTTCTCTGTCCCATCTCCCTACCTACCACTTTCAAACCAGTGTACTCATACATTCAAGTAGTACTGTGTACCGTAGTACTGTGTACACCATGTAACAAAAAAGATGCATCTAATACACCATGATACAAAAAAATACAGTTCATAAGAGGGTTGTGTGTAGTCTGTTCAGTGTCGATTTGGAAGCTGATGTTCTTTTTGCAGACATTTTTTTTCAGTTTTTGTTTTTCGGGGGAAAGGGGAGCTGCCTCATGGCATTTTATAACAAGAAAAGCAATCAAAAGGATATTTTCCACTAAAATTTTAAACAGTTGTGTGCTAGGCTAGCATTAATTCTGATCATACTGGATTGCAAATTGTCTAGGGCTGGAAGGCATTTGGCATTCAAGGAAAAAAATCTAATCAGAAGGGGTTTCCCAAGTGCACAGGTTTTCAGGAACCTAACCCAGACTTTGATGAGACGTTCTGCCAACCGCTAATTTAAGATGAGAACGGTGGATGAAAAGAGTCTCCACTAAACACCACCAAAGTAACCAAGATGCACGCTGTGTCTTCTCTGGCAAATTGTCTCATGACTACCTGATAAGGATGGCTTCCAACCAACTGCTGGTGCCAAAGTCAAAACCGGAGAAAAGTGAGAATGGCTGCATGTTGATGAGCCAGAATAAGTGGTGTGGGACCAACACCACTAGAAGGACACAGATGATCAAACAACAACAAACAGAACTGCTATCACTATCCACTACTGAACACTCAGAAGCAGTGCTGTGCCCTCATTGGTGTATTTTGTTACAGCAATCTTACATTGAATGTGCCATGTGGTGTGCTGGTCAGAGAATGTGACAGGATGACCGTGAGTGTGGCTGTGGAAAGGGAGGCTGGAATGAGCAGTGTAGGAGCAATGCCCTCCAGTAGCACATAGAGACAGCAAAATCAACAAACCAACAAACAAACAAACAAAAACTGTTAATAAACAGATCGAAAAAAAATTGTCTCATCATTTCTGTAACTACAAGGTCCAGAAAATGTTACCGTTGTTTGCTCTTTCACCCAGGTCAACATGGAACAGAAATTTCCTTGAGGGCTAGATTAATTATCAGCTAATCAAATTTCAGGTTTGCCAAATGTTACTGGACCAATGAATCCATTCTTATGACCTGAAATTTTCGATTTACCCATTTTGGGGTAGTACTTGACTCAAGCCTGTTAAATCATTATCGCTGTAGGATGGAAAAGAGAATTTGGATAAGAACAGTTTTCAAATGGTACAGAAAAGGTCATGGTGAAAAAAACTATGGAAGTTTGTGCATGTTTGTATGTACTGTGACCAGGTATTTCTACAATCATAATTGCACACTTCATTCGGAGCATTTAGGTTCATGTTGTTGTTGTTGCCACAGCGGCAGACTAAGTTTCCAGAGATGGGCATAGGGGATGGTGAGATTATGGGTGACAAGTTGGACTGGTACTTAAGCTCATTCGCAGGGTCTTTGGGGTGGATCTATTGTTTAGGGTTAAGGGTCGGGTAAAAAAAATATTTGTTCTGTTGTGAGAAATGTTCTGTCTGTTGTACTTTTCCATCCTTCCCCTTGATTTTCTTTATTGTTGTTGTTGCCCTTTCTCTCTTTATAAGTCTTCTTTCTGTCTGATTAATGTCGTTTGTTATTTCCTTTTTTTTTTTCTATAAGTTCAATTTTTTCTCTCATAGTCTTTTTTTTTTAGAGAACACCAGCTTTGAGGTAAGAAAATGAAAAACAGAAAAGGAAAACATTTTCCACTAAATCCAAGTTAATGTAGTAAAGGAAAAAAAAAGTGGATGCCATCACCTTCTTCTTTTCTTTCAAAGCAGCAAAAATAGTTGTGCACCAAGTACAGTTACTCACAACCTCCCCTCCCCCTCACACTCGCCACATCATACCCCAACTTCCAACTCCTCTCCCTTTGCTGTCCCTGTTTTGTTGAAAAAGATAGAGAAGATGAAAATACAGTTTGATGTATCTTTTGGCTGTTGTTTCTCAAATAAGGCAGTATGAAGAGATTATATTAAGGTGGAGTTGACCGCTGTATGCATTATTCCAGGCAGTATGAAGAGATTATATTAAGGTGGAGTTGACCGCTAGCTGTATGAAGAGATTATATTAAGGTGGAGTTGACCGCTGTATGCATTATTCCAGCAGTATGAAGAGATTATATTAAGGTGGAGTTGACCGCTAGCTGTATGAAGAGATTATATTAAGGTGGAGTTGACCGCTGTATGCATTATTCCAGGCAGTATGAAGAGATTATTAAGGTGGAGTTGACCGCTAGCTGTATGAAGAGATTATATTAAGGTGGAGTTGACCGCTAGCTGTATGAAGAGATTATATTAAGGTGAGTTGACCGCTGTATGCATTATTCCAGGCAGTATGAAGAGATTATATTAAGGTGGAGTTGACCGCTAGCTGTATGAAGAGATTATATTAAGGTGGAGTTGACCGCTGTATGCATTATTCCAGGCAGTATGAAGAGATTATATTAAGGTGGAGTTGACCGCTAGCTGTATGAAGAGATTATATTAAGGTGGAGTTGACCGCTAGCTGTATGAAGAGATTATATTAAGGTGGAGTTGACCGCTGGCTGTATGAAGAGATCATATTAAGGTGAGTTGACCGCTGGCTGTATGAAGAGATCATATTAAGGTGGAGTTGACCGCTAGCTGTATGAAGAGATTATATTAAGGTGGAGTTGACCGCTAGCTGTATGAAGAGATCATATTAAGGTGGAGTTGACCGCTAGCTGTATGAAGAGATTATATTAAGTGGAGTTGACCGCTAGCTGTATGAAGAGATCATATTAAGGTGGAGTTGACCGCTAGCTGTATGAAGAGATTATATTAAGGTGGAGTTGACCGCTAGCTGTATGAAGAGATTATATTAAGGTGGAGTTGACCGCTGGCTGTATGAAGAGATCATATAAGGTGGAGTTGACCGCTAGCTGTATGAAGAGATTATATTAAGGTGAGTTGACCGCTAGCTGTATGAAGAGATCATATTAAGGTGGAGTTGACCGCTAGCTGTATGAAGAGATTATATTAAGGTGGAGTTGACCGCTGTATGCATTATTCCAGCATGCTCGGCTGAAGATGTTTTGTTCTGCGTTTTGTGGTTTTCTTCGGCCAGGCCCAAGTCTGACGTCTTGAGGAATAAAAATTTGTCGCTGCCCTTTTCAGTGAATTAGAAGAATGTTAATGTGTTATTCATGTATATAATTTTTGTTATTTTATGCGTGTTTGCTGTGTATGTTGTGTCCTATGTGCAACACACTCATAAAACCGAATTATATTGATAGCTCCTTTTATTTTTCAGTTGCTTGTACAGATCGTGTGAGGAACCCTTTCTGGGCATAACAGTGTGTGAGGAGAGTAGGAATGATTAGTAGCCACCAGATTGATTTCTATAGACTGATTGTACAGAGCCTGCAAGAAATCGTTTGTGGGTGTGGCTGTGTTTTGGAAGACTAAGGATGATAGTTGATGCCACCTAGATAGCTCCCTATTGACTGATGGTGCAGGGCCTTTAAGAAAACAAAATCTGGATGCAGCTGTGTTCTGGAAAACCACGAATGATCATGATGTTGGTGACGGGGCATAGGTCATGACAGATTGGACAGCACCAAAACAAAAACAAAAAAAGCAAAAGAAAAAGAAAAGAAAGAAAGAAAGAAGAAAAGAACAAAAAATCATTTTCATTGAATTAAAGTATTATTCGGGTCGTTTATTGAGTTTATTGATGCTGGATATGGAGCAAATAAAACGTGAATGCTTGCTAGATGATGTGCTGTTTTATTCTGTTTCAGTGGAAGATTGAATGAGTGTGTGTGTGTGTGTGTCCGTGTGTGTGTAAGCATTTGCATGAACGTATATGCGAAAGGATTCTTGTGAATCGTTGCTTGAATGTATATGTTGTTGTCCAGGTTTAGTATTAAAACTCAGATACCTCGGGTCAGACTGCTGACGGAGATAAACACTGTGGGTCACTTTTAAATGCATAACTGGCAAACCTATTTCTTTTTCATTTTTTTTTCTTTTTATGAAATGAAACTGGCAGTTTGTTCTCTACATATGTGTGATGGTGAAGAGGGCTTGGGTGGGTGTATGTATGTCAATCTCCGTTCCTCTTATCGGGACTGCAGAGTTTCTGCTGTTCAGTCATGATTATACTTGTTTTGTCTCCCATTCCCTCACCTCGCGCACACACACACATGTACACGCTCAGGCACACACTGACACACCAGCCTAGACGAACTAATCTGCGTCTAAACACATACTCATCCACGTGTGCGCACACACTGTGTGTGTGTGTGTGTGTGTGTGTGTTCACCCACATGTGCACGCACACTCTGTGTGTCCTCCATACCCTAAAAGGGCAAAAGGAATAAATATTGTATTGTGTTGTGTTGTAGTGTGTTTGTAGAAAGAAACTCTATGGGGAGCTTGACAGCAAAGGGCCTACACAGAAGAAACACCACTCTCCCTCCCCCTCCGACAAGTGGTACAGCCCTGAACTCCCTACACTCAAAGTGGACTGGGCCACAGCCAGGTCATGACTCCCATGCCCTTCTGTTGCCAAGTTTCTTCCCCTAAGCCTAACGCTGTCACTTCTATTTGAATGGCTGGGAGTCGAAGGCGTGTCTGTATATATGTATGCAATAGGATACCCGTTCTTAGGACATTTAAGCCGTATGAAAGTTCACAAGTTCACCTTTGTTCCTCCTCGACTAACTCAGCAGAGACTCTTTTCATATGCCTCTGCCACTGCCTTTTAGGGTTCTGGTTCTCTTTTTACCAGAAATCGCGAGCTGTTCCGTGAGATAATAAAGCAGTGAGACTGAGACTGAAACTGTTGTTTGAAAAAGCCATTCCTTTTTTTTTCTCTTTCCCCCCTTCCCTACCCCCCACTCACAACCACCCTCCCAGAAAATGAAGCTAGTGGGGTTGCCCAGTGGGCCTATTGACGACTTTGATGCCTTTAAATGGGCTTGAGGCTCATTTTGAAATGAAGCCTCCAGATCTAGCGCAGATTTGCTCATCCTGGTGATAAGTGCCTTGTCGTTTTTTGCATGCGCATGTGCAGATACCTGTAAAGGAGTTTAAAAAAAAGATAGCCTAATTGTCGTGCATGCCATTTTCTTTTTCCTTCCATGTTTCTCTCTCAGTTTTTTCGCCCATAACATTTATATGCATGCGATGGAACTGCCAGACACTTGCTCTAGACCAATTTTATGAGAGACAATATCTTCAAAACGATCGTCACCAAGTGAGCATTCGACTACGCAGATAAACCCACAATTTAACAATAAAAAGACTTTACACCCGTTTGTTTTGAAATGTATAATCAGACATGAGACTTTACAGATCTGGGCCTGAATTCAGGCATTTTAAGGTCTCCAGGGCCATTCTTGAGATTTGCATAACTCTGCTGAGAGAAAAGGGGTAAGGGAGGGGGTATGAAAGATTAAGATCATCAGATTTCAAGTTCACAGTCAGGTCCATTATTCATTCCAGTTTGATTTGTGAAGGCTTTTGTCAGATCTCCCAAACTCGTTTGGTTAAAAAGTCTGTCAAAGTCAAAGTCAAAGTCAAAATTTTATTTAGAGATGGAAACATTGAATAAGCAACATATCTGCTTTTTTACATCAAGCCATCTGTAGACTCAAGAACTGGCAAGAAATATTGACATGACTGCAGACATCAAGAACTGATGAAATGCAAGATGGATGGAGCATAGCGTTGATCTCACAACAGCTATAAAGTCTGAAGGAAAGTGTCTGTGTCAGGTGGCTTCACCCCCTGGCCCCACGAGGTTATTGCCCCTGGAGCCTACCTGGGAGTCTGATGCTGGACCTTGTGTACATTTTCAGGCTTCTTCTGCTTGCTCAGGTTCCATGTCCGATAATGTGGGCAAATTTCCATCACTGCTTACATATAATTACACCTTGTATGGCCCAAATCTGTAGTTCAGAGAGGGGAAAAATATGCTCAGGAGATTTACCGATGTCAAAGTCTGGCTTGTCACGCCAAGAGTTTCTTTGAAATCATATACACACTTTGGCACTTGCCACGTACTTTGGGAATGGGATGCCAGCGAATGGAATTTGCTTCTCCCTGACATGACAAGGGACAAAGAATAGTTTCTAAGTTAATTATAATTTACACAGGTGAAAACAAATGCACAGCAAGGATGACATGAGAAACGCAACATACTAGTAACACCCAGGTTAAGTACTAGACCTTTTTTTAATTAATCTGGCCAGGTTCACACACACACACACACACACACACGCGCGCGCGCGCGTGCTCGCGTAACCACACCATTGTTCTGTCACTGTTTCACCTCTTGCGCCGAATTGGAGAAGTGGTTCGTTTTCTTTGTCCTGAATGTTGTTTATCTTACCTGAAGAAGACATGAGAAGTCGAAACGCGTTGTGTTTTGTCCTGTAATTTGTTTGCCCCTGTTACCTGGTGGATTTACTTTAAATTCCTGTTAAAATTAGAAATATGTGAGCTTCCCCTTACCTGACATCACATTTCCGGCATTCGCACTCACCCATGTCCCTGTCTTTGCACCAGACGGCCTCTCCAAATAGTCCCATTCCTTTCCTTTGAATCTGTTACTTTTACTTTTTACTGCATACACGGCCACAGTCATCCAATTTATTTTTTACGCCGTTTTGTGGGGTTGCAATGAAAGAAAAACAAATTATAGAAAGCGATAGACCTAAAAGTGAGGATAAAAACCTAGTCCAACTCTAAGTGGGTTCTCCGGCAGGCTACTGTTACTTCACTTTTCGCCCTTCCGAGCTAGCCGTCCCTTGCTGATCTAAGACAGCAGGGCCCCAAAAATAAAGAAACAAAACAAAAAGCTATTGGGGTAAGAGTGGGGAGGGGGAGGGGGGAAGGGACCTATTATCTAACTAACTACTGACTGGGGGGCACCCTAGACTTAAAGGTGTCCAAGGTGTCCGCGGCCACAGCTGTTTCCGGCAGGTTGTTCCAGTCACGTATCGTTCTGTTTGCTTGGAACCACCTGGCATGCACCTTGATGGGCACATACAAGAAAATCAGGAGAACCAACTTTCAGACACAATAAAAATTCTCAAACAATCTAATCGTGTCTGTCTATATATACTCCATTCGTAAAAGCCATGCCACATTGATTTTTCGGTGTGCAGCCGCATGCATCTGAAAATTCAATGGGATATTTGGAGATTAACTGACTGGGCAAACTGCCAGGATGCCTAAAGGAAAATGCTCTCTCTCTCTCTCTCTCTCTCTCTCTCTCTCTCTCTCTCTCTCTGTGTGTTTTGTTTTGTTTGTTGTGTTTTGTTTTGTTGTTTGTTTTGTTGTTGTTGTTTTTGTTGTTTTTTTTGTGGGTTTTTTTTTTTTTTTTTTTTGGGGGGGGGGGGGGGGGTGCCCGTGCGTGTGTTTTCTCAGATACTTTCATTAAATCAGAATACTCATTTGAAAGTGACATCTGGTAACCAGAGTCAATTTGAAACTTGAAAGAACCTAATTCTACTGGGTTCATTGATTAACTGATATGACCGGAACTTCACCTTTGTGACTGATGTGCACAGCTGGTGACTATATGCTCTTTGTCCCGGTGTGTGACCATAGAGTAGCAAAGTCTTAACTTAATTGTGAGGCTACCCCCCTCCCCCCCCCCCCCCCCCCCCAACCTTCCCTCCTCTGCTCTTTGCGCCTATCCCCTCCCCACCTGCCCCACACCCTCCTCCCGTTTCGGTCATCCGACGCTCAGATGAATCCCTGCTCAAAATCAGGTGACAGTATCCAAATGGACAGGGTTTTTTTCCCAGCTGTTGCTTGTGGTGGAGCTCAAACAGGCTCAATGTATTGAACGTCACTTTTCTGGTAGCCTATTGTACTTATTGCAAAGCATGGTTGGGCGGGAGGGGGGGGGGGGTGTCGAGGTTTCCCTGTCATTGAAAATCATGAAAGCAAATACAAAATGTGCTTTGTTGTCAATTATTGCCATTTGCAACCACTTTCACCCTCCCTCCCCCCCCCCCCCCTCCCCCTCCCCGCAGCTAGTCTAAACGTTATCTTCATTGCTAACCTAACTTGAAAGAATCTAGCATGAGACTAGGTAACCCGATACCGTTGCTGCGTTGGTCCTCAGTCGTTTCTATGAACTGGACTGACAGAGCAAAGATCAGATTGTCGGTTAATGAAGGAACGGTTTTCCACCATCACATTATGAAATATGTATGAGTCAGAAAACGCCATAGTTCATAGCGTTCATAGTGCGCAGTATACGTGTGTGTGTATGTGTGGTGTGTGTGTGGTGTGTGTGTGTGTGTGTGTGTGTGTGTGCGTGCGTGCGTGTGTGTGTGTTGTGTGTGTGGAATGGATGGGGGGGGGGGGGGGGGGGGGGGGGGGGGGGGACAATCGTCCACACTGTGATGAAGGCACAAGCATATAAAGAGAACCCAGCAAGCAAGCGACCAAAATTATTCCTCTGACCCACATGTGTTGTTGGAGAGTTACTACCCTTTGCGAGCTGAAAATGCAAGAACAAAGACCCGGCCGCGATAGACCGGCATCGATTGTGGTTCAGTGGACAAAAAATTAATGTTCTTGGTTTGCTGTCAGTACGAGAGACTGCGAGAGAAGAAGTCTTCACCTCGTGAAAATTACCCCAACAACGAAATGTGAGAGCGTGTCGAATGATGAAGGACCTCCATAACAGCTGGTTTGAAAATTATCAGACGATGGAGAGCTTCCAGGGGATGTAGATACTCATTTTATCTCAATAATCATAAATAACATGTCGACCCAAAATAATGAAATGAGTTATCATTCTACACCACAACAAATAATGAACATTTTATTTAGATTGGAAATACAAATTTTCATGTCATGGTTTTCTAGAAATTGAAGTAAACTAAAATAAACTGTAAGTGTTTTTTTTGTAACTAAGTGTAGCACATTATGCACTGTCTGGACCTCAAGATAAACATTCATTACCACCAAATGGACTTTGCTGCTTGGTTGATTCGATCTTATGTAGGCTGCTGGAATTGTTACGGAGGGGATTGGGAGGGGTGGGTGGGAGGGGAGGGGGGGGGGATAGTCAGAAAATGAGACCGTGAGAACGATCACCTGCAGTTTCTGTGTAACCAGTCAGACTTAAGTTACTGTATATGGTGCATTGCCAAATAAATAACGAATAAATGTCTGAACAGAATTCGAAAAGATTTCCCTAAGACCTTTCGCAACTTAAGGCAACATTTATCTTACTGTATTGAATAATAAGTTCATCTTAAAGGAAAGGAGCTGAATTCGAAACTTAGGCTATATTGCTCGCGCGCGCGCGCGTGTGTGTATGTGTGTGTGTGTGTGTGTGTGTGTGTTAGTGTGTGGTATGTGTATGTGTGCGTGTATATGTGTGTGTGTGTATGTGTGTGTGTGTTAGTGTGTGTATGTCTGTGTGTTAGTATGTGTGTGTGCGTTTGTGTGTGGGTTTTTGTTTTTTGTTTTTTCTCAATCCTGTCTCTTTTATTCCTTAATGTTACTTTTTTTTTAATTGATATTACATCAGGGTCGTGATTTGTCCGATTTTGTTTAACTTTTTAGGGAATGGACCACAGAGCCTGTTAAAGCCCAAAGATTTTTTTTAATACAATAAGCTATGTGGAGAAAACAAAAACAAACAAATCACAAAACGGAAAGAGAGAGAGAGGCAAACTACCATAACAAATATGCAACAGGCTAACATGAGCAGCAACTGTCATATACATCATCAAAAACATCAGTTAAGTATCGTTTTGTATTCAGTATGGTGAAACTAAGTGATAGCAAAACGTTTTTTCAGCAGTTTTGCTTTTTTTTCAGATCTGGCTAATTTCAACAACGTTGCTTTCTTTTTTTATTTGTAAATAAACAAAAAGAACTTAACTGCGTTTGGATGCCGATGACAGCCTCTCACACCTGTTGTTGAGACGCCACGCGAGAGAAGTACTATTGGCCTTTCAACCGCCAACGGCCGGTAAAAAAGACCGACGGCCTTACCTAGCAATCAGAAAATTTGTCACTATTTTTGGTAACATGGGGACAGAACACCAGACCAAGCTATCAAGCCGCCGACAGCAACTTGGCCAACGATCTGTGGGACTGTAAACACTATGACCTTAAATGGAGCTGAACATCCCAGCCAGTAACCATTGATCTTTGCAGCGTTGGAAAGGGTTGTGAAAGGATCATGTCTTTGCCAATCGACGGACAGCATTCTGGACGTAGAGGTCCAGTTGGTTGGTTGGTTGGTTGGTTTGGTCAATTCAGTTATCCGAATTGATCTTAGACTTAGTAGAAATTAAGCAAAGAACATACTGTGATTCTCTCTCTCTCTCTCTCTCTCTCTCTCTCTTCTCTGTTAGGCTACATAAGGCCCCTTGCCTCTGTAAGGGACTAACTAAGCATGACCAGCGACCAAACCTTACAAAACTTTTAACATACATATATATCAGCAAAAATACATTAAAAAATGTGGATGAATTCTTTCTCCATCAACATTCACGCATAGATGAATTTAAAGAAATCAAAATATTGAAACAACAAAGAAGAATAAATGAATTGCATACGAAAGAAGAAAACAACAACAACAACAACAACAACACACCCCACACACACACACACACACACACACACACACACACACACACATGGAAAGCAATCCTTCTATTAGTTATCAAAGAGAAAGAGAGAGAGAGGGGGGGGGTGGCATGTGGGGTTTTCAGCATAAGCGGACAACCAAGGGAAATGAAAAGAAACAGCGCAGCATGCTTCTTTCACCCTTCCCTTTCACTGCTCTATTTTGAGTCTCTGAATTATCCCCCCCCCCCCCCCCCCCCCCCCCCCCCCCTTTTCGTTGTTGTTGTTTGTTGATGATGATGATGTTATTGTTTTTGTTGTTTTGTTTTTTTTCTTAATGCTTTGTTTTTTGTTTGTTTTTGTTTAAAAAATGTGAAAGTGAAATACACCACGACTGTGCAGAAAACGATCTGTCCTTTGTCTTATTCATTTGCAATTTTTAATAACGATTCAAAGGTAAAGCCAGCTTGGATATTTTAGAAGGTGTTAGGGCAAGTTGTAGATGCTTACGTTTTTCCCCGGCTAAACTGGTGCAGCAACACTTGCTGTAGAAAGCTACTTGATTACCACGTCCCTTTCTGCTGTTGTCAGTTGTTGTGAACATTATGAACCTCATACGCCTCGTCTTTTATGAACACTGCAAGAGTTGGATAAGGAAGTATCTGCTTACCATTTAGATTATCACAACACAGTAAATCGTAACAGCATGATCTATCAGTAACGAAAATAATGCTTCCAGCCATTAATCTTGATGCCGTATTAAGCTTACACCGTGCGTACGATAGGATATAATCCGAACTCTTCCATTTTCAGCGAAAATAGCAAGTGCCGCACCTGGAAACGTCCATCTTTGATGGGTTTTTTTTTTTCAATACGCACTCACCCACCACCCCACCCCCCTCTCCTGTCTCAGTAGAATGTATAGGCATACTAGGCTGAATTAGATGTTTATGAAAATGTTTTCAACTGACCCCGACCACCGATGTTCTGTACTGTGGGTTTTACTCGTTGATGTAGATGGACTATATGCAAGATGAATGGAATTTGGCCTCAGGAGACGCTCCCTATTACCTGGACCATACACAAGATAAACAGTCTTCAGTCTTGAATACAGCTGGTTTAGCGACAAACAAAATGACTTGATTTGAGGCTTGAAATGGCCTGTATTGTTGATTTAGCTATGGGAGGACTTTTGCTGTTTGCTAGCTTATTAACGAGACCGGCTCGGCTGTAAACAACAGACTGCTCTCTCTCTCTCTCTCTCTCTCTCTCTCTCTCTCTCTCTCTCTCTCTCTCTCTCTCTCTCTCCTCTCTCTCTCTCTCTCTCTGTTGTGTGTGTGTGTGTGTGTGTGTGTGTGTGTGTGTGTGTGATGACCTCTCAGCTTATTCCCTTACCGCATTTTCTTTTCGTTTTACTTTCCTACTCTTCGCTGGCTGCTTTGGGGGTGCTGTTGGATTCTGTTTTTGAACTCTGGTGGTGAGAACACCACAGAATTATAGACTTTGGTATGTCTCTATTTGATGCCGCGGGAACACCACGGCCGTGCCTCCCCGACGAGTCCGATCCAGCGGATGAAAGGCCTCGGAGCAG
The DNA here is from genome assembly GCA_018398815.1 of Conus ventricosus. Classification (NCBI taxonomy): domain Eukaryota; kingdom Metazoa; phylum Mollusca; class Gastropoda; order Neogastropoda; family Conidae; genus Conus; species Conus ventricosus. Next base: position 6,595,779 of record CM031613.1, read on the forward strand.
GCGATATGAAATGTTCTGTCTCCTAGATGGATTACCATATGCTGCTAGTAAAGGATTTTATATTCTCGGTATATTTCCCTGATATTTTACTCTCAATTTCTTTATTTCCCCCGCCAGCATACCCCCCGCCCGCTACTTCACCCCTCCCCTTCTTTTTAAAAAAAAATCCTTACCCTGTCATTGATGTAATGACGGAGGAATTGTCAGCCTGCACTTGTTTTCTCCCACCACAAAATTGTTCAACGTATATATATATATATATATATATATGTGTGTGTGTGTGTGTGTGGTGTGTGTGTGTGTGTGTGTGTGTGTGTGTGAACCCATGATCGGGTTACTTAGCAGTAGGATAAATGTCTGTCTGTGAGTCTGCCCTAAAGTACATTATCATGTCAATGGCATCCATTGTCCCTTGCAGTAACAGTGGTTTTGGTGTGTTTTTTATTGTCTGCCTGTACTGAATTTATGCCTCATGAACATGGAACGAAACAAAAACAGATGGGTCTAGGAACAAACAGACGCGTACTTTGAATCTTGTTTGCAAATTGGAAACGAAACTAAATTATATGTATGTAGTTAGAAATGTAGGCTACGTCCGTTTTGAAACCTTCCAAGGCCTTAACCGAAAGTTCATGACAAGATATTTAGCAGTGTCATAGCTATCGGCTTACATACAAACTGACGCTATTGCTATAGTACAAACAGACGTGCTTTTTTCGCATATAAAGGAATGTCCTGGTTTTGATGTATACGTGTTTATTTCCTGCAGACCTTTTTGCGCATTTAAAGGCATGTCTTGGTTTTGATGTATATGTGTTTATTTCCTGCAGATCTTTTTATGCATTTTTTTTTTTCTTTCTTTCTGCGTACGCAGGCTGATACTCCTGCGGACACTCCCTGTATAGCCAGGCAGTGGAGTTTTGTGTGTATGACCCTTTTTTATCCCGCCATTAAGGTTTTTATGCATTTAAAGGCATGTCTTGGTTTTGATGTATACGTGTTTATTTCCTGCATATCTTTTTTTGCATTCAAAGGCGTGTCTTGGTTTTAATGTATAAAAATTATGTGTTTATTTCCTGCAGATTTTTATTTCGCATTTAAAGGCATGTCTTGGTTTTGATGTATATGTGTTTATTTCCTGCAGATCTTTTTTCGCGTTTAAAGGCATGTCTTGGTTTTGATGTATATGTGTTTATTTCCTGCATATCGTTTTTAGCATTTAAAGGCGTGTCTTTGTCTTGATGTATGTGTGTTTATTTCCTGCATATCCTTTTTCGCATTTAAAGGCATGTCTTGGTTTTGATGCATATGTGTTTATTTCTCGCATACCTTTCCCAAGCAGACAGCTGAGGAGACCTGAGAAATTGTAAACCGAGAGGGACTTCCAGTCATCGTAAAATATTTATATTTCAGGTTTAGATCGGCTGGGACGAAACAGATTCCCTATGTGGAAGTGTCAAATTTTAAGATGATTGGAGAGTGATAGGTATTAACATGTTCTTTCTTTCTTTCTTTCTTTCTTTTTTTTTTCTTTTTTTTTTTTCTTCTTTTTTTTCAGCAATATTCAGATATTTCAAGAACTTGAAATTAGTTTCGTTTGTCTGTTTCAGCCTTTCTTTTCTATTTTATGTGAGGACCCCACTCGCCCCTGCTGATGAGTTACGTACCCATACCGTTGACTGTCTTCGTTTATTGATTTGCGCGCGCGCGCGCGCGCGCGCGCGTGTGTGTGTGTGTGTGTGTGTGTGTGTGTGTGTGTGTGAGTGTGTGTGTGTGTGTGTGTGTATGTGTGTGTGTGTGTGTGTGTGTATGTGTGTGTATGTGTGTGTGATATTTCATTGAAAGGAACATAATTCATCCTGATATTCACCGTATGATGATCATAATCATTGTGAAGAAAGTGGATGACCCTTTGTATAAAATGTTATGATCAACATGCCAAATATTATCTTCGTTTATGTTTTCATTTAAACTTGCATTCTATGGAGCCTGCGGAGCAGGAGTACCTTCCGTTTTCCTGGAGAACAGCTTGAACGTTTTATTGTCATATTCATCAGGGAAAGAATATTTTGTCAGTCCTGATAGACTTTGCGTCTCGAGAGGATTATGTTCGCTGCGTAACTTAACATATTCCGTGCACTATTCTTCTGGGGATAAGAGAGACTGTGGTTGTGCATTATTCCATTCATGTCTCAGTAACATTTAATGGCGATCTGGTCGTTGATTAAGCATAATTATAATTCGGGAGTATTTAAGACGAGGGTCTCATGGATACGACTTGGCAGATGTCTGACCTGAGCATTAGCTCAACGAGCTGGTCAGACGTAGGGTACCTGCTTAACATTGTCTGTGCTACTATTACCGTTGTTATGTGTGTGTTTGTGTACACCACCTATGGTGTACCAGAGATTCTTGTGTGCTTCCACTGAGGAGTGCCATGGTTGATGTTTAGATTAACCGAGGGAGGTAGTCTGATGACCCCCGATGAGTTCGCCCAGTTGTGTGGCGATCTAAGGAGGAATCCCTTTGTAGGCACTGACCGGCGACGGGCCGGAAATTCCAAAGAGGGAATACTCTCGGCTAGACGGGGAAGAGACCGAGGAAAGTTTATGGAGTGCCAGCCCCGTTATGTAAGAGGAAGACCAGAAGTTGTGGGATGGGCTTACTATTTAGGTTGTTGGTCATCCTGGAGATTTTAAGGAAATAGTTCTGATAATTATTTTCTTATTTCAAACTGGTGAAACTTAGGATCACGCAATGTTTGAGAAGATGTTGTATGCCTAGGTTAGAGGGACATGTAGGTGATATGAAGTTTGTCGTTAATTGGTGCTGTTAAACATGTAAGACCTTATAAATATTCATGAGGCGTAGGGATCTGACAGATGGCGTCCCTAGGTGACGCTAGGGGAAGCGTGGGTGCTCTGGAAGTTACGGAGTTATTCGTCAGGCCCAAATCTCAAACGGAGAGGATACCTTGTCGTATGGGGACAGCGTTGTTGGTTCTAGGCTTGGCTATGT
>CM031613.1:6599796-6657296 GCA_018398815.1 Conus ventricosus
TTTGTTCTCTAAAAAAAAAAGACATGAGAGAAAAATTGAACTTTAGAAAAAAAAAGGAAATAACAAACGACATTAATCAGACAGAAAGAAGACTTATAAAGAAAAGAAAGGGCAACAACAACAATAAGAAAATCAAGGGGAAGGATGGAAAAGTACAACAGACGAACATTTCTCACACAGAACAAATATTTTTTTTAACCCCGCCCCTTAAACCCTAAACAATAGATCCCCCCCCAAAGACCCTGCAATGAGCTTAAGTACCAGTCCAACTTGTCACCCATAATCTCACCATCCCCTATGCCCCATCTCTGGAAACTTAGTCTGCCGTGTGGCAACAACAACAACATGAACCTAAATGCTCCGAATGAAGTGTGCAATATGATTGTAGAAATACCCGGTCACAGTACATACAAACATGCACAAACTTCCATAGTTTTTTTTCACCATGACCTTTTCTGTACCATTTGAAAACTGTTCTTATCCAAATTTCTTTTTCCATCCTCCCAGCGATAATGATTTAACAGGCTTGAGTCAAGTACTACCCCAAAATGGGTAAATCGAAAATTTCAGGTCATAAGAATGGATTCATTGGTCACCAGTAACATTTGGCAAACCTGAAATTTGATTAGCTGATAATTAATCTAGCCCTCAGGAAATTTCTGTTCCATGTTGACCTGGTGAAAGAGCAAACAACGGTAACAATTTTCTGGACCTTGTAGTTACAGAAATGATGAGACAATTTTTTTCGATCTGTTTATTAACAGTTTTTGTTTGTTTGTTTTTGTTGTTTGTTGATTTTGCTGTCTCTATGTGCTACTGGAGGCATTGCTCCTACACTGCTCATTCCAGCTCCCTTTCCACAGCCACACTCACGGTCATCCTGTCACATTCCTTGACCAGCACCACCACATGCACATTCAATGTAAGATTGCTGTAACAAAATAACCAATGAGGGCACAGCACGCTTCTGAGTGTTCAGTAGTGGATAGTGATAGCAGTTCTGTTTGTTGTTGTTTGATCTCTGTGTCGTTCTAGTGGTGTTGTCCCACACCACTTATTCTGGATTCTTCAACATGCAGCCATTCTCACTTTCTCCGGTTTTGACTTTGGCATCTGCAGTTGGGTGGAAGCATCCTTATTCAGGTAGTCCATGTAGGACAATTTTGCCAGAGAAGGACACAGAGTGCATTCTTGGTTACTTTGTGGTGTTTAGGGAGACTCTTTTCATCTCCGTTCTCATCTTAATTAGCGGTTGGCAGAACGTATCATCAAGTCCTGGGTTAGGTTCTGAAAACCATGTGTCACTTGGGGAAACCCCTTCTGATTAGATTTTTTTTCTTGAATGCAAATGCCTTCCAGCCCTAGATCAATTTGCAATCAGTTTGATCAGAATTAACTGCTAGCCTGCACACAACTGTTTAAAATTTTTGTGGAAAATATCCTTTTGATTGCTTTTCTTGTTATAAAATGCAATGAGGCAGCTCCCCTTCCCCGAAAAAAACAAAAACTGAAAAAAAATTGTCTCAAAAATAGAACATCAGCTTCCAAATCGACTACTGTACAGACTACACACATCCCTCTTATGAACTGTATTTGTTTTTGTATCATGGTGTATTAGATGAATCCTTTTATGTTAAATGGTGTAAATCAGTACTTCGGTCACAGTATACTGGAATGTATGAGTAACATGGTTTGAAAGTGGTAGGTAGGGTCGATGGGACAGAGAAAACAGGAATGTAAAATCAGCCTTGAATTATCATTCTACTATGTTTAAAAAAATCAGCCTTTTATATCATTACTATGGGATTTATTCATTATCATTTTCAATCCAAGTTTAGTAAACTCGGATGAAAGAAAAATCAAAATATCACAAGCGTTACGCAGACTCTTCTTCTATAGCACCCAGCACAACAATTTGAGACGTTCTTGTATTTCATGGCATGCACACACACACACAACACACCACACACACACACACCTCACACACACATTTCAATGGAGTGAGGAAGGAAAAGGGTGGGTGGACAGAGTATGGGGGCGAGGTAGGAGGTCAAAGTCAGAAGGTGTTCTTGTCTGAATAAACGGCATACAACAAAGTTTCTTTTTTCAATGCAATTGTGTACAAGTATGTATACACCTCTGTTACTAAAACATGCATATCATTCCACTCCAGTTCATTCGTGGTTGTAGCAATATCCAGTTCTCTTCTGGAAAGCCAGATGTTAATTGCAAGTCGAACACTACATCACATCAGGCATCATACCCAGTTGCCTAGAAAACAAACTAACTAAATGTATTTACAAAGAATTTATTCTCTTACTCCTATAAGACCTTAAAAAAAAAAATCAACCTAGATTATATAATGGTCAGTGAAAGCACAGCTCATTTATTATTTCTCAACAGAAATATTTGTGTAGTAAAGTCACATACAAAGACGATTTCTGCACTTTCTCCTACCAAAGAAAGTGCATTGTTATCGAGTGTGTTGTTGTGTGTGTGTGTGTGTGTGTGTGTGTGTGTGTGTGTTAGTGTGTGTGTGTTTGTTGTGATGTGTTGTGAACGTGTTTCTCCATGACGAATTATCCTGCCACACAAGTTTCTTTGTAACCTGATCATTCTGCAGTTGAAATTAATCTATTTGAGGTTTTTCTCCTGGTCCTTCCCCTTTTTACCATTGGAAATGTGGCTATAAAAAAAAGTAATCAGTTTATCCCAGTACTTCATCAACATTTGTACTCTGTATATCTTTCTTTTGCGGGAAGAAAAACAACAGAAAAAAAAGATATAAATAAGTAATGAATAAAAAAAATCTGAAGAGAGATAAAGACAGAGATCAGTAAGACAACATTTTGTATCACAAGAGAGTGAGGGAGGAGAGGAGAGGACAGAGAGTAGATGAGAGAGAGAGAGAGGAGAGAAAGAGAGAGAGAGAGAGAGATTAAGGACAGAGGGAATGGGTTGGATGGATACAAAATGCAGTGTAACATACTAAAACGAAAAAGTAGCAAGAAAAGGAATTTATATATACAAACAATTTAATTACATTTTCAAGCATCTTTACAAACTTATTCTGATACAAACAAAATACAAATGCAGAAAAAATGGCATAAGCAAGTTGTCTTTGTGTTTTCTTTCAATAAATTTTTTACATCAAAGATAAAGAACCAATAATCACTGGGACTTAGCATGTAATAAATTTGACTGTTAACAACATAGATCTGTCCCCAAGTTTAAACTGTCTCACACATTCATGCACATGATCCAGGACTTTGATCTTAAATAAATCATTGACGAAGTTTGACACTACTCTACTGTCATAACCATCACCGCTTCTTCTTTTCCATAAGTTTCCCTTTTTGGGAGGTCCTCTCTTACAGGACCACAATTTAGTTCTCACAACTACAATGAATTCAACTCCCAACACATCACGAATAACACCACCGCCACACCACCCTACGAAAGAGGAAAGAAAGAAAAGAACCTCTGTGAACCCAAAAAAAATGAAGGAAAGAGAAGAAAGAACCATTGCCCAACCTGTAGAATGTACATATTCTCACTGATTTATGATTCACGGAATTGATGAATATAATATGTTTCGTCAGTGTTTGTTTTTTCATACAATGAAAAACACAATCAGGGACATAGGGGAGAATAGAGCGACTCATCGTCAGCCAACTATGTGACTCTCCAAGCTAAAAATCATGAAAATAGCACAGTATTAGCGAAATTTTAGAAGGGACGGCCAGGTTAGCTGCAAATCTTTGCTGGATCAGCTTCCAACATCCCACACATTTTCTCCATAACGGAAAGATGTATATCCAGGTATATCTGTTAATTACTCTGATTTCATAAAAGTATGAACAGGTTGGGTGGGGCTGTTATCATTGGTACGGAACGGTGGCTTGGTAAATATTGCTTTTGCTTACAGACTGAGTAATCTCCAGTTTGATTCTCATCACTTGACCACCAGTTTTTGTGTGTCCCTTTCTCCCATAGATTTTACATCTGATGGCTTGTCTTTCTATAACCACAGTCAAACCAATGTTCCTGTCCTGCATGCAACCTTATCAATGGACACAAGAATCCCTCATCTGGCAGAATGGGAGTGTCCACTGAAAAAAATACTTCAACAACAAAAAACGCCATGTTGGTTTTAGAAAATAAATATGTACACGACAGAGGAATAAAAAAGGAGGTGGCTCTAGCCGTTCTATGGCAATGCCCTCTCCTCATGATATGATGCAGCTTGAATTTTTTTTTTTACTCATGTCTGTCATAGATAGTACACATCCAGTCCAATTCAATAAAAACATCACAAAATAATCCAAAAATGGACATTTCTCTATATCAATTTTTGAAAACATCTTGCAATACAATGTTAGTTTTCTTTTTCGAAAAACTAAAATTAACAAGAAGAAAAGCTCCACAGCCTAATGACAAATAGGGGGCAGTGAAGTAAACAGAGAGTCACTGTGTTTGGGCACAGCATTCATGGAATGGGAGCCAGTCCTCTCCTCATGTCTGCATCAACCTTCTCTGGCCTGATTCGGTACCGCTGACCTGGATGGACAGACAGGTGTTTCAAGGTGTAGAAATGCCACCCCACGAAGTGTCCCTACTCATGGCCATCAGCTCCATGGTCCAACTTTTAAACGTCTGCTAGGTGCTTCTTCCAAAAAAAGTTTGGTGCCAAACTGTGACTGGAAAAACCAACGCCACAGTAAATAAAAGATAAGAATGTTCTTTTTTACCCTGAACACACATATAAAAACATTCATGCTGAATGACCCTTGATTTTTAAAAAAATTTATTTTTTCTAATCTTTTGTCTGCATGTCTGGACTGACACGAGATTAAGTTTCCAAAAACAGCTGGATGTATTTTCATTCAAAGTTTTACAGGGTGCATTCTGGCTCAACAGCTTTAGAGGAAGGCCAGTGCTTGAATGGTCTAGAGCGTTTGCCTGAGGAGATGCAGTTGTCAGTTTGAACTCCTCATAGGGGAATGTCAGGGCTTGGAAACTTTTCCATCACCAAGCAGTAAATGATTGCCTGGCTGCCAATTCAGGGGAAAAGGTGTGGTTGGCGGCAGGAGTGGAGTAGACTCCATCTCCATTATGCCACAATTCTTGACACAGAGAGACTCTCAATGTAAATGCCCCTGGGTATAAAGCTTGGTACTTTCAACCTGTAAACTGGCTTACAAACTGTGGCAATTACATTCATCTACAGGATGCAAATCCTGATGAAAAGGCAAAAGAAATGCTTCATAGGAACACTAGTGCACGTGATGCCTCCATATAAGAGATGCTCTGAACAAGAACTTCCTGGACTTCTCGTCTTGTCTGCATTGATTTACTTCCAAAGGATGATACCTCCTTTAAAGACTTGTTCCACACTGTCATTTTTTATTGCACACTTATCACTGGCAATATGTGTTTGGGGATGCATGCATACACACAAGTGTTTGGACATGTGTGTCCACTGATGTGGGACAAATGTTTTGTACGAGCATGCTGGCATTTGTGTAATAGGAAATGTGTGTGTGTGTGTTTTAAATGTGTTGCACACCAATTGCATAACAAATGAGTGCATGTGGAATGTGTATGTCTGTGTCCCCCCCTTGTGACTGCATTCCTAGTTCTGGGGGTGTGTGTGTGTGGGTGTGTGTTAGTTGCGTGGGTGTGAGTGTGTGTGTATTGCCTGGGTGCGAGCGTGCACATCTGTGTGTTTGTGTGGTACATGCATGCATGCTGTGTCGTTATTGTGTGGGCTTATACAGTCTCCCAATCCCTATGCATGCAACCATAAAACTTGCAGTCACTTGAAGTATGGGACAGAGATTACTTCAACAGATCTTAAAAGATGTAATAAAGAGATCCTCCGCAGACAAAATATTTCTTTTAGAAATAATTCCAAAACAAAAAAACAGGAGGTTTAGTTCTTGCATCAGTCAAGCTAAATAACAAACAGGGACAGGAGAAAAGAACTGATCTCGACAGTGTGAGACAGTCAGGAACCAACAACAACAACAAGAGCAGAGAAAATTTATCTTCTTATACATACAACCAATTTATATTACACACTGTAAACAATACCTGAATAAATATTGTTTTGTTACAACACTAAAGGTCTCATGAACTAGTTCTGTTGATGTGTATTTATGCTCGCATCCAGTACTAGAGTTGTTCCATAGAATGAAAATGGCATAATCCTTGGTGACTCACAACTGTAGAACATACTGAAACCTGTTATGGTGGACTCGACTGTAGCCATAACATTGAAACATGTTGGCTATCCAAAACAGCAAGCTAAATCTATACATTTTCCTTTTCATAAAATGAAAATGAACAGATAAAGGAGACAAATCTTCGTGCTATACATAGTGGACACAGGTTCACATAAATAATGACACAAATTTTAAACTCATCTTACACTGGAAGTTTTGAATACAATTACACCTGTTCATGGTCAATAACGGACACAACTTTTTCAAGTTTTCTTAATCTGAAGTTTTGATAGTTATCTTTTATTCCCATTATTTTCTTTCTAACGCTGGACATAAGCCCAGGATCTAACACTTTTACGTCTGACATAATCTTATGCTGATGGAAGAGTCCAAGGTATCCATGAACCCACAGCTACTTCTTCAAGGCAGCGATGACCCAGTGGAGACTAGACCACCCAGGGACCTCTGCAGCGCTCCCACGATGGGCCATTTCCATAGGCCATCTGCCAACAGTTCAAACCAGAGATTCAGTCAAAAGCATGTCAAACTGCATCTTCTACTTGCGTAAGTCTTTCTCCACATACTCTAAACGTCCATGCGTTTTCACATGCAGTTTTTCACAATCGGATGCTCAATTCCATCGACAAAAGCTGGACATTCACATAGCCTATATTGATATATATAAAAATGCATCGGTGAAATATTTTCATTTTCTTGAAGGTCCATCAAGCCTAACGACATTATTACGAGTACCAACAGAAAATACATTACTTCTTGCCCTGTTGCAGGTGGTTTCAAGGTTGAGTTTCCAGCACCACAATATGGACAAGACATGGCATTGTTGATCACTGCATGCATGGAGCTCGCTGATTTTCCCAACAGACAAAAATAAGAGCCTGTCTTTTTTTAATGCATGTGTGTTAAGATTTATTATGACAAGTTTGTGCAGCTGTATATCGCGTAATGTGGATATTTGCCTAATTGAAGGTGTTGCGTATGTGGAGACCGATTTGTAATGCGACACATAAAATCAAATTTGTTTATGTGATTTTGCTGTGTGGGTGTGTGTTGAGGCAGGCACTCCCAGATGCATCTAGTATAACAGTCATTCTACCTTCACCCTTAGAGCCAGAAGAGATTGGAGTTGGGACATTCTGGAGAGAGCTAAATGAGATGCAGACTATACTCAATGCTTCGGTCAGATGACAAACATTCAATGAAGAAAAAATCTAAAAAATTTATAAACCTCAGTTCTTTCACCTCTAATCTTTAATGGAGCCATGATAACTGCTTAGGTTACAGTCTATGTGCATTTTGATGGGCCTTTGCTCGCTCTGTAACCTCCCCTGCTGTATCTGTGGCAACTCATGACTCACAGTGAGAGAGGAGTGAGAGAGAGAGTGAGAGAGAGAGAGAGAGAGAGAGAGCTAGAAGTTCAATGTACATCGGCCTTGGCCACAATACAAGGTACTAAGGGAAGGGGGAGGAGTGTGTAGTACCGGACAAGGAGTTATACTTTCTGTATGGAAAACAGAACTGAAATGCCTTGTAATATTAATTCCCAAAAAAATGCATGTAAAAAGATATTACCTCATTCAGTTACGTTTATAATATCAAGAAAATATAATACAAATGATGTCAGAACATTTCAAGGAAAAACCAAGGTGGTAGGTAATTGTCGCAGTAATTTACCAACTAAATAATTGACTTGATCTTCTGTTTATTGCATGAAAAATATTACCTGACAGGCTATGTCTGTGAGAAAGACTGGTACCTTAAAAGCAATAACCTGAAAAGCGACAAACTGGCGAGTGACAAAGGAGAGAGAGATGAGAGAGAGTGAGAGGAGGAAGAGAGGAGAGAGAGAGGGACGAGCAGACTGATAACTAGTCACAGGCTGACAGAAAGTTAAGATTAATGATTGCTTATAGCCCAGCGACCGCAAAAGGGCCACTTCAGGGCTGTCTCACGTTAAAATCAAGCTCACCTGGCTGACAGACAATAGACATGAACAGACAAAAGACACTGACAGACAAGAAGACACAGACAGACAGGGTGAAGTGGAGGTGGAGTGTTGAGGGGGAGAGGAAATGCCAAATGTCCAGTAACCACATGACAACTGGAGGGCGGAATGAGGATGGCAGACGGTTGGGTGGTGTGGGGGGGGGGGGGGGGTGAAGATGACAGTCGCACTGGCTCTTTGGAGTGGAAGGGGAGTTCACGACCGGTTTCATGCATCATTTACAACACAGTGTAAAGGGACCTGTGTTCACACCAAGGTCTTCAACCAAAAGCGCAGTGGCTTGACTATACTATATCAATGCTTATTACTCTTCATTCGAAGAGTGTTCCACATTTGCGGACAGTTCGCTTCTAACTAAATTTGGTTATACATGTATTACATGTTATTAACATACTGCAGGCCGATACATTGAGTTGCTTTTGATTGATATGCTGTCAGAACAATCTTCCTACATGAACACATTGTTGAAAACGATCGGCATTTATTTTAAGAATGAGGTTGACTTCTAGATTTAGTTCTTAGTTGCTCGTTTGAGATGGACGAAAGACTTTTAACTAACACAAGCACATTTATACTTTAAATGGTTAGATATCACTTCAAAACAGCTAAAATAAAACAACCATGCACACCAAAAAAAACCTAAAATCATGCAGTACATTCCATTCACATCGATGCGAGAATCAGGTTTTGTGCCTATACCTAGTGTCAGCCCCCCGTGGGATTGTAGGGGTGTGCCTATGGGAGTGGCACCTGCATAGAATACAGCGTCCTGCCAGTCACCAGGGCATGTCGTAGAGGCGTCTAAGGTGACACTGGTCTCCAGGTTGTTAGGGGTGGGCACAGGGCTAACAACCCTTGTCCCTAAAAATGATTGTTACAGGAAACAAATACCGAGAATTCGACACGGATGGCGACGGCAATGAAGCACAACCAGGCAACTGGACTGATGACGGACGTCAGCCTAAACCCGAGAGGGAGCATGGCGCCCGATGGTGGATTTACTGAAGCCGAACTAGAAGATGAGGGTGGGGGCTGCTGGAACGTTAGTCCTTGTACAGGACTGCAGATGCCCAAACTAGTTTCACCAAATAGCGTTTGACAACTACAGCCTGGACTCTTGGGAGTCTCGAGGTCAGATGGACCGGCACAGGAATGAGGAGACTTGGCGTCAGGACATTCCCTTTGTCTTCTCTGGAGATCAGATAACCAAAACTCTGAGGGAGTAGCACTTCTCCTCAACAGAAAATCAGAAATAGCTTTAATAGATGGGGAAAACCATTTGGATCTCAAGACTTTTGAAGGCAAGATTACACTCCCAATACACCAAGCTGACAAGTCTTAGTTGGCTACGCACCAAAGAAGTTGCAGATATAGAAGCCAAGTCTGCATTGTACGATCAGCTCCAAAGCAGCAGCGGAGATATTCGCGCCATGACATGGTACTGATTCCTTGGCGATGTGAATGCAAAGATGGGCAGTGATAACACCGGGAGGGGAGCATGTTATGGGCAAACATGGTATTGTTACATCAACGATAAAGGAAGAAGAAAGACTAGCAGGACCTTCTGCGAAGAGGAACTAATCTGTTGTTGGAGGGGGGGGGGGGGGGGGAGGACACCCTTTTTCAACAGAGATGTTCACAAAACAACTTGGACATTCACCTGACGGGACCACCAAAACCAGATAGATCAACATCATAGTCAATCGGAGATGGAGGAGCTCCCTTCAAGATGTCAAGGGCATACAGAGGAGCAGTTGTTGCATGTGACCACACCCTTGTTGTTGGCCACCGTTTCCTGAAACTACGCGAACACGAGGGAAGACAGGCACGGTCAGCAGAGATTAGACTCTGACAGACTGATATGAGCGCTCACCTAACAAGCTGTTGCTGTGGAAATAAATGAACAGATTCCAGGCGTAGGGGAAAAAACAAGAGTTAACAATAGACAGCTTCAACCAGGCCTTGCGCGTAGAGGGTGAAAAGGTACTAGGGTCTTCCGCCGAAAGAAGACGGAAGAGTGGGATAAAGTAAGGAAACCTGGGAAAAGATAGATCGATAAGGAAAGCTGACAATAGCAGAAGATCAACAACACCAGGATCAGAACCTTGAAAGAGCAGCACAGAAGATAGATATACGGAAAAGAATAAAGAGGTAAAGAAGAGACAAGAGCTGACAAGCGGACGACATCGAGAAACTGGCAGATGAGGCAGAGGAAGCAGTGGTAGAAATGATCTAAAAACGCTGTACAAGATAAACAAGCAGCTAAACAATGGGTTCCAAAACAATTGATGATCAGTAAAGGACAAGAATGGGAAGGTCGTTGAGGGAGAGGCAGAAATACAGCGCTGGAAAGAAATTTCGAGTCAGTTCTGATCAGACCAGACCCCTCAGCTAGAGATTTTCCAACCGGCAGGTTATCAGACCTGGCATCTGCATCGATCCACCGAGCCTAGAAGAAGTGACAGAGCAATCAAAACCATGAAGAACGGAAAAGCACCAGGGGCAGATGGGGGTAAACAGCAGTCTGTTGACAAGCAGATATTAATGTGTCAGCCCCTATTATGAGGAGATCTTCAGACAGGTTTGGGAAAAAGGGCCAGACCACTGAAGCGTGAAACTGGTCTTATCTTCAAGTTGCCCAAAAAGGGAGATATTGGAGACTGCAACAACTGGAGGGGCATAACATTTCTCTCTCGTCATAGCTAGTATGTAGCAAGGCTTGTGATGTCAAGGTGACAGAAACCATTGAGAGGACCTCGTCCACAACAAGCAGGCTTTTCGCCCTGGACGATCGGATTCAGATCATTTCTTCACTCTGCGCCAGTTTTGCGGAAAGAAGCAATGAGTGGAAACTACGCCTTTGTACATCAACTTTCATTGACCTGGAGAAGGCATTTGACAGCATCCACCGAGAGGTCCTTTGGAAAAATACTGAGGACACTACAGGAATCACTGCAACAAAATTCTCTTTTTTTTCGTCCGGGTCCTTGAAATGTGAACGGTGACTTCAGTTCGCGGGTGATCTGCCAACACAGAGCTCACAGACGCCTTCAGTGGCAGCCCCGGGAGTGGAAAACTGGGCTGCATCCTATCGCCTTTCCTCTTACATTCCTGGCCATGGACTGGATTATGAAAACGCCTCAGAATGAGAGAGGAGGGAGAAATCAGATGGACCCACGACATTGGGGATACATACCAACAACACTGGAAGACTTGGACTTGCTGACGAAATTGCCTGATGTCACATCGCTATCCAAGACTTACAGGAGAAAAACAGATGCAATGGCTGCAAACAGCTGAATCCTGGCTTTGAAGTTCAACACCAAGAAGACATAGAGCATGAGAAATGAATGCCAAGAGTCCAAGACAACATCAAATGAAACCGGGAGCGAAAGTGAGGATGTTAGCGACTTCACCTATCTGGTGGATCCAAGATGTCTAATACAGGGGATGGGGTGGTGAGATCCGGGCTCTGACTTGCAAAAGCCGCCAGGCCTTTGCCTCACTCAGGAGCACATGAAGGGGGAATAATCCGCCTGAAGACCAAGTTAAGAATCTTTCAAATCAAATGTATTAAGCACCTTCTTTATGGATCAGAATCATGGAAGATGACCATAACCATCGCAACAAAACTAGATGTCTTCCAAAACAGATTGCCTCAGACGCATTCTACGCATCTTTGGGCCGAATACCATACACCAATGAAGGAACTCCACCTAGGGCAGAACTTGAACCCTTCTCAACGCATGTCAAACGAAGGCGTTGGCGATGGATAGGCCCCATGTGTTCCGCCTGCAGACAACAGTCCATTGCCAGGAATCGCCCTACGATGGACTCCTGATGGCCGAAGGAAGAAGAGGTCGCCCCAAAGAAAACTTGGAGCGAGAACAGTTGAGAGACGGAGTTGAAGTGATAATGGTTGGACATGGGGCCGTCTGGAAACGTATTTCAGCCGACCGACATCAGTGGCGGGGGGGGGCGGGCTATGGTTGTGGCCTTTATGTGGTACACAGCACAACTGAGGACTAGATAGTAGAAACCTAGTGTCAGCATCATTGTCGATATTGGACTGAAAATCATTTTCCAGCCGTAAGTTGCACGTTATGTCTTAATAACAAAAGAAAAACCTTTCAGAATACTTAATATCATTGGATCGCTTGCTGATTGTTCACTAGATGTTATGGCATGAAGACTGAGGATTCTTGATCAATAAGCAATCAAAATCCAATACTCTAAAGCACCTATTCTTCCTGTGTTCACAGCACCACCAATATACAAAAGTAAAGATTCAATCAGTAATGCAATTATTAAAATTGGCATTTTGAATTTCTGACTCAATGAAAACTGGAGTCTGTGTCAAAATGAAGTCACATTCAGTCCTTTCATCTTACATCTGCAATACATTGACTTTTTTGTTGTTGTTGTGATTATTAATGTCTTGTTATTTATAGCAACTACAAGTGCCAACACCAAGGCATAATGCATTCTTAATCAGAACTGTTCATAGTATATGATTGTCAAAATCAATGATAAAAAATGAACCCACAAGTTCTGAAACTAACACACCCATTCCAGGGCTGCAGAATGAGATAAGAACCGCGTGGAATGCTTGGAACCCTTACCATGGTTATTGGAAACCACTTAATGAACCTCAGGGGATCATTTCTACTTATCTACCTCCTTTACTTGGGGAATGAGGTCTCTATATCATTTCTACACATACACACAATACTACAGTTTACATGAGCAGTCTTGATTCCTGTCCTTAACTCACACATACACTTGTGGTCAACTCGTCCTAATCAGAACTTTTTTGTTAGAGGCTGGTTTCATGAAAATCACTCTTTCATGACTTGATCCAATATAAACTCCTGAGGATCTATATGAATCAACTTACTGAGTAAGATGTCTTATTCACAAGGAGAGAACAAGTCAGCAGTGACGGCAAGTGGCCATGAAGCTAATAGAAGCTTGTTCAACGCAGTTCTCCGAATGGTCAAGTAAAGGTCATTATATGTTCTTGGGAATGAGATGGGGAGATCTGCGAAGACTATTCCGCCTTGAAATATCCCACAAAGGGAAAGCTTGCCATGTTAAACTGTCGGCTTCTTTTTTTTCTGTAGCAATTGTATTGTACAACTTCTGTTCACAACAGATTTCAGACAGAATTATCAATTGTGTTGGTTACCTAATGGTCAAACACATCATTATAATCTGCTGCCACCCATTTCTAAAACACAAGCATTTTCTTTCCTTCTATATGAACTGTTGCTTCTACAGCCCGAATGGATTTCCCAGAATTCTCGATAAGGACACATTTCCTGTTGTCTAAGCTTCTGTTACAGGCTTGTTGTATGTGTTGCACACAGGAACATCAGTTTATCATCTCATTCAAAAGAGTCACAGCCAAGACCAATTGTTCAAGGTCTGCTGGAAAGAAGAACCAAGAAACCCTGTGTCATGCGAGTGGGTGTGTCTGTTTTATGCTGGTGGCTACCACTCCATTTGGTCCAACACTTTTGAAACGGTGTATGTCAGATGGATGAAGATAAGATAAGAAGATAATGTTGCTTATAGCCCAGCCGGACAGCTAAGGGCCTACATCAGGGCTGTACAACCACGTTAAAATCAACTCACCAGTATATAAAAAAAAAAAAAAAAAAACAACACTTGCATACTCTATTAAATGAACATCGTCGACAAACGCACCAGAAACTTTGTTAAAATTCTTCATCCGTAAAATAAAATCTTAAATCAGATGAAAAAATGTTAATTCTCTCTCTTAAAACTCAAGGATCACATCAGGCGGGACATCCCTGAACTGGATCTTCATGGACTCCGCTGTAAAATGTTTGTGTCTCCAATCTTGCAAGTCCCAACACTCTAAAAGAACATGTGTCATTGTGAGTGGCGCATGACATGGAATGCACCTCGGTGGCTTCTTCACTCTTTAAAAGGTAAGCATGGGGAAAAAATCGAATGGCGGTGTGCAGCCGGACAGAAACCGTTTCCTCTTTGCGACCTCCCGACGTGGATGGTGAGGATGTCCTTAGGTTTGGACGGATTGAAAGGTTTGTTACTCGTCTGTGTGTTTCCAAATCCTCCTGCCAGAAGGTATCTCACTTAATCGCCTTCCTTAATTTTGGGTTGCAATCTGAACTGGGGATTAAACGTTGGACAGTTTTCTCTCTGTGGCGTTCTTGGCTAAACGATCTTCCATTTCGTTCCCGCCGATGCCAAATGACCAGGAACCTAGCAAGAGAAATGTGTAAACCGTCCGCTTCAAGTTGCTAAAATGTTCAAAAAAAGTTAAAAGTTCTGGATGCTGAAGGTTGCGGCCGCTATAGCCTCCAAAGCTGACAGCGAATCCGACAGAACCAGAAAGTCCCTCTTAGAAGCTTGTGATATTATCTTCAAAGCCAAAACCAGTGCAGTAAGTTCAGCAGAATATACAGAAGCATCTGAATGACTATGTTTCAACAGTATCTGAGAATGGGAGCCCCAGGGCAGTAGGCTGCAACAGGGCCACTCCCTCTTAAGACTTGGAACCGTCAGTGAAAATTTTGATTAGGATGGGATATTGGGGATAGAGCTCAGCTACAAAGCCTTGTACGCAGAGAGCTGGTGATCTTTGCGAAACGCTGCAAGATCGAAAATGAATCTGGGCGTGAAGAAGGTCCACGGAGGTTGATCCGGGAAAATTAGAAAAATTCGACACAACTCCTAGGTTAGACCTGCATTCCGCACGTGAGGCCTGCATACGAAGACCAAAACGGCGGAATACAGTTAGGGTTGGTTTCGAATTTGTTTTGTAACTGAGGGTGCATATAGACACAGTTCATAGGCAGGATTCGGCGTGTTTGAGAACAGTTTTGATATAATAATTTAGAAGACATTTTCAGCTGCGGTTGGGACAGTGAGGGTTCACCTGCCTCTGCGTCAGGCCTGTTCACAGGGGTGGTGCGGAATGCTCCAAGGACACGAGTCGAAGCCCTTGATGGTGGATAGGGTCCAATAGTTTGAGGTAAGAGGGGTCTTGCAGAGCCCGATAAACAAGCACAACCATATCCAATTTGGGAAGGACCAAGGCCCTGTAGAGGTGCAGCAAAGTTTTCTTATCAGCGCCCCAGTCGGTGTTTGCTGACGACCCGCAGAATATTCAGAGCGTTCTGGAAGAAGTTAGTTTTGAGGTTTTTTGATGTGGCTGAGAAAGTTGAGTTTTTTTGGTCAAAAATAACTCCCAGGAATTTGGCTACTTTATACACTGGAATGGTGGGACTGTCTAGAACGATTTCTGATCTCAAAAGAATCGACGAAAATTGTGGAAATGAATTGACTGAGGTCTTGGTTGCGGGAGAAGGTAAACCCGTTTTCCTCGGCACACTGTTGGATTCTGTGGGACGCAATAGTTGGAGTCGACGCTGTACACTGTGTAGAAGCTCCAACTGCTTACAGAGCAAAGTCATCAACAAAAGGAGATAGGATCAGTGCCAGTCTTTCGATGGACCAATGTCATTTATTTTTTAATGCTGAAAAGGGCGAGAAAGGATGCTCCCTGAGGTACACCTATCTGCCCATGATCATGTCAGAGAGTGGTGGCGCCACACCACCTGGAACTGTCGATCGGCTAAAAAGTTCTGGAAGGAACCGTGGCAGGTGACCCCTCGAAAAACCAAGTCGGTGCAGGTCCATGTGGGCTCCTGTTTTCCACGTATGTCTGTACGCCTTTTCGCGGTCGAAAAGTATAGCGACCACTTGTGCTTGTTAGAAAGCGCATTGCGGTTGGTGGTTTCAACGGATTAAAATGGCAACCGTCGAGTGGTGCTTCCGGAAACGACACTGTTCACGGGCCAAATAGACCATCGGTTTCAGCTTCACTTCAGACGGGAGGTGACCATCTTTTCCATAAGTTACTGAGGCAGCTGGTCAGAGCGCATTGGGCGGTAGTTGGAAGGGTTGGTAAGGTCCTTTCCAGGATTTGGAATGGGAATGAGCAGGGCTTTCCGCAGGCGGGAGGAAGGACCCTGTGGTCCAGATATGGATATAGACTTGGA
Source organism: Conus ventricosus (assembly GCA_018398815.1). Taxonomy (NCBI): domain Eukaryota; kingdom Metazoa; phylum Mollusca; class Gastropoda; order Neogastropoda; family Conidae; genus Conus; species Conus ventricosus. Next base: position 6,616,101 of record CM031613.1, read on the forward strand.
GAAGTCTGGTGAAGCTTTTCTGGAAAAATGTTTTCACAACCTGATATGAATGTCATCCCAGACCAGGGGCAGATCAGTTGCAGGTTTGTCAAGCTAATTTAAGTTCAACGATGAAAAAAGGATGATTATAGGTTTCAGGTGGTCTGATGTGAAATTGTATGAAGATTGCTCTCTAATCTCTTTGTTTCTAAAAAAGACTGCAGAATTATTTGAAGATGAGGTTCTGTTGGATGGTGGAGGCAACGATTGGCATACAGCTTGTTTGTTCAGTGATCAGAGCATCGCAAGTTTCAAGTGATGAATGTGAGGGGGTGCGTGTTCTTCCCTTTGATTTCTATCTTATGATGTTCCAAAAAAACCTTTTTTTTGTTTTCTTGGAAGTTTTAGATGTCAGCCTGGAGCAGAAGTTTATCCAGGACCGACGTTTACTGATTTTGAAAGTGTGTCTCGATTTCGCACGGAGGAGTTTCTGTTTTTATGGGCTCTTAAGCGTTGGGACCGAAGGTCGTGGGTATAACCCGTCGCTGAGCCCGTTTGCGAATCTTTTGAAATTTGTGGCAGGTCTGAATTGAAAACAGGGTTGTTTTTGCATTTGAGTTTGTCGGATAGCACTGGAATACGGTTGTAGCCACAGTTGTTCACGTGTTAGTCAGAGATTCTGCTGAGTCTGGACTCTGAAGGAAAATCAGTGTCTTGGAATTCTTGTGATATAGTGGTTGAAAATAGATCCCAGTTTGCTTTCTTAGAATTGAGATGTTGAGAGTCAATACGGGTTCAGTTATTACGGGTTGTAGATAGGACAGGGAAAATGGTCACTTCCGTGAAGATTGGTCATGTACAGGACCATCATAGTCCTGGACCAGCGAGGGGTACAAAATCGGACAAATCTTAAACACGAAAGTGAACCTGTGAAGAGTGGAGGTAGTTGGAGCTCCATCGTTCAGACAACACAATTCAAATTCAGAAAGGACATCCTCAAGAAGCAGACCTTGGATGATGAACTGACCTACCCCAAAGAGGATTGTGACCAGTTAAAGTCACCCAACAGCAAAAAAGGTCGAGGAAGTTCTCCGATTCAGACTGACAAGGTCCTGCGACAATCCGGGACAGAAGGTGGCAGATACAGTGAGCAGATTGTGTCAGTCTTGTGGAGAGGGACTCTCGCAGTACAGCCTGAAGGAGGACGTCAGAGCGACAGACTAAACGCAAAGTTTTATGTAAAATAGAGGGCAACACCACAGACAGTCCCAATGTGGACGGTTGAGGCAGGGTTTGGATAGTATCTTTAAAGCCTGAAAAATAGTGAAGGTCTTTCTGGCACCTTTGAATTTGTGTTTCCTGAAGAGCCACGACGGAAGGGGTTTCCTTGCTTGACACAGGAAGCTGCAGCTCCTCAAAATTTGAATTTAGGCCACGGATATTCCAATGGATCATTTTACTATCCATGGTGCAGAGGACGAATAAAATCTTGTAAAACTATTCACTGCAAGTTCCTTTCATTTCATGTCAACATCTCCTAGGATCTGTGAGAGCTGCAAATTTGTTGGTGTTTCTTCTCCGACTTTTTTCTTCGATCTGTTTTAAATTTAGGTGCGTTCTTTTAGGCTCGGCGGGATTTTGTCTTAACTCCAACACCACCAGCTCCTTTGTTGACAGCTGCAGCGGTGCCCTTTGGAGGATTTTTGGGGGTGGTCTTGTCTTGTGTTCTATAACTTATACTTTTGCTGCCCTGAAGGGCCTGGTAATCTTTGCCCCTATTGTTGGGGGCAGGAGTAGGTTTTGATGACCGAGTCGTATCTGAAGGCGAGGACTGCTGGAGCTCGTCGCGTGAGTATTTAGGCTGAGGCTACAGACTGGGTTCCTGCGATCTCTCTCAGCAAACGTGGATGCGACCGTCTGCACGCCGATGATGCTGTCGTTGGCTTCCGTACTGCGGATGCATAACGCAGCCAAGCAGGCGGTTGTCTTTTCATTAACAATCTTTTGCGCCTCAAAAAACGGGTTTCTCTGTTCAGGTCTTTATTCTTGATTTCCTTTTCCTTCAACCAGTTTGGGCAGGTCTTTTTGATGAGATGGCGTGCCTTGCCTCCACTGTTGGCACTGAGTGGTGGACTGTACACACACCCTGGTGGACTGGCTGGGCAGGTCCACACAACCTCTTCTTCCGTGCATCTGTCTCTCTCATTGGCCGAACCTCTGGCACTTGAAGCAGCGTAGAGGGACGGGAGTTAGAGCGACACTGAGACTCTCAGGTAGCCAACCGTGATCGACTCCGGTAGAGAGGTAGAGCAAAAGGTCAAAGAGAGGGTGTCAGTTGGGACTTCTGTCATTGCCTTTGGTACCAAGCTCACCACGATGAACTGGGTCACCCTTTCGATGCCATTCAGACTTGATTTCTGCCTCAGACATCCTCTCAGATCTCTTCACCGGATTACTCCCCTGGAAGAGTTCTTAGTTTTGTGCGGAGACACCCTGATCGGTCGATTCAATCAACGTCGTCGACTTAAGAAGCTTTTCAGAGTGCATCTTGGAAGGGCACTCAAACGATGTGAACCCGTTCCTCGTCTTTTGACACTCTTTGGTTTGCCGACTGAGACATTGATTCCTTTCGGATCGCAAAAGGACTCAGGCACGATAGAGGTCTATCTGTCATCCGCTGCCTCAACAATCAGCCAAATCTCGGGGCCCGAAGCCTGAAAGGTTTCTTGTCTCACGTTCAGGTCGTATCTGTGTCCGTTTCCGAATCTCGCCTGTATTTTTTTTTGTTTAGTTGCATGTTGTTTCACTTTAAAATTAGTCTTCCTTGATTCCACCACCACCGAGTCCAACAAGAGGGGATGCCCATTTTATACGGAATCCCAGATATCTGGGCACCAGGATTTCAAAAGAGATATAAAAGGTCTGAAAGCGGTCCCTGACACGAAGCTCAATCCCGATTGACCCAAGCGCGCCTTCTAGCCTGAGCTAGGGCATGCCACGCGACCAGCCGCTTGATCGAAGGGGGCCCACTTCAACCACCTGTCTAGGGAAGTCCAGGCCAAAGAGGTGTGTTGACTTGTGAACCGCAGCACATTCAGCGGTCTCAACCTCCCAAGGGGGATCTATTCTCCCCATCTACAGGACGCACCCGCACGGCAAACACGGTGGGCCTCAAAGAAGGACCACCAGGAGAGAAAAGGAGTGTGGAACAGAAGGCTTGTATGGGGAGACGAGGAAAAGAAAAAGATCCGTTAAGAAAGGCAGAAGACAAGAATAGGATAAAGGTGGGTTACTATTTGTATGGGCCCTCACTCCTAACCTTTTGAATGGGAGACCCCTAACAGGGGCATCAATTCCTACCTCGTACTTGCTTGGCCAGTCAGCAAACTTGGCTATACAGGCCTAGCAGTGTTCACAACTATCATTAGCGAGTTTTGATGCCCCGTCAGCAAAGCTAAAAGATCACAGGCCAGCAAGCTCGACCACGGCAAGGTTGCAAACCCATGGCGGAGAGATGATGAAGAGAAAGGGAGCCAAACAACTAAAACAGCACAAGGGTCAACAGCTCCTTTGTACAGTATGCCAGACTGACCATGCGAAAGGAACAACGACTGAACCATTATGTTTTGTTTTTATGATCAATCATCTTTTACAAAATTCATGTTAAAATATTCAGCAAATAAAAAATTTCAAAAACTTGTACGAAGTCCTAAACCATTACATCAATTTTTTTTTTTTACTCCATTTAGTTTAAGAGTAATATAGTAGACTAAATAAATAAACAGTTCTTATAACAAAAAGCAACTTGGGGGAATTGGGTCAGGTTAACAAAATGGACATTAAATCTTTCATCCCTGCAACCCGGTTTTCCGGTTTGCAGAAATCCCACCCTGCCTTTCCTGCCAGATCCGGAAACCGGCGGCGCCCCCCCCCCCGGGGCAGCACAAAATACCCTCCTTTCCGTCCTGCAGCCGGTAAATCGGTTCTCGCGGTAAGCGCTTTGAACTTCAGCGCGAGTGCATCATCGGTACACGTCATGACTGGGTCGCTCGCGTGGCGAGTGGCCTCCAGCGTTTATGAATGGAATGGATGCCAGATGGCCTACAGAGTCGGGAAGTGGTCGACGCTCACTGCATAACGTGGCAGTTCTCACTTTGACAACTTCTCCCTCCCTTTTCTTTTCTCTAAATCAGGAATGATGTGAATCTCGTATTATAAGAATCTAGAACAAGAGGTAGTAATGTTCATAGAAAAGTAGGATTGAAGAGTTAATGAACTTGAAACCTACACACACACACACACACCACACACACACACCACACACACACACTCACACACACACAAACCACTATTCTTAAAAGAAACATGCAAAGCAAAGATTAGCTGCTACAAAAACTAAACATGAACAATATATAAGCGCAGGCAATTGCGTAGACAACTATGCAGCTGATGAATGTTATAACACAGCAGCATACTTTTCTATTTCTGCATGACTTTAATTCTAAAATAAAACAGGCCCATCATAGGCAACTCAAATTGATTAAACCAAAATGTGATGATAAACCAGGATTCACTCAAAAGTACAAAAACTGTATATGTAATGATCTGCAACCAACCCCCCCAAAAAACAACAACCAACAACAATACATCAACAAACAACAACAACAAACCCAGATGAATTCAACAGTTTCATGTTTGCCATCTAATGATTTCTGAAATTCTTGCAAAAACCCCACAGTTAATCTGAGGAAGTATTTGGGAAAAAAGGCAACAATTTTGCCATATTTCAGACAAACCAGTAAACAGGTCTTAACTTCCTTTTTCAACCCAATCTTACTGTCAGCTAAAAAAATCCAGTCAAACTCTGGCCAGGAAAAGTATCTGCAAAGGATGACAGAAAACACGGAAGGATAGGAGGATAATTGAAACTGAGAAACAATAAAAAAATGAAGAAAACCAGGAAGGGCTGGTAAGGTAAGGTAATGTTGCCTTATATCCCAGCGACCGCAAAAGGCCATAATCTGGGCTGTAACGGCATCGAAGTCAACTCAGAAGTCATTTAATAAATAAATAAAAAAAAGGAAAAAAAAAAAGGAATAAAAAATAACCCTCATTCACCAACCCTTTAAAACACACTGGAAAATGTTATTAAAATTCTTTCTTCCTTAAAAATCTTAGAATCAGATCCAACAGTTGATCTCTTTCAGAAATTAAAAAAAATCACATCAGGGGGGACATCTCTGAACATGGTTTTCATGGAGTCTGCTGTAAAGTGTTTATGTCTGAGATCTGCAAGACCAACACTCTAAAATAATATGCTTCCCACTGTGAGTGGTACATGACTGGATTGCACCTCGAAGCTTCTATTCACCTTCTAAAAGATAAAGTATGGGTGTTAAAAGGAGAGGCCTGTATGCAATCGGACAACAAGAACTGTTTCTTTTTACGGCTGCCTCAGGAACATGGTAAAAGCTCTTTCAGCTTTGGACGGACTTTGAATAGTCTTGCATGCCTGACACGGGCTGTTCCATGTTCCAAACTGCAGGGTCATCAAGGAGAGCACAGACCTCCATCCAAGGCTCTGAACTCATCATCCTGGGAATAACACTTGACACAGACCTCCTCCAAGCTATGAAAACATCCGGGAATATCACTTTGACACAGATTGCGCAGAAATTTAATGAATCATCCGATTTCTATTTCCACCAATGTTTTCTTAAAAAAACCGTTTGTACTTTCTGTGTAATCTAGCGAAGAATTATGGATTCCTCACCCCCCCCCCCTCCCTCTGATCTGGATTAGCTTAAAGATTTATGGGTTTGTCACTGGCCGTATTTTCACCAGGTGCATTACAATGAGTTCCCCAGTTGCTTTGTGTGTATTAGTTGCTGACAGACAAACAAACAAAGGAACCTACAGGATGTGGATCAGAACGTAATTTCCTTGACTGGGGTAATAAAGAGAAAGGTAAACAACTCTCACTTGAAGTTTGTTCCTCATACTTTCCACCAGCTGTCAAAACTTTGAGGTGTTCTTTCAGCCAATTAACCAAGCAGCAAAAAATTATGAACAGAATATGGAAACTGCTTACTACTTTTATCCTTCTTCCTTAAAACCAATGAAAGAATTCATTTGGATTTTACTATTTACCTTTCCTCTAAAAGGACAGACACAAAACTTCAAAATCTAACTAAACTTGTGTGGAGGGCAGGAGCAAGGAAGCGGATGGTGGGAGACAACTATTCGTGCAATAGGGAAAAAGAGCACGCCAAAGCAAGAGGTGGTTGTGCCCTCTGGAAAAAAACCCTTTCAGACTGTGCTAACCATGAAGGATCAACACCCAACACTTGCAACATGCAGCTTGAGTTGTAACGCCGCTGTCCCCCATGCATTAGAAAACAAATCGTCTTACAAATCTGCATTTTTTCAAAAAAATGAGAAAAAAAGGTGTGGAAATATTAACCAAGCAAAAAAAAAAAAAAAAAAATAAAAAAAAAAAAAATCACAATTATAATAAAGCCTTTAACACACATGCAGGGACCAAACCACTAAACATCATTTCAGAACATGCATGACCTCTACCCCCATCCTTCTTCAAAAAAGACTGCCCTGATATGGCCCTTTGCGGGTTGGCTGGGCTTTAGCACATTATCTTATCTTTTCTTCAAAAAGAAAAAAAAAACACAACCCAACAACAATAACAAAGTAAAAGTGTATACTAATTCTACAGGGACAACTCAAACTCCAATCTGCAGGACAGCAGGCCACAACACTTCGACAGGCGATTTGTAGTAATAGAACGAAGCACTAAGTGATCAGATTCTTTCACAGCAGGTACGGAGCAGGGGGGAAAACAAAGAAAAGTCTCTCTGCTACATTGCTTGTCATTTTTCTTCATCGCGGCCACTCCGTAGACCTTGAGTCCCCTAGAGCCAGCGGCGGCCCCGCCCACTATGGGGGGGGCGTAAATGCCCATTTGCACCATCTGCACACAGCGGAGAAAAGGCCTGACCCACCTGACTGTGTACAAAGGCATGAGCTTGTCATGGTCATGTTTTCAAAATGTGAAGCTGCGCACACGACTGTCCCTGTGTTGTGTGTGTGTTGATGTTGTTGTTCTTCCGTTTAAACGTCTTCCCACATAAGTTGATTTCAGACAGTTTGTAGTGATTGAGTGTGTGATATGTTATGTGAAAGAAGTATGAGTGTGTGCAAACATTTGCGAGTGTGTTGTGTGTGGTGAATGTGTGTGGGTGTGTTGTGTGTGTGTGTGTGTGTGTTTTACGTGTGTTTGTGTGTGTTTGTGCATTGACGCGCGCGCGGGACGTGTGTGTGTTGTGTGTGTGTGTGTGTGTGTGTGTGTGAAAAATGTGAGGTGTGTGTGTAGTGTGTGTGAGTGTGTGTGATGTGTGTGTGTGTGTGTGTGTGTGTGCTGTGTGGCGTGAGTGAGTGTGTTTTGAGATAAGTTTATTGAACACGGTTTTTCAGTGTGCCACAGTTTTTCAAAGAATATACAGTAATTTCACCATGTCTCCAGTGGAACTTGTTTTCTGTTCTTCAATAGTGTCTTCTGCCACTGGAGGTGTATCTGATGAAGTTGGAATGCAGTTCCTTTGAATGATGTCTTCGTTTCAGCACTTTGCCAGTGTTGTCGTGGTCATATTTTTCAGTTTTGGACACTTCAATTAAGAGTGTAGTTGAGGAGTTAACGTGTGTATATATACAATCTTATGTGTATCTTATTTGTAAGCGGCATCATTACTAATGCTTGATATTTGGGTAAATGAGCATATGTTTGTTAAATGTGTTTGGGGGGAAAAAAAAATAAGAAGAAGAAGAAAGGTTATTATTCAAGAAAAATATTCCTAAACTGGGCTTTGTAATAATGTTACAATTTAACACATGAAAAAATTCAAGTTATTTAACATGTAATGGCAAGTTCCAGTGAAGTCGCGATCCATCAGAATTAAATTTCAGCCACCTCCCTTTGCCACTACTGTTTTTTGTTCTGCCTGTTCAGTACAGATGACTTTCTCTGAGAGGTGCCACACACAGACATGAGACATTTTTTGAGTATTAGTTCGAGGTGAATTTAATCGCATGGATGATTTATGCTTTCTACTCGTCTCTGGGAAATTGGTGTTTGGATTTTTTAAATGGTGTTTTTGGGGTTAATTATCGGGCTTTGTTTATACACACATGTTATATATAGACAATCTGTGTTTCTTTCATGAAATGTTTAAATTCTGTCGTTTGATGCTTTATTTAAGCAGTGCATTGCATTCTGACAAATCCAAATTATACTGAATGAAGTTGTGCCTTCAATGTTGCGAGCTGCTCTTCGAGGCAGCTTGGTCAACTCTCTCTGGTATGAATGCCGCAGTGTTGAGGGCACCCAACAAAAAGTAATTCTGACTCATCTTCATTGATAGAAGATGCGTTATGTAATTTTTTTCCGTTGTTATCTCATTACGAATCTTTGAATTGGGAGATTGTAATGCAGAGGCGCCGGATTCTGGATTCACTTCAAATAGTAGATGTTGACCAATTTTTAGTGAAGAATTTAGTATATACTTTAGAGACATTAGAATTGGCTACTAGTTCTGCGGTATATATCGACAAGTATTTCCAAGGATTTTACAATTTCTCCACTTTTAAGGTTGGTAGTGATAAAAGCTGGCCAGTGTTATGATCATCTAGTACGGAACAATCCGTTAAAAACTTTTAAGTGGGTCCTTTATACCATTTTCCAAATGAAATTTACATCGCTTTTAAGAAGTTTGGAGAATCGTTTTTACTTAGCATAGTGTAATTTGTATCAAATTTGCTTTTAATTTGTTCCCATTTGGGAGATGGGGTGCATAGATGGGGCTCGAAGCGATTTTTAGTTTGATTGATGGGTTTGATTCTTTCAATAGATTAGAAGTGTTTGTCTGGATGGATAAAGTTGATTTTATGCTTCTAGGCTGCTTTGGCAAAGTCCTGTTTCTGAATTTAATGTACTTCTTAGCACAGAAAGTATTTGTGAAAGTGTTCTTTAAGACAAATTTAGAGGTTGGACGCTTTTCGAAACTAATGAGGCAAAATCCAATGTTTCATGGTAGGTTCCCAATGTTACATGTATGCTATAGAACTCAAGTGCAAGTTTATACGTTTTGCAGTCTATACTTTGTAATTTATTGAGTAAAGTGTTGTGGGGCGCTAAAAGAATACTTTCTTGGGGTAAATTAATCTTCGACCGCACAGCGCAGTAGGATAGTAATGTTAAAAGCATCTTTGTCTTGTCCCCACTTTTGTTTGCTTATGATTTTTAGTAAAAGTTAAAACTTTCCTCGCTTTATTCAAATTGTATTCAATATGTAGAATTCCATGAAAGCTTTGGAGTGAGATTAAATGCCCAGAAATTTTACTGAACTAGCGTATTGTAGTAGTGACCGTTCTGAGTAAATTGAGGAAGTTTCTCAGGGTCATATCCAGAGTTAAAAAGCATTAAATTCGTTTTTTCTGCTGAAGTGAAAAGTCCATTTTTCATGTAAAAAGTCGTTGATTTTTGACTTAGTTCATGTTGATATTTTATTTTTATGTAATTGTTAGATCTTATGGAGTCTTTCTTTCATAGTGACTTCATCCACAAACATAAGTCATCGGCGAATTGTGCAATATTACATCTTTTGATAATCCTTTTGTTATTCTGCAGTTAGAAAATATGAATAAAAATCCGGAGTTAATACTGATCCTGTGGAAGCCCCATTTTTATTGGTCTAGCGCTGAATTGGTAGGCTCTATTTTGTTTGTATCACCGATTTTCCAAAAAAACGTTGATATAGTTATACATTGTTCCACTTATACAATGGCTTGGAACTTATACATGAGCCTTTTGTGCCATTCTTGTTCATATGGCTTTTTTTTATATCAAAGAAAGTTGCACGGATGTTTTTTCCGTCTCGCGAATTGTTGTTTAACTTGGTCGTTAGTTTAGCTAAGTGTTCTACTGATGATCTTCTTTTTGAAAACCAGCTTGGTTGATTGGGATTACTTGGTGTTTGTTACAAAAAATTTGTTAACCTTGTTTAGAAACAATTTTTTCCATCGTTTGCACATAGAGAGTTAGGGCGATTGGTCGGTTGCTGTTTATATCAGATCGAGGTTTTCCTTGTTTGTGAATGGGAATAATTATAGATGTTTCCACATAGAAGGCAGATTCCCTCGTTCAACATTTCTTTAATAAAAAGGTATATGAAACGTGTTTTACATTCGGAGGGATATGATGCAACATTTCATTTTCGAAATGCCATCTAAGCCTACTGATGTCTTTGATTTTTAGATTACTGAGACATTCTTCACTTCTTGTATTTTATGGGAACATTCCAGGTAATGGTCTTTTACAGGGTAGGGTCGTTGTAATTGCTTTTTCTGTCCTCTTGCTCTCTTGTTGTTTCTTTTCTGCTGTTTGACTGTCTGATGCTGCTATTTTTTGAATAATATGTTGGCGAATGCTTCAGCTTTCTTTTTTTCCTTTCCGAGTTGAGGGAAATCAGATTAGGGAGCTATGATCGGACATGTTGGTAGAGTACTCGTGTTTCATTTATTCTTAGATTTGGCCCACACCTTTTATAATATTTGAAAACTATTTATTCATTTTTACAAAGTTTTTTTTCGGACCAGTATTGTCGTTTAGTTGTGCTGTCACTTTGATGAAATGATTTTGGCCTTTTTTTTCTCAAGCAGCTTTGATTTACGTTTCGTTCCTTTACTTCGTAAGTATGCTCTTTAGTTTTACGTTTTTTTCTTTTTGCTTGTTCGCAATTTTCGTTCCACCAGACATTCCCTAAGTGTTTATAACTTTGGCTTGATTAGTTTTATTCTGGGTATTGACTTGATTTGCAGCAGATCAGCATGGTTATTGAAAATTTACAATACAATCCATCAACAGTTAGGTAGTTGAATTCTTTTCATGTCGACATTGAACGATTAGCTAAGTTTGGGAAAGCTGTCCCAGTTAGCTAATTTATAGTTATATTTTGGTAATTTTTCTTGCGGACATGGCTTTTGGTTCAGGCCTTAGAGATTTAAATTGGTGATTAAGGGATGTGATCACTGTTCAGAGTGTCATTTAGGTCTGCCAGTAACATACTGGTGCTAGATCTGGAGATGTTAAGGTTAAAATCTATTGCATGGGCTTTTGTGATTGGGATTATCGGGAACTCGTGTTATTCTCCAGTCGTGTAAAGATGTAAGGCGAGTCAACAATGTTCCTCAACGAAAAGAATGCTAGTAATTAATTGACAATCTTTTTCCAGAATGGCGAATGAGCATTGAAATCACCAGTTATTATGAACTTGCTATTCTGATCTGATTTTAGGTGTAGTGATCGAAGCCATTTCGGGTTTATTCTCATTAGGCCCTCGAGTGTAAAGTATATTGACACTTACAGTGAATGTGGTGTCAGTGTTTATTCGACCCTGACTGCACAGGATAGGCATCTAGTTAAGTCTGGTGGAAAGGACTAGTACATGGGTAATACTTCTTCCTTCTTTTATGTAATTGCAACGTTGGTTTTTATATTCTGTGGCTCCTTGCTGAGTAATGGGTGATAAATAGTAGCCCACTGAGCTTTAGGTAAATCCTTATTCCTCTTCATCGTTGAGAGACTGTAAAGCCAATACACATTATTTTTTACTCCGGCAAGGTGCTGAGTGAGTGATCAAGACTAGTTGAGATGGCTCGACAGTTCACTGGAGAAAACCTTAAAAGAAACGTTATTTAACATGGAATATAACTTTCTTTAACCAACTAAAACAAAAATCTCAAGTTCTAGGATTAAGTGTTTCAGTTAACATGTCCAAAAGGATAATAAATTCATGTGGAGATAGTCACGACATATACTTTTGTTCACAAGTGATGGCATACAGTTCAGGATGAGAAGTGGATGCTGAAGATTTATAAGTTCTTGTTTCACCAGTCCTATAAGACACTAAATCTGTTACTCCAAGGGGCGCGGTTGTAGTAGGGGTCGCTCCTAAATTGGTGTGTGTGTGTGTTGTGTGTGAGTGTGTGTGTGTGTGTGTGTGTGTGTGTTAAATGGGAGGTAACTGTCAATAAATAAATCAGAGATGTTAAGGTACTATATCAGCAATACTAAATTGACACTAGTGGTGAAATGATAGTTATTAGTCTACAGTCGGAAACTTTGAGCACTGAATTCTGCAAAGTGTTTCCATCACCCAGCCCTACAATGCGCTAAACATGTTCCTCTGGGGCGAGGGATCGTAGCGTGGGTCTTCAGGAATGGCTGTACTGGGAGGGGGCCGCGTTGCTGGAAACGGTAGGTCGGGCCACTTTTTTGGGGTGTTGTCCAGATGAGGCTATGATGGGTCTCCCGATGTTCTTGGCTGAGAAACAATAGCCCCTCTGTAAGTAGGATGGAGGTCGTCCGGAAGTGCGGGTGTTGACGTGACGGTTGTGTGGCTGGTGAATGAGTTGTTGTTCTTCAATAAGCTCTGATGCAGCATAACGGCGTTGTAGAGGTCCCCTTGATGTTAAGCTGGGGGTCTTTAGATGGTGCAATTTTGATGATGATACTTTTCATTTTAGGTTGATCTTTAAATGTCCCTGATAATTTTTGAATTCTTTGCTGCTTTCTATCGGAGATTTTGATTTCAGTTCATTCACGGCACAGTGAACTAAAGGCGGTCAAAGTCTTTCTCAGCAGCTTGACGAGACGATTAGAAAGGACGGTCGCTAAATCCTTGATCGTAGATGCCTTGTGTGGACCACTGCATCGATCAGTAGGACTGGGCCTAGGTCTTTGCTATTTACTTTAATTTGTCACGAGTCATGAAGGATCAAAACAATTGGGAGATCAGGGTTCAGGGTTTCGATCTGACTTCTCTTGTTCCGTGGAACTAGGTTGGGCCTATGCGTCTATTCAGCGTGGGCTTTGTTTGACGTCATTTACAGTGTGAGATTCTATTTCTTTTTCTGATGTTCTTTTTTCCAGATTCTTTGGTGTTGTTTGTACTTGATTCAGCTCTTGCGTCATCGCTTTTTTGCTGTGTGGTTTGTACGCCTATTGGGTTAGCGAAGCGCCGGTGGTGAATTACACCCGAACCTGCAGCTTCAGCATAGAGTGAGCTATCGATAATTGTTGGACTCTGGTTGGGTTCCATCGCTGTTGACGCTTTTTTTCTTCCTATGCTCATTTGTCTGCACTAATCATCTCTGCTGGCTAATAATTTTTCAGATTTGAAATCGTGAGCAGAGCGTTTTTATCATTCTCATGTAGGTCGACAGGACCAGCTCTACTCCACGCCAGGCCGATGTGTTGACTGCTGGTTTCGGTATTGTAAGCGCGGTCCACGCCCCATGGGCAACCAACCCGTCTTCGTCGCTCTTAGTTCGTTTCTGGCGTTTTCCGACTGGGTCGCCCTCCCGCCGGTCTGTCGGTGCCAGGGGGGATCAGTGTCCTGAGCGCTGATGATTGGGTCTTCCATCTTATGCGTCCTCCTCGATCTCGTCTATTCATTAACTTTGCAATAAAAATCAGTGCTGCCTTCGTTTCTGTGCTTGACGTAGGCCGCCATCTGTGTTGTGTGTGTGTGTGTGTGGTGCGTTGGGTGCGCGGCGCGTGAATGTGTGTTGTGTGTGCATGCATGTGTGTGAGTGTGTGTGTGTGTTGTGTGTGTGTGTGCGTGTGTGCACGTGCATGCGTGTTGCATGTGTGTGGAATTGTTTATGTGTGTGCATGTGGAGTGATGTGCGCATACGTGTTGAATCTGTCTTTAAGTGTATATATAAATGTTTGCAGTGGTGCGCACGTGTGTGGCTTGAACGGTCTCATTAATAATAAGATCTAGGTTATTTATCTGCTAATCAGCTGTCTTACAACTCACACAGGTATGCACACAGACTCCATGTGTTCACCATCCTCTTATGAATGCAGAGCTACGTGCAAGTAATTTGCATCTGTCGTCTCTGACAAACACAATCTGTGTGCACAATTCATGGAAGAATACGGATATATGCAAGTTTTCTTTTTGTTTGGTTTTGATATATGGAATCTAATTAGAATCGGTCTTTCATTTAACTACCTTCAAATCACACGCATGCAAACAAGCACACATGCATGTGCACACAACACTCACACACAAAGAGCAACATGTGCACACAAACACACCACACAAAGAGCCACATGTGCACACCAAAACACACACACAAAGAGCAACTGTGCACACAAAAACACCAACACACACAAAGAGCAACTGTGCACACAAACCACACAACACACAATGAGCAACAGTGCACACAAAACACACACACACACAAGAGCAACATGTGCACACAAAACAAACACACACAAAGAGCAACATGTGCTCACAAACACTCACAACAAAGAGCAACATGTGCACACAAACACACACACTACAAAGAGCAAATCATGTGCACACAAACACACACCACACAAAAGGCTACAATGGGCACACAAACACCACACACACAAAGACTACCAGTGCACACAACACACACACACACAAAGAGCAACATGTGCACACAAACACACACACACAAAGAGGAACATGTGCACACACACACACACAAAAAGCAGATGTGCTCACAAACACACACACAACAAAGAGCAACATGGCAACAACAAACCTCACACAAAGAGCAACACGTGCACACAAACACACAACACACACACAAGAGCATCAATGTGCCCACATACACACACACACATAGAGCACATGTGCAACAAACACAACAACACACACAAAGGAGCAACATGTGCCACACAAACACACACACACAAAGAGCAACATGTGCACACATCCACACACCACAAAGAGCAACAATGGTGCACACAAACATCACACACACAAAGAGAACATGTGCCCACACAAACACACACACACACAAAGAGAACATGTGCACAACAAACACACACACACAAAGAGCAGCATGTGCACACAAACACACACACACAAAGAGTATAAGAACACAACATGTGCCACACAAACACACACACTACAAAGAGCAGCATGTGCCACACAAACCACACACACACAAGAGCAACATGTGCACACAAACACACACACACACAAAGAACAACTTGTGCACACACAACACACACACACAACGAGCAAATGTGCACACAAACACACACACCACACACACAAAGAGCAACATGCGCACACAAACACACACACACACCCAAGAGAAACATGTGCACACAAACACACACACACACAAAGAGCAACATGTGCACACAAACACACACACACACAAAGAGCAACATGTGCACACAAACTCACACACACAAAAGAGCTACATGTGCACACACAACAACACACACACACAAAGAGCAACATGTGCACACAATCACACACACACAAACGGCAACATGTGCACCAAACATCACACACACACAAAGAGCAACATGTGCACACAAAACAACACACACACAAAGAGCAACATGTGCACACAAACACACAGAAAGAGCAACATGTTGCACACAATCACACACACACAAAGAGCAACATGTGCACACAACACACAAAAGCAAAACCAAGACAAGGAAAATAAAATCAAAGCCAAGATTGTGCGTATTACCTACATTATATGAAGGCAGTTCCCTAAACTTCACTTTTATGTTTGTTTGTCCTGCTTCCGGACTTTTTGGATGAGACTATCAACCATGGTCTTGTGTGCACATGTATTTAACTCATGGAAAAGAACCCCGGCAACAAGGGGAGAGTTGTTCTTGACACAGGTGCTGTAAATATAAAAAAGTCCACTTTGATGGGTAAACATAATTACACAAACGACGGGATGATAACAGAAAATTGACAGGCTATGGTGATGCGCACTCCGAGGAGATTCTACCACATTTTACACAGAAAATATGTTGTGACAAGGTCATGCAAAGTTCTTTAAAACGACAACGATACAAGCAAAGAAGACCAACTCTCTCTCAACAAAACTATTAAAACATACAACAAATACTTCGACCCAGCCACCACGGCAGTTTGTAACATAGCTTTTCAACTGGCTAGAATCCAAGTACACAGGAGAAAAACAAATGGAATTTTCATTTAGAATAACAAAATTCACACATTCAACATCATCACTAACAATTTTAAAAAGCTCTGCGTTACATTTTTTGCTATAGCCGCTTTCTTTTCTACCCCAAGACATGCACAAAACGAAAATCAAAGAGTAAGACAGATGACAGCCATGTTCCCCACACCCTTTCCTGGGGAACAAGCCCCACAATACAACAAAGCACTTACCTTTTTCATTTTTTTTCTTGATGTTGCTGTGTTCAGCTGTCGGGCTTTGTTGGTTGGATGGGTCTATGATCGAGTCACTGCATCTATGTACTTGAGAGCCTTCATACTCTGGTGACATGAATGTGTACGTTCCCTTTACAAAAGATAAAGGACAAACTGACCGTAAGTGCATATGTAAGAAAGAAACAAAATCACACAAGTTACAGTTACACAAGACTGATTTACTAGCTTTGATATTCAACGTTGTCATACAGAACAGAGAAACATAAATAAATATTTATAGCCCATCTTGCGTGATTGATATGGAAAACAAATATAAATGTATGAGAAAAGATAAAAAACAAAACAATCTTCTATCACGTCACAATGAGGAATGTTTTCAGAAGCTGCCAACACATGTTAGTCTATCAAAGGAGTCTGCTAAGTGAAATCTTAAAACAATTCTTTTTCTTTTTAACTGCTAGTTTAACCTTTTTAAAAGAGTTTCCAGCTAATTCCAAATTAATTATATAATAGTGCAATGTAATACCTTCTCTTCTTATGTTTTTTTTTTTAAGGCATGAAACTACTTTATGAATATTACTGTCATTGTGATCAACACTGCAAGTGTTTGTATCTCTCAGGCCTGGTTGACACCGCAATAATAGATAATAAGAGTAAGTGTAGAGTGCAGTCTCAGACCAGAATGGAAATCCATAGCATCATCTTCATCATCCTTGTTCTTATCAATCAGCATTTAAAAAAAAAATCTCTCAGATTCTAAGCCCCTTCTACCCTGCTCTAATGGCGACATAAGTTTCAATTACCTCTTCATGACTTTGCCTTTACTCTGGTTCAGCTGGGTCATCGGTAACAGAAAATTCTTAAGAACTGTCATTGGATGGACGTGGTGGCACCCTCTGGGCGAGCTCACTCATGCTGGTTCCAAGACTAAGCAATCTTTGTTGTCAGTAGGGGCTCAGTGGGTGGCATTCTGTGTATGTTATATCACAGAACAGGTCTCATGACCACCACCACAGCGACTTGGCAACAGTACAGAATCTCTTCTGGTAGGCTGCTTACGACTATTGATATGGGCTGCTCCCAAAGGATTGCAGGTGCCGAGGCTGTGGTGGGACGGGCCATGCTGTGGCTGTGGTGGGATGGATGGGCCATGCTGTGGCTGTGGTGGGATGGACGGGCCATGCTGTGCTGTGGTGGGATGGGCCATGCTGTGGCTGTGGTGGGATGGACGGGCCATGCCGTGGCTGTGGTGGGATGGATGGGCCATGCTGTGGCTGTGGTGGGATGGATGGGCCATGTTGTGGCTGTGGTGGGACGGGCCACCGCTGTGGCTGTGGTGGGATGGATGGGCCATGCTGTGGCTGTGGTGGGATGGATGGGCCATGTTGTGGCTGTGGTGGGACGGGCCATGCTGTGGCTGTGGTGGGATGAACGGGCCATGCTGTGGCTGTGGTGGGATGGACGGGCCATGTTGTGGCTGTGGTGGACGGGCCATGCTGTGGCTGTGGTGGGATGACGGGCCATGCTGTGGCTGTAGTGGATGGACGGGCCATGCTGTGGCTGTGGTGGACGGGCCATGCTGTGGCTGTGGTGGGACGGGCCATGCTGTGGCTGTGGTGGGATGGACGGGCCATGCTGTGGCTGTGGTGGGATGGACGGCCATGCTGTGGCTGTGGTGGGATGGACGGGCCATGTGTGGCTGTGGTGGGACGGGCCATGCTAATGGCTGTGGTGGGACGGGCCATGCTGTGGCAGTGGTGGGACGGGCCATACTGTGGCTGGTGGTGGGACGCGCCATGCTGTGGCTGTGGTGGGATGATGGGCCATGCTGTGGCTGTGGTGGATGGACGGGCCATGCTGTGGCTGTGTGGGACGGGCCATGCTGTGGCTGTGGTGGGATGGACGGCCATGCTGTGGCTGTGGTGGGACGGGCCATGCTGTGGCTGTGGTGGATGGACGGGCCATGCTGTGGCTGTGGTGGGATGGACGGGCTATGCTGTGGCTGTGGTGGGATGGACGGGCCATGCTGTGGATGTGTGGGATTGACGGGCCATGCTGTGGCTGTGGTGGGATGGACGGGCCATGCTGTGGCTGTGGTGGGACGGGCCATGCTGTGGCTGTGGGGGGACGAGCCATGCTGTGGCTGTGGTGGGACGGCCATGCTGTGGCTGTGGTGGGATGGACGGGCCATGCTGTGGCTGTGGTGGGATGGACGGGCCATGCTGTGGCTGTGGTGGGACGGGCCATGCTGTGGCTGGGTGGGACGAGCCACGCTGTGGCTGTGGTGGGACGGGCCATGCTGTGGCTGTGGTGGGATGGACGGGCCATGCTGTGGCTGTGGTGGGATGGACGGGCCATGCTGTGGCTGTGGTGGGACGGGCCATGCTGTGGCTGTGGTGGGATGAACGGGCCATGCTGTGGCTGTGGTGGGATGGGCCATGCTGTGGCTGTGGTGGGATGGACGGCCATGCTGTGGCTGTGGTGGGATGGACGAGCCATGCTGTGGCTGTGGTGGGATGGACGGGCCATGCTGTGGCTGTGGTGGGATGGACGGGCCATGCTGTGGCTGTGGTGGGATGGACGGGCCATGCTGTGGCTGTGGTGGGACGGGCCATGCTGTGGCTGTGGTGGGACGAGCCACGCTGTGGCTGTGGTGGGACGGGCCATGCTGTGGCTGTGGTGGGATGGACGGGCCATGCTGTGGCTGTGGTGGGATGGACGGGCCATGCTGTGGCTGTGGTGGATGGGCCATGCTGTGGCTGTGGTGGGATGGACCGGCCATGCTGTGGCTGTGGTGGGATGGACGGGCCATGCTGTGGCTGTGGTGGGATGGGCCATGCTGTGGCTGTGGTGGGATGGACGGGCCATGCTGTGGCTGTGGTGGGATGGACGGGCCATGCTGTGGCTGTGGTGGCGCGGAAGATGAGACAAGAAAAAAATGTCACTGGTATTATCATTACTTTGTATGATAACAGTGTTTTATTTTCTCTGTGTGAAGTTCAGTCTGTTCCACGGAGGGGCACATTGCCACAGATTGCTTCCACCCATTTTACACCCCTGCTTCCTTCCCTTTTTTCTGACTGCACTTTTTTTTTTAACCAATCATCAAAGTAGACTTTCTGTGCATAGTTCTGGTTAAACACTAGCTGCATGCTGAACTCGACACACTGATCTATCATTTCATGCGTACGTCCAGCATGGTTGGATCTCTACTAGTGTTACTTATGGTCCAGAATCTGTGCATAGTTCTGGTTAAACACTAGCTGCATGCTGAACTCGACACACTGATTTATCATTTCATGCGTACGTCCAGCATGGTTGGATTTCTACTAGTGTTACTCATGATCCGGAAGAGAGGGGTGGAAAAGGGCCACCACTCCCCAGTTACGCTGTGACTATGCCTAGTTCAGTATATATTCCAAAAGTAAACTACTTGACTTCTGTGTTCATATTTTGTGCAGCAAACAGATCAACGATTCATAGGTTACTCTCTAATCGTGTTCCTTTCCAGTCCCATCAAATTACTTGGCATTTTGTGTGTGGTGTGGTTTTGTGTTGTTGTGGTTTGATATGTGTATCTATTTATACACTGCATGTGGTATATATGTAAAGAAAGGGGGGCATACTATGCAATAATACATGCTTACAGCCTTTTTTTTTAGAATCTAGATTAGTTTGTGATACTAATGATGTCTTTAAGTATTTACCAGGCTCCCAATTCACATACAGATCACACCTATAAAGTTTGCCTGAATTATTATTTGTATATATTTGGGGACATTTTGCCTGTCACAATACCTCTCAAGCAGACTACACAATTTTACACGGGTCTGCAGCCTGTGTTTCGTGAAGCGATAGAATTTTATTTTGTCGTATTCAATCTGCCCATTGGGCCATTACCAGAGCTCATGCGCAAAGGATAGCTTCTCTAAATTGTGTTTCATGCTTTGTCAAAATATGGTGACCTGTTTTTCGACAAAGGCCTGGCCCTTCCCAGGAATCAGATTCTCCTTTGCAGATAAAAAAGAGGAAATCTGAACACTGCAGTTCTGAATTCAACTTCAAGGCTTTCCGAACATCACTGACTCTACTTTGTCAGTGACATCCAGGCTATGACTGAAGTATGAGGACTCATTGTTTGATGGCAATTTGAAGATCATGTCAAGGAGGATGATCTGTGAGGAACCCTCTTCTCCAAAAAACCCTCTTCTCACAAAAAAAAAAAAAAAAGGGTCCTGACATTTCCATAGATCAACACTGACTCACCATCAACAAACCTGTGACCCACTGCAGAATTAATTTCTGTAAATCACAATGCTGTTAAAGAGTAATATTTTTTTCACTTTTGTAGCTGCATTTTGGGTATCAAACTTTTGAGTCAATCAGAATATTGTGTAAAAATTTTATTCAAACAGTACTTCTTTTTTTGGGTTAACAAATGGTTCAACTCCCATCCCTCTATTGTAACAAAGGGTTCAACTCATTCCCCCATCCCACCTCTCTGTCACTGTGCATGTGAGAGAGAGGGAGCAGGCAGAGAGAGAGAGAGAGAGAGAGAGAGGGAGGGGAGACTGAGATGGAAGAGTGGGGAGTTGGGGGGAAAGAGAGAGGAGAGAGAGAGAGAGAGAGAGAGAGAAGAGAGGAGAGAGAGAGAGACAGACAGACAGACAGAAAGAGAGAAAGGGAAAAACGAGGTAGATCTGTGCTTGACAATATAGCTTTTATTTATTTTGTCACCCCTAAATAAGTTTCGGGAAAGAGAAGAATTTTTTTAACATTTTTTTAAACCCTTTAATATTAAAGAGCTGTAATGTTCCATTCATAAGTGTCAGAAGGGGTGTGCCTCATCTTTACAAGATTAATGAATCAGAAGCCCTGGTAATACTATGCCAAATTTGAAAAGTAAACATGTTGACTGAACTAATCATTCCTAGTAACATAAAGTTAGTAAACATTGCGATAATTTGAGCTACTACATACTGTCAAAACTTACAGTGTGCTTCATGCTGATAGTGCACCTTAAACATTACTTATACCAGCACTAGAAACTGCTCGCTTCTATGCATATTTTAAACTTTTGCCGGAAGTATTTGTTTACCACGAAACCAAAAAACCCAAATGTTTAACATAGTTATAATTTTAACATAATGGTGATAGAAATTCCTAGGTGTTGTATGTAACTAAAAAAGACAATGAAGAAATCAAAATATTTGAAATTACATACAAGGACAGAACTTAACCCTTCATTGCACTGTTGACGAATGGCGTTCGTCTTAAAAGTGCCGTCTGCAATGCTCAGTGAGAACGCTTTTGATCATGATTCACACTCTTTTTTGTTTCGTCCAGCATGGACTTGCAAAATATGATAACAGCGAAGGGGTTTAATATGATGGATTGGAAATGACCTGATGGACTGTAACTAATAGTTTAGTTGCGCCCCTCAGAAGCCCGGTATTCTCACTATCATTTGTCTGGATAAATCTGCGGGCATAGATCTATACTTCATAAAGTTTACCGTCATTTTCCTCTCTTTCATACAGACGCTTCTTGCTATCAAAGTCAACTGACGATCTGGTTTGGGAAAACATTTTTTACCAAGTGCGCAGTACCAATAGATTTCGATAATTCAGCGCTGAAAAAAAGAAGCGTTTGTATGGGTGGAATACAAAAAGGGAAAATCTTCCCACTTTAACTTGTACAGCCTATACTAGTGAAAAATTACCAGTAACTAACTGTATTACTAGAATATTCACGACTACTATTTATGCATACATGTTCATCTGCTTGATGGTATAGGGGTAGTAGAGCAGTACTAATTCTGTTCAAACACAGGATACGAACATTGATACTTAGTGACATCCAAACTTATAATGAAGTATTCCATATTCTTTTGTGGGGGAACATTTTCTGCGTCTCATTCAACCTACACACACCTCAAGTCAGATGGATCAATATTTTTCCTGAACGATTGCTTCCATCTTGCTAGATGATGTTCGACTTCTCCGCAGAAGAAGCAATGCATCAAGGGAGGCTAATCAAATTATATCTAGCGCACAAAACAGTGTTTCTCTCCCTTGCACTGTCAACGCCCTGTCACTCGCCAGAATGCCAGTTTATAGCATATTGATTTTGTCACAAAGCGGACGCCGTAATCCGACACATCTCCATATCAAATAATTTTTATTTTATCATATCTGCTAACCAAGTAGTATTCTTTGGGTTTTGCGTATACAGTGCACTCATGCGATGTGCTGTCTTGAATATTCAATACCAAATTATTGAAAAAGTTATGCGGGGAAACGCTCTTCCAAAGTGTTTACATACATGACCTCTGCCTACCCTTTCTAAACCCCCCACCCCCCATCCCCAGCGAAAGGCGTTGAACCTTCTGTTCATACTTTATACAGGCTGCTGCATGTATGATCAAGAGTCGTGCAGGAAAGAAAGTAAAGGGTAAATAATGAGCGGTTTCGTTTATAGTGTGAGGGAAATAAAAAGAAAGAAACAATTACCAAATTTCCGAAAACAAACGCACGCACGCACGCACGCACACACACACACACACACACACACAAACACACCACGCAACGCACGCACGCACGCACGCACGCCGCACGCACCACGCACGCACCACAACCCCACACACACACACACCACACCCCACACACACACACACACACACAATAAATGTGACTTTCTGTTGAGTGCCCCAATTGTGGAATCTCAACAAATGAGAAAGTTGATCAAGCTGCTCTGAGAGCAGCTCGAAATTTATTGAAGGCACGACTGCACTGAACATTCCGTTAAAACCGATCAGAATGTTACAGGCTACTTTGATTAATAAAGCTTGCACTGAACATTCCGTTTAGACCGATCAGAATGTCATAGGCTACTTGATTAATAAAGCATCCTTTAAGAGTTTAAAAAGGTTATTGACAGACACAGATAGCAAATTTTCACAGTTTATACAACCAAATCCTGACACTCCACAAAGACTAAATTAGACAAATTCGAAAGTCCAATATCTAAAGAGGTAGTTGTAAGATAAGATACGTCGCACACAATTCTACTCATTTCCGCAATAGACTGATTTCCCTTGAGGGTTACCAGGTTTAGTTTAGGTTTAGGTTTGTAGGGAAAAATGCCTGTAGAAAATTGTGGCAAAGTGGACTTAGGGCAAAGGCAAGAGCTCGATCGAACCAAGGATTTTTAAACTTCAATCTTATATAGGGTCGGATGCTCAATCTCATCTTCGTGCCTGCCACTTTGCACAGATTAATCATGCGACTAAATCTGCTGGGTGTTGTGGATCAATAGAAGTAGCAGAGACACAAGCAACCAGCGCTCAGATCAGCCAGGCAAACAATCTTGAGACCAGACCAAATCGATTTTTTCTCTCTCTTTTATGGCAGCAAGGATGGTCAGCAGGAAATCGCCCAGCGAACCCGTCAGCAAGAACAACGCAAGAACAACGCGAAAGAACAACAACCACCCGAACACACAAACACACCTCCTTTTATACATGCTCGTCGTCAATTGATCGGACGACCAACACTCCACATCACCCTAACACATAACATCGAAACAAATCTAACGACCAACTCTACGACATCATCCTACCAACATGACATCGAAGCAAAATAATACTATAACAAACTATCGATAAACGCAATATAATAATCTATTCTAACCAACAACTATAAAATGAAACTTATCAGTTTCCGATGATTTGCTTGTCTTCGTTCCAAAAAACCCGAAATGTAAACAACAAATCATCGTAGCAACTAACCCTTACCCAACTGTATCAAAATTTATATTCCCCAATAATTGTTTCCCTTCTTCGTTGATATTTTCGTTATTGATGTATGATTTATGTTTGAACTAAAAACAGCTTAAATGTTTGCTTTTTTTCGATATAACTTAAAATTACCTATCTTCCATGGAAACATAATTTATTCTATTTTGGATCTACAATCTGATCTTTATGATTAAAGAGCGTTTGACGTCATTCGTTTGTTAAGAGTGATTTCCTTTGTAATAATGGCTAAAAAAAATCGTAAAAAACTTTTCTTCACTTCTCCACATTTGCCCCCTACTCTTGTTTTTTAAATCCCCTCATTGAATCGAAATTTGGGGACAGGTGCTAGGATGGGTATATAACCCACTTCCTAGTCAATTTCCTGTTTAGGGTTACTGCCCCTTCCAAAATATATAAAGAAAAATTTAATAATATTCAACACTTTTCTCCCCCCCCCTTTCTCTCGATTTTTCCCAAGGTCCTCCTTGAATGAAAAGAAATAGATATAATTGATACTTCTTTTTCTTTTTAAAGAGATTGGGACAATTTGATTCATATCGCTATCTTTAATAGGTAATATGATAATCAACAATTAATAGAAGGGGAAAACCGATTATTCACGTGACACGTTCTTTTCTTTCAGCTTGCGTTGTTGTTTAAACAAGGCAAACCGAAATGAAAGAATAAAATGAAGGCACTGATTCAAACTGCGTTATTTATAATAAGGCGAGTTTGAATCAGGGGAATGGGGTTTGTTATGAAATTATAATTGAAGGCATTGATTCAAACTGCGTTATTTCATGAAAAAGGCAAGTTTGAAATCAAGGGGTGAAAGGAATTAATAGTTAACAAAAGGACTTTGCGACTATGATATTTTTAGGGGTGATTTGATTCTAGTGGCGTTTTTATAAATAGGCACTGAGAATCAAAACGGGAACAGGGAAGGAAATTTTCTTTTCTTTCTCAGCCATTTCTTTTAGCCAGACTACATACGAGAGATGAAAAATATATTTGTATATTTCCTTTGAAGATCTGTTATAAAATAGACATTGTCAAAAGAAAATAAAAATTAAACTTTTAGCAAAGATAACTTTTCAAAAATATAGTAAAGTTGTTCTTGCTGAGGTTGTTTTTCTTGCTGACTTTCCTTTTCTTTCTCCAAATGTCTCTTTTCTTTTTATGAAAGAGAAATGCCTAACTTTTCTAATTCTAATCTTGCTAACTTTTCTTTCTCCAAAAACTTCTCTTCTCTGGGAATGCTAATTTCTATTCTAACACTATTTTTAAACAAAATTACGCTTCTAAATAAACTTTCTGGTTGCTGGCAAGTCTTAGGGATCTCTAGAAGCGGAACCGGTGTGGGCAGCGGAACTGGTTTCTTCTTTCAGGAGTCGGGGGAATTTTCCATCATTACGAAGTCTTCCTCGGATTCGCTGTTGGAGTCTTCTTCCCGTGGGGGAGGTGGTATGGGTCTTCGTCCTCGGCCTTCCGAGTCTTCCTCTGGTTCGCGGCTGGCAGTATGTCTTTCCTGTTGACCGTGCGGTCGATTCCTCCAGCCAATGGTCGTACCACGTAGGCGTCGTTGTTATGGGGCCGTGGGACGACCGGGAATAGTTGAGGCTTCCAGGCATCTTGCAACTTCCCTCTCTCCCGGTTGCGAAGGTAGACCAGGTCCCCTTCAGACAGGATGGAGGGAGACGTCTTCTGTCTGGCTTCGTCTCTCCTGGCGGCGATTTTCGGGGACTGTTGGCGTGCCTTGCTGTAGGCGTCTCTCAGGCGAGCCTGGTGAAGATTGACCCAGGGTCAGTTCAACTGGCTGGTTGTCGTTGCCCAAGATGTCATCGACTGGGTCTTGGGTGTTCCCCCGAATAGTAGGAAATGTGGTGCGAAACCCGTGGTCGCGTGGGCGTGTTTTTGTGGGCCGGGACCATTTCCCGGCAGGTGGACAGGCCAATTCCTTTTCTCTTCATGGGTGAGGGAACGAAGGAGCTTGAACATGGAGCGGTTGAACCTCTCGCATTGCCCGTTGCCCTGGGGATGGTAGGGGTCGTGGGGGTCTTCTTAATGTTGTACATCGTGCAGAGCTCGGCGATCGGGTTTTGGACTCAAAAATTTCGCCCTGGTCGCTGTGGATACGTTCGGGAACCCCGTACTTCAGGAACCATTCTTTGGATCGAGTTTTGGCCACAGTGGAGGCTTCTTGGTTGGGGGTGGGTACCGCTGTGTAAACTTGGAGAAGACGTCTGTCATTATCGGGACGTTTTCTCTCCCGTCACTGGCAGCTTCAACTTGGTGAAATCTATGGCCAAGACTTCTAACGGTCGCGATGCTTGAAGGGCCTGACGTGGTGAAAGTCTTGGGATTTGCCCCGGGGTGCATCTCTGGCAGTTGGAGATGTGACGTCCCACGTCCCCGTGCATGCCCGGCCAGTACGCTCGTGGCGCAGGAGCCCCATGATGGGGTTGATTCCCTGGTGGCCCTGTCGTCGTGAAGGGAGGTCGGGACTTCTTCTTCATCGTGCGGGGCAGGACCAGTTTCGGCGGGGCCCATGTTTGCAAAACTTCGCCCTTCCTGTAGAGGATCCCGTTTTCCCAAGAAGAGTCGGAGCCGCTGGGAAAAGGGGTTTTTGAAGATCTCGGTTTCCCTCTTTGGGGGGTTTTTCCCCGGCCATACTGCCAGGACTGGGGCGATGACTGGATCTTGTGCTTGCTCTGCTCGTACTTCACCCACGTTTTCTTCAGCATCAGGGGGTTGTTCCGGCACAAGCGCGACTCTGCAGTCCGTCTCTTGGATGGCAGCAATCTGGGAGGGGAAACCGGAGTAGCAGCGGGCTTCATCTTCCGTGGTGGGGGCAGTCTGGAAAGGGCGTCGGCAGGATTTGTCTTTTCCAGGTCGGTACTTGAATTCGAAGTCGAACTGTGCTAACTGAGCGCCCAGCGTTGCCTAAGGCCCCAGGGAAGCTGTCTTGAAGTGGGCAAGGGGATTGTTTCGGTGAAGCCCGACGACTTGGAGCCCAGGAGGTAGTCTCTGAATTTTTCGGGACAGCCCATTTCATGGCGAGGAATTCTAGCTTCATGCTAGAGTATTGGCCTGATTTTTTTCTGTTGGACGTAGCCTTCTGCTTGCATGGGCCAGGCCCCTGGCGTCGCCCATCTTGTTCTTGAGAGAGAATGGCGCCCAGTCCGTCGTGGCTGGCGTCAGTCTCCAGGATGAAAGGTTTTGGTGAAATCTCGTACCCGGGCAGGTGCTGAAGTCATGGGGTCTTCAGTTTTCTGAAAGCTTCCTCATGGTGTTGGGCCCAGCGTGTGGTGTTTTGGGGCGTTTTTTTTTTGGGCTTTTGTCGCGGGAGACCAAATCGTGGGGGGGACCGGCTATCTTGGCAAAATTTCTGATGAACCGCCGGTAGTAGCTGGCGAAACCCAGGAAACTGCGGAGCTCAGGGGTTGTAGTGGGGACGGGCCATTCCTTGACAACCCGTACCTTGGAGTCTTCGCAGGATACCCCTTCAGCAGAGATGGTGGTGCCCCAGGTAGATGATTTGGGCGTCGCAGAATTTGACATTTGTCTGCCCTCAACTTGAGTCCCGTTTCTTTGATTCTTGGGAGCAGGCGTTCCAAGTGTTCCAGGTGTTCTTCAAAGGTCTTTGAGTAGATCAGGAGGTCGTCGATGAAGACCAAGAGAACTGGAACATAAAATTCGGACATCGTAGACTGCATCAGTCGCTGGAACGGGGCTGGTGCTGTGCAGAGGCCCATTGGCATTCGGGTATATTCAAAGAGGCCCACTGGAGTGGTGAAAGCCGTCTTAATGTTGATCGTCAGGTGCATGGCTATCTGGTGGAAGCCGGAGCCAAGGTCAAGGGTGGAAAAGTACTGTGACCCGACCAGAGCGTCGAAAGACTTTTGGGATTCTGGGCAAAGGGAAGGCATCTCTGATGGTTTTGGAGTTCAACTTTGCGGTAGTCGACGCAAAGTCGGATGGACCCGCCCTTTCTTCCGGACGATGACAATCGGTGCGGCGTAGGGCTGTAAACTCTCAGTGATGATGCCCTTCTTCAGTAGTTCTTCAGGTGACTCTGAACTTCTTCAAATTGATGGGGAGGAATTCTACGATATGGTTGAGCCACTGGTTTTTCATCTGTAGCCCTTCACCCGATGTGTCACTGCATCAGTGTAGCCCAGGTCTGTAGAGTCAGTCATGAAGGCGTCGGAGTACTTTTCAAGGGGGTTTCTGTAGCTTCTTTTTCTGTCTGTCAGTGCCATCGAAGTCTGGAAGAAGGATGTTGGACTTTTTTTTGCTGCTTGCCTCTGTCTTCTCTCTTTCTTCTTCTTCCCAGTGACTTCTGATACGATGATTTCGTTGACGTTGACTGGATCAAAGGCCCTTTTCATGCGTGTTGACAGCTTCTAAGACAGCTACTGGAGTTCTGGCAGGCAGGAGTTTGTCCTCATGTGTCAGGTTTGCCATCCTGACATAGCGTGACTGCCAGTGTTGTTGTGACAAGTGGGGACAAGAGCGGGCCTTGGGGAAGTGGTTGCGTCGATGGTGAACCCATCAGGGATATGAAGTAGGTCTTGGGCTTGAGACTTGATTGTCGCAATAGAGAAGCAGGGATTGTTGACGGGAGATCGTACGAGCGATGCCCTTGGTAGACATCTTTTTCTTCTTGTTTTTCTTGCGCTAAGAGTTGAAGGGTTGGAGGAAGGTTTTTGAAGCATTGTTCGGGCCCGGGTTCTAAGACGTTCATCCCCAGCAGTACGGGGACTCGTTCCTTCTTCTCCTCATAAATGGTTTCCCGTAGGCGTTTTTGACTACGAAGACCGGGTGTTTGAGCAGAGGGTATTGAAGGACTTGTAGTCGCCCAAAGTAGTGGCGGAGTAGGTACCTCTCCCCCCCCATTCACTGCTCGTATTTTGACGAGGCCATCTTCTTGTCGAAGATTCTTGAGATTTCTTGCAGCCCAAGCTTCTGTGACAGTCGTTACTTCGTCCCCGTTTTCCACGAAGCCTGTGTCGTCCTCCCGTTAATCTTGATTTCAGTCGTCGGACATCTTTCGGGGGTTTGTCTTCGTTTCTTCCTTTGATTGCGCAGCTTTTGCTGCGAACTTGACTTCTTCTATTGTTGTTGACTGCTTCTTTTTCCTCCCCCCCGCGCCTGGTTTTCCATAACAGCGGGGGTTACTCGTTTCCCTGCATCCTGTAGCCCTGTTGATTTTGTCTTTGCTGCCTTAAAGATACTGTTGTCTTGCTCGCAGTTTGCTTGGACGTGTCCCTTGCGCTGGCACCACCAGCACGTCCGTGTTGACTGGGAAACTGGCGGGTGGGTGAATGAAGGCTGATGGGAATGCATTCGGGGAGGGACATCGCTGGTTGCGCCGACTTCGGGGGGCATTGACGTGCTGCTCTTCTATGCTGCCGTGTAGGTGTTGCTTGAGGGCTTCCGTCTTCAGAGTCAGCGCCGAAAACTTCTCCTCCAGCCGCTGCAGCATGTGGGGGCCCAGTGATGTCTGTTCGATGGCATTCTCGGCGATGGGTCTTCCCTCATCCATCGTTGTGCTTCCTTTGTTGCTTCTATGAAGGTAGCCCGGGGTTTTCCCTTGTAAACCGCTTCATGTCCCTCTTCAATGATGCCGGGGTGCAGGCCGTTGACGAAGGCGTCCCGAAGTAATTTTGGCTCGAGAGGCGCGTCAGGATTCGCCTCGCAGATCTTGACCCATAGCATGCGGATTGTTGATGCGTATTCGCTATAGACTCGCCCCTACCAAGCTGTCGCCTGAAGAAGGTCGCCGTCAGTTTTGAGTGATCTTTTTGTTCCCCCCATTCTTGTTCAAGAATCTTGTTATTTTCTCAGCTGAGTTGATCTCCCCTGCTTCCCGTGTCAGGATCTCTTGCTTGGCTCGCCCCGTAAAGTGAGTTAAGAAGCCAGCTTGCCGCTAAGGGGTCTGGGATGGGCCTGAAGTTGCAGGATGAGGCGCACCTCTCGGGCGAAGTCCTCCACGTCGCCATCGCCTGAAAATTTACGCAGCTTGTAGAGTCTGCAGGGGTGCCGTGTTGCTGGAACGGGTCGCCAGCATCATTGTTGTGTTGATTCTTGGGTTCGCCAATGGTCATCATCTCTTTCAATGATGTCCATAATCAAATCTGAAGAAGCTGGTCTGGACCGCAGCCGGCTTACTGAGTCTGGTCTGCTGTCAATATAGGCTTACTTCTATATTATGATCCCCCAATCCCACTTCTGACACCAAAAATCTGTGGCAAATGGACTTAGGGCAAAGGCAAGAGCTCGATCGAACCAAGGATTTTCAACTTCAATCTTATATATGTCGGATGCTCAATCTCATCTTCGTGCCTGCCCTTTGCACAAAATTAATCATGCAGACTAAATCTGCTGGGTGTTGGGGGATCAATAGAGTAGCAGAGACAGCAAGCAACCAGCGCTCAGATCAGCCAGGCAAACAATTTTGAGACCAGACCAGAATCGATGTTTTCTCTTCTCTTTTATGTCAGCAAGGATGGTCACAGGCATCTGTCAGCGAGACCCGTCGCAAGAACAACGCAAGAACAACTGCGCAAGAACAACAACCCACCCGAACACACAAACACACCTCCTTTTATACATGCTCGTCGTCAATTGATCGGACGACCAACCCTACCCATCACCCTAACAACATAACATCGAAACAAATCTAACGACCAACTCTACGATATCATCCTACCAACATGACATCGAGCAAAAATAATACTATAACAAACTACGATAAACGAAATATAATAATCTAATTCTAACAACAACTATTAAATGAAACTTAATCAATTTTCCCGATGATTTGTTTGTCTTCGTTCCTAAAACGAAATGTAAACAAGGTAAATCATCGTACAACTAACCCTTAGCAACTGTATCAAAATTTATATTCCCAAATATTGATTTCCCTTCTTCGTTGATATTTTCGTCATTGATGTATGATTTATGTTTGAAACTAAAAACAGCTTAAATTTTGCTTGTTCGATATAACTTAATTTACCTATCTTCCATGGAAACATAATTTATTCTATTTTGGATCTACAATCTGACTTTATGATTAAAGAGCGTTTGACGTCATTCTTTTTGTTAAGAGTGATTTCTCTTGTAATAATGGCTGAAAAAATCGTAAATAACTTTCTTCACTTCTCCACAAAATTATAGCCAGAACTGGCTTTACATGTCCCTTCTATGTGTATCTATCTTCACACGGTCAGGTCTTTAACTCGCTCAAGTCTTTATAAGTCATAGTCAAAATAAATAGTCTTCAATAATACACTATCATCGATAGAGCTTTGAAACGGTTTAGTATTTTGTGCACGTTTAATGTTAGGGGTTAATTTATTCCAAAGATTTGTTACTCTGTTACTAAAAAGAAAATTTCCTTAGGTTAGTGCGATAATATTCATGATAAATTTTATCCACACTATTTCTGGTAATATCAACTCTTGATGCAGAAAAAAAATTTTTTGAAATAGGAATATTATCAACAAAAATAAATATTTTATAGACTTGGATCAAATCGCCCCTCACTCGTCTTGTTTTTAGGTAGGCAGCCAAGACCTTTTAACCTACCTTCATAGGAAAGATTTTGTAAAATTCTTTACAAGCTTTGGTTACTCTTCTTTGTACTCTTTCCAAGCAGCAACTGCCTCTTTAATCGAGGATACCAAATTGTATTGCCATATTCCAAATGAGGTCTAACGAAAGCCTTGTAAAATTTTGTAAAAATATCTTTATCTAATGACTAAAAGTACGTTAATTATACCAATCATTTATTAGCTTTATTTATAGAGTTTTGAATATGCTTATCGAATACCAGGCAGAATCAAAAGTGACACCAAGATCTTTTTCATGATCACATGTTGAAATATCTGCACGCTCACCAGTATTACTGTTTAGCATTGTATATTGGTATCTTGGGTTCTTACGTCCAAAAAGTAACACGTTGCACTTGTCCGCATTAAAATGAAAATTTCCATGTGGAAGACCATTTGGATAAATTAACAATATCATTTGTAATGTATATGATTATAAGTTGTATTATAAAATTTTTGTATCGTCTGCGAATATATTGCAAATACTTTCCCCGAGTTTGGCAATCATTATAAATATTGTAAATAATAGGGGACCCAAAAACTCCCCTTGTGGTTTTACCACTTAGAACTTCCGTAAAATCTGAATATGAGCTTCCTACTCTAACTCTTTGCTGTTTTTTTAGTTAAAAAACCCCTTATCCATGTATGCACTCTACCTGTAATTCCATATGATATAATTTCACTAATAGCCTCTCAGGGGGAACAGAATCAAAGGCCTTTTTAAAGTCTAAATAAAGTATATCTACATTGTTGCCATTATCAAAAAATTTTTGTTAAATCCTCCTTGACAAGTAGAAGTTGTGTTACAAAAGATCGATTTTTTACGGAAACCATGCTGGCACTCTGAAATATAGATTATTCAAAGTCATATGATCTACGACCACATCCCGTATAATTGTTTCCATAATCTTACAAACAATTGATGTAAGACTAACTGGCCTATAATTTCCAGGATCTGTCCTAGTACCTTTTTTTGATAAAGCTGTCACATTTGCAGACTTCCAGTCCATTGGTACCACACCTGATTCAATTGACTTATAAACAAAATACTGAAAGGAATGCAAGCTCATTATATGACTCCTTAAGAACTCTTGCAGGGATCATATCAGGTCCACAAGTTTTAAATTTGGGTTTAAAATTTTTAAGTCTCTCCTAACTGCACTGGGTGTAATACACATATCTGTTACTCCACTGGATCTTGAACCACTTTCCAAGATCGAATTTTACTATTATCTTCTTTTGTGAAAACACTAGAAAAGAAGCCCATTAAGTATTTGCCTTATCTTCATCTGACACTGCTAAACCACCATTCTTTGTATTCAGTGGACTAATGCCAATATTTGTTTTGGGGTCTGTGATTGTACATATTTCCAAAACTTTTAGGATGATCTTTACAAATTTGATGCAACTTTTTTTTCGAATTCGATCCTTTCTTTTCTTTTATTTTTTCACATTTATTCCTCATCCTTATATACTTCATAATTCACTACCTTGTTTAGTGCACATAAATCTTTTATATGCATTTTGTTTTTTGTAACTTTCCCCCAAGCCTTCTTATCCAACCATTTTGGTTTTTTCAATATATGTGTTGAACACTCTTTTTGAATATATTTATCAATACACTTATAAATAGTGTTCTTGATCATTTTTTTTCAAAAACTCACCACATCCAAGAGGGTACTTTCACACCAATTTATCATACCCAAATTTTTTTCTTAAATTATCATAGTTACCCTTATTGAAATCATATCTATATTCGCCTTTTTAGATTCTTTTTTCCCTCTATTACAGAAAAAAGATAAACCCCGTGATCACTTTTGCAACTGGGGCACTATGTTCAATATCTGAACCATTCTTTCGCTTTAACCAAAACTAAGTTTTAATATATTCTCTTTCAGATTTAGTCTTTTCCTTGTCGGTTTTTTTTACCACTTGAGTAAGATATACATCCCTTAGACACTCTATAAAGTGTTCAACTCTCTCATTTGACCATGTACCTTTCCAACAATATCGGGATAATTTAAAAACACCTGTAATACACACAACATCATAAGACTGTATTGCTTCCATTTTCATAAGTTTAAATAGTTTTTCATCATTTTCTGTGATGAAGCAGGATTTCTGTATGTGTTTCCAAATAAAACGTCAAATTTTCTTTACTTTAAATTGAATCCAGACACTTGCTTCAAAAACCACATCATTTTGTTCCTTACATTCGTAAGCACATAAATATCTCTTAACATATAAAAAGGCACCTCTTTTAGAATATTACTTATAAACAAATCAAACCAGGAATAGCAAATTCTGAAATATTGAAATCTCTCAAATTTTTGGAATAGCCTCAGTATGGATAAATATCAGGATTTTATCATCAATTTAAACCGAGAAACTCACCTTTTTATTTAATAATCCATCAATGTTAGATATAAAACTTGTATTGGAAGATTTTGATTGGGAAAAAACTGTAATTTATTCTTTACCAATATTAAAATTTTTCTTGCAGGATTCCTTCTTATCTCAATTTCCGATGACCCCCACCTGACCAAGTCTGGGTGATCTTTTCACAATTTTCCCATTTCTGATCTGTAAGTTTGTTTTTCCCCTTTTTCAACTCTCTGTTTTTATCTCCTCTCTTAACTGTTTCATGTGCTCTCTCTCTCTCTTGGGGTTAATCAGGGTTTATGTACATTTTAAACCTTTTGTTCAGTCTTCCCCTTATTGATTTTGTAAGCATTCTTCAGGATTTCTTGTTTTGTTTCTTTTTGTATACCTTCACTCTCAGGAGGCGCGGCCTGCTTCCTCCCACCGGCCCAAGTCTGACAGGGTCCCATGAACTTATCTTTCTCACCCTTCAGTTCTGGCAGATCTGGGCCACTATTTTATTCAATTTTTTTACCCTCGTCAGCCATTTTGGGCATTTTTGTTTGTTTTTCACTCTCTTTGGGAAATTAAAAATTTTAAGGTTTGACTCTCTTTTTCTTTCTCGTCTTTCTCTTCAAACCTCTCACCAGTTTTTTTCTCCACCATCTCTTCTATTTTTCTTTCAAGCATTCTGTCGTCCCCGCTTTTTCAATCGCTCCAACCCCTTTTTTCGAAGGACTGGAAAGACTTAGCAATAAATCCAATTTTTTTTCAACAGGGCCTTTTTTTCCCCCTTTTTCCTTCTAGGCATCCCATCGCACACCCACTGGATGCGAGAATTTCCTTCACATAGGAAGCTGAACTCTCTTTCATGAGTGGGAGTCAACCCCTTTTTGTGCCCAACGATTGCAATCATGGGGAAGCATGCCATCTTCTTCCCCCACTGCCCTTTCACATTTCATGCACATAAAGAACTTTGTAGCACCAGCATCAGCTGATGACATTGTACCCTCTCTTTTTTCTGAGTCAGACCGACTTGTTTTTTCTGACTTTGGACTCTGTTTCGACCCCCACCTCTTGGCATGTTTACTTGACTATCTTTAACTAAATCGGAACTACTCAAAAGCGAAAGTAACACTGAGAAACCAAAATGCAAAACTCACCTCACCGCTTGATGCAATGTTAAACAAATTCACAATCCAAGTGCAATATGAATATTTTACAATACAAGATTACAATGAAATCCAAGGAAAACTTACAATGAAAACAGCAAACACGTGGGGGGTTTTGGGTTTGGAAGTGTGTTGGTTCAGCCATCTTGAGTGCTGAGTGAATTCAGAAACTCTATGATGAAAATTTTTGGAAATTCAATGGAAGTTCTGACAAGAAAAAACCAATTCTCCCTTTAAATTTTTGGCTACAAATTATTAAAAAATTTATTATAACACAAAAAATATCTAACAATTCTTTCTTAAACAAAAACTGGAAACATTAAACCAAAAAAATCTCGAGGGGAACACTCACGACAGAGATCAACGGAATGACCGCATCTTACGCTCCGACAACAACGTTAACCATCCAAACTCAAGACTATCCTTTAAATAATCAATGCGTACGCAAAACATGGTGTACAGAAGTGGGATGTAACGACACATGCCTACGGATCAAACGAAAGTCCCGATCGAACGACTGACGTTTTCATTTTATTTCAACCGAAGGGAAGCTTACGGCTGCCGCGTGCACGTTTACGATACGGCCACAGAGCTTCGTAATCGTAGTTTTAAATACAGATTTCGATTTTTTTTTTTTTTTTTTTTTGCCGCACCACCGCGTCAACGGCATAGAAAAATAAAATATCAGACCCCTCTTTCGGCTCTGAAAGCTGTTGGGGGACTGGTAGGCTAAAAAAAAATAAATAAAAAATAAGTGCACGGAAATCAAGTATGGCTTCATCACAAGCAATCCAACAATGAACTGCGATGACAAAAAAATTAAGGAAGAATGGCATAACTTCCAGCAAAATGCAAACCTCATGTTTCAAGGGCCATTGAAAAAAAAAAAAAAAAACCGGAGCAGAGGCGAGAGCGCTTACCTCCTAATTTGGATTGGTCAAAAGGCCGAGATATTTTTTAAATCCTGGGACTCTCTGACACAGATTTCAAAGAATGTTCAAAAAGGCTACTGATTCAGAAATTCAAATAGCACACAGAACCAAAAAAAAAACAGAGTATTGCTAGATACATTTTTCATGAAAGAATGCAAAAATCAAATGAAACCCTTCCACTGAGTTTGTCACAGACTTACGCAACTTTGTTCAAGCTTGTGGCTACCCCAAACAGATCAAAAAATGAAATGGTTCGTGGTCGCATTGTTGTAGGGATTGCAATCACAAGAAAAAAGAAAAAACTCCTGATAGAAGGAGATAAACTCACAATGGAAGCAGCAATAGACATTGGTATTGCACACGAAACAACACAAGAACGACTGAAATCAAAGGCGACAACAAATCCACAGCAAGTAGATGCTGTGAAAACAAAAAATTTAAATTTCAAACAGCGCCAAAATTTGGATTCCCTGGAAACATTGTCACATGCAGAAACTGTGGCGGAAAACATAAGCCAAAACAAATGTCCAGCTTTTGGTACTACATGCAGTTACTGCCACAAACAAAATCACTGGGCTAAAGTTTGCCAAAAGCAAATACAGATCACAGAAGAATGGCCGGGAGTTACACTCCATTGAAGAGGATGACAGTGAACCTGAGTTTTATGTCAACACTATCAACAAATGCCCAAAAAAATTCCCAAAACTGTAAGTGCGACATTGAACTTGAACGGGAAATATATACTGACTTCCATAAAAAACGCGAAAGCAAAACAAGCTGAAGGTAGGGCGAATTTTATTGGTCACCAAATTTTGCAGAGTTTGGGAAACGAGAATTCAAAGTGATTTGATTTTATACACCGGGAATGTGTGAAAATGTCATCACAATATGTCTTTGTGTGGAAAGTCCAAGGTCACGTGACAAACCAGCTTGAAGTCCAAAAACCGTGTGTGGCCACCATTTTCATGGACAACTGCTTGATGCCTGCGGGTCATTGAGTGGACCAGATCGTTGATGCTCCCCTTGGCACACCACCCACACATGGACGATGGCCTGGTGAAATTGAGCCCCTGTTGCTGGTCGTGGACGCAGGAGGTTCCCAAACCCTCTGCCAAAGTTATTCCCAAAAATGTTCTATTGGGTTTTAAATCGGGACTGAGGGCTGGCCAGGGCAGCACATTGACGTTTTTTATGGGAAGAATTGCTGGGTGGCCCTGGGTGTGGGGTGGTCTTGCATTGTCCTGTTGGAATGTCCAGTTTTGGGTGTTGTGCAAAAAAAGGATCGACATGGGGTCTGACACCTGGTTGATGTAGCGCGTGCCCTTGACACCCTGTCCGTGACCAGGACCAATGTTTCTGAAAGATGACTGGTCCTATGGCGTGGTTAATGCCTATTGCACCCCATATCATAACGTTCGGGCCTCCCCAGGGGTTCCGCTCTACCACACAGGGGTCAGCATAGCGTTTCACCAGGTCGACGCCATATTCGACACGACCGTCAGCCATGTCAAACAAAAACGGCTCTCATCTGGACAGTATTTCGTCCCCACTGCTGCCTGCGGCAGTTGATCAGGCTTGTGCCCACTGCAGCCTGTCCTGCCGGTGTCCCTTTGGGGTCAGTACCAGACCCTGTGAGGACGCCTACATGCCAGCCCGTTCTCCTGAAGATGCCGCCGCATAGTGTTTTAGGCTGATTTTGTTGCTGGAGATTCCCAGGCACCTGTCGAGCAGTGTTAGCGGCTGTTTGCCGCCTGTCCCGCAGAAAGGGTTCGAACAAGAATGGCGATCCTCTCTTTGGTGGTGACCCAAGGACGGGCCCGGCCGGGGGTGATCATCAGTGGTACCATGGGCCCCGCATGCAGTGCTGCAGATGATAGATGGTTGAGATGTGGACGTTAAAGATGTTGGCGACCTGCCTGGCATCCACAACCAGCCTCCAGATGGCCTAGGGCACGATTGCGTTCCTCTGCTCGTAGTCTTGGCATCTCTGTAGCGCTCAACCCGGCAAGTCGTTACCTAACCTGTAGCGCGGCTTTTTAAAGGGTGCATGCCTGCGTACTTGTCGCTGGTTAACTTTGCCTGCATGGTGTGCACGGCCTCACATGCAGCAACCAGTTTGCCATTTTTGTTGACCCTCCAATGCCGGAATGATGTGCTGCTCACAAACAATTTTTTCACTGCACGGGGAGTCTTGGACCCAAACAACTTGCCACAATGGTTCAATATGATAAATTCACGCCTTTTCACCCGAAAAAATAGCCCTTCAATTTTTCGCGTTTTTTATGGAAGTCAGTATATAAAAAAAATTAATAATTTTCATGGGAGCCCAAGTGAATGTTATCCCCTCAAGCAGTATTTGAGAAACTATCACGTCGCCTAGCAATGAAACCCTGTGAAGTTACACAGGTCAACTCTGAAAATTTTACAGCTGTGTAAAAACTCAAAGCAAGTTACAAAAATAACACCTACCAAGGATTTTTTTTTCATTGCCAATACAATTCTCAACCAGTCTAGGACCTACAGGGATCAGTGCAACTACAACTAATCAAGATTGTCATGCTATGTGGAGTCCACACCAATGACAAAAGAAGAAGTCATCAAAGAGCAAAAACACAGTTTTCACTGGATTAGGAGAACTTGAAGGTGAAATCAACATACACCTCAAAGAAGACGCTGTCCCAGTTGTTCATCCACCCCCGTCGTGGGACCACACGCACTTAAAAAAGCAAGACTAAAAAAAAGAGCTCTCCAACATGGAAAAACTGGAGTGATAACCAAAGGGCACCAAACCAACAGAATGGGTAATTCACTTGTACTTTTAGAAAAAACAAATGGGAAAAATTCGCATTTGCTTGGATCCAAAGGACCTGAAATAAAGCTATAAAAAGACCACATTACCCATTACCAACACTGGAAGATGCTCTTGCAAAACTAACAGGTGCAAAATATTTCTCAAAACTGGATGCCCAGTTGGTTACTGGCAGCTAAACTGAATTGAAAGGTCATCCATCTGACCACGTTCAACACCCCATTTGCAGATATCGTTTTAAACGTCCCACCATTTGGGGTCATATGTGCACAAGATGAGTTTCAACGGAAACTGGACGTGACATTTCAAGGCATTCCCAGTGTCACTCCACTCTCGATGATGTCATCATCAGTGGAAGAACAGCTGAAGAACACAATGAAAACCTGAGAGAAGCCTTACTTCGAGCTGAAGAAAAGAATCGAAACTGAATTCAGAGAAAATAGAATAAAGGGAAAAACAGAAATTGAGTATTTGGACACGTCATTTCAGCTGACGACTGAAACCAAATCCCTCAAAAGTAAAAGCAGTGCAAAACATGCCTCCCACCAACCAGCAAAAAGGAGCTTCAAACCATGCTTTGGCATGATAAACTATCTTGCCCAAAATTTTCACCACAATTGTCAGAAATCACCAAACCAATGCGTGATCTACTGAAGAATGACACTGAGTTCATCTGGGACAAATCGCAACAAGAAGCACTGGACAAAGCAAAAGCAGCTATCATCAATCATTTCCAGTTCTTGCCTATTACGACCCCGCAAAACCAACATCTCTGCAAGTTGATGCTAGCAAGTCTGGGCTTGGTGCTGCAATAATCCAAGAAGGAAAACCTTTGCTTTTGCTTCCAAATCTCCAGCCCAAATGAAAAAAACTACGCTCCAAAATTTAGAAAGAGCTTCTTGCAATTGTGCTTGGGTGCAAACGCTTCCATCAGTTTATCTATGGACGAAAATCACCGTAGAATCAGATCACAAACCACTGGACTTGACTTGACTTGACTTTACTTGGTCCCTTAGACGTCGGTCCGTAGGGGCACCCCGAAGCAGTGACAACCATCCTTCTCCATTCCTCTCTGTTCTCCGCCCTCCGCAATGTGTCTCTCAGCCGCAGGCCTGTCCATTCCGTGATGTTATCCTCCCATCTTTTCTTTGTCGACCTCTTCGCCTTTGTCCTGGTACTGTGCCCTGCATGATTGTCTTGGCAAGGCCGTTGTCGGTGATGTGTCCATACCATTCATTTGCGTCTTTTTTTTGAGGTTAGGAGATCGACATATGGACCAATTTCATTCACGATGCCTTTTTTTAACTTCCCACATTGCTGATGTGATCTCTGTATGAGATGCCAAGGAGTCGTCTGAGCACCTCATTTCCATTGTTTGGATCTTTTTCTCAAGGTCTGATTTCAACGTCCATGACTCACAAGCATATAAGAATATCGCCATGACTAAGGATCGCATCAGTCTAATTTGTGACTGATGGAGATGTTTTTTTTTCTTTAAAGAGGCGTTTGCTTTGATAAGGGGTAGCTGTGGTCTGAGCGACTCTTGAGATGATTCAGGTCTTGATCCTTTATCTGAGATTGTTGCCCCCAAGTACTTAAATGTGTTGACTGGTTCAAGCTTTTTGCTGTTGATGGTTATGTCTTGGGTAAAACCGATTGGTTGTTAGTCATGACCTTTGTCTTTCCGCACTTATTTCCATGCCATAATCAGCAGAGGTGTTGTTGAGTCTGTTGATCAGGTGCACTAGCTCTTGTTCGTTTCCAGCTAGTCCCTCTATGTCGTCGGCAAAAAGGAGGTTGGTGATGATTCTCCCTCCAAGGGTTTCAGTTCCTTCATGGTCTTCTAGCGCATCGGTCATAATTCTCTCAAGGAAGACAATTTAAAAGTGTGGGGGAGAGTAGACAGCCCTGTCGCACCCCAACGGTTTTTCGGAACCACTCGCCTAGTTGTTACCCCAAGAAAACGGCGCTGGGGCTTTATTGTAGAGGCTTTCAATAGTTCCAATGAGGTTGGCATTGATGTTGGGGAGTTTCATTGTTTCCCATAATGCTTCATTGCCACACTCGGTCGAAGGCCTTCTTGAAGTCTATGAATACGTGGTAAAGATGTTGTTGGTTTGGTTGTACTTCTCACACAGTATTCTTAGGTTGAATAATTGTTCTATGGTACTTCGTCCTGGCCTGAACCCCGCCTGTTCTTCAGCGATGAAACTTTCTGCTTGTGGGTTCAGTCTATT
>CM031613.1:6662296-6664309 GCA_018398815.1 Conus ventricosus
TCATGAGTTCTGTTTTGTTCTCAGGATCTCTCAGGAAGTCTTGCCCTTTGTGCGGGATCTTGGTTTGCTTTCAAACAGGCTACTTTCAGCATACGTATCCCACGCTATGTCTAGTCGCTTCGTATTCTCCAGCTGCTGAATACGTGTGGGAGGAAGACATTTTTTGCAAAATCATCAAATGTTGAGCTACCACGAGGGGATAAGAAGTACAGCAGTAACCATCCAGCACCTTGACGTCAGACATGACAGGGGATTCAACCACTGACACTGTATCAGTTTTTGTTTCAACAGTTTCCACGTTTGGTGTCAGTTGTGAGGTACCTAACAGAGCTGCAGGCACTTCGGCAAGGGCTTCAGCAAGGTCTGGTTCATCAGTGTCTATACTGTCATTTCATCCAATTGATAAGCAGATTCCAGATCCCCAAGAATCGGTTGGACTTCTGCTTGCTCAGCTCTCAGCAAACAAGGCAACAGATCACCCTTCGCACTTCACAACAGAAGAGTCTGGAGAGAAAAGGCGGCTGCCTCATCACCGTCCTCCCAACGACCCCAGCGGTCAGGGGAATGACTGACTGATGACTGACTGACTCTATTTGCAACGGAAAGACGGGCGTTATCTTTCCCCGAGTGTTTTTCCCCTGGAGCAGGACTGTTAGAGCTTCGTTGATGTTCAGTATAATAAATAGTATGATAGATGCTGCCTCGATTATCCGTCAGCTTTTGATTCATCTATCGACATGACTTTATGAGCAAAAAACTATGATGGGTC
The DNA here is from genome assembly GCA_018398815.1 of Conus ventricosus. Lineage (NCBI taxonomy): Eukaryota > Metazoa > Mollusca > Gastropoda > Neogastropoda > Conidae > Conus > Conus ventricosus. The sequence continues at coordinate 6,663,066 of CM031613.1, forward strand.
CACCCTTAAATTATATTGATGATGCTGAATACAGGCGGCCAATTCTGATCGTATGCACTCTCCTTCTGTGCATTGTCTCTGCGTCAACATTTCCAGCTGAAACTCATTGGAAGTAATCCATTCGGTTAAATCATCAAAACGCTAAAACAACTATTTTCAATGTTGGCCCGTATAGTATGACTTGCAAGTCTAGCGGACGCCAGAATCTTACGCGTGTTTTGTCAGACGATTGTATGCATATCTGGGGTCCTGACGTATCCAGGGTACTGTTGGTGTAGTTTTATCTCTCTCTCTCTCTCTCTCTCTCTCTCTCTCTCTCTCTCTCTCTCCTCACAACACACGCACGCACACACACATACACACACACACACTGAATGTTTATTTATTTATTTTTTTTTTCTTTTCCGTCTAATATCACAGCATTGTGAAAAGACGTTAAAGAGAAGAATGAACACACACACACACACACACACACACACACACACACACACACACACACACACACTTGCCATTTGGAAAGAAAAAGCAAGTAACAAAAAAAATTGAGACTGATGGGACGTTGTTGGTGGTAAAAGTTCGTGAAGTCCATTTTGTCATAGAAAAATGAAAATTGAGACCAGATCTCGTACTCTCACTCAGGTTCATCCAAACAAATGTTTCTGACTGAACTCACTGTGCCATATGAAGGCAGAATGGAGTAAGCTCACACCTGCAAGTATTGAGAAGTCTATCAGTCTCGTCAGCAGCTTGGGGATCCTAACCACGTAGCGAAAGTCTTTGCCATACAGCTTAGAGAGAAAGGTTTGTAGGCATCATCAGCATATGATCTTATGAAACAGCTCTCGATGTTTTGTTAAGAAGAGGACCAGAACCCTAAAGGCAATGGCAGAAGCAGTGAAAGGAGTTCCAGTGGATGTGGTCGGAGAGGAACAAAAGTGAACTTCATAAGGTTTCAAATGTTCAACTTAAAAGAGGTGTTCGACAGCTCTGTGGGTAAGATTATCCAGCCTTGAGACAACCCCAACCATTCAGAGGTGCCGTTCGAATCCCGGCAGCGCAATAATACTTCTGACAAAGTAATCTGTAGGCAACCATCTTATTGAACGATACTGACTGGATGACACGGGAAACGACTGAATGAAGCGCCAGCTGGCAGCTCTTCATCGGCACACCCAGGTAGGCACCCGTTGGTAAACGAGTGTTGATTGTAAAGCGCTTTGAGCTTGGCCTCCAGCCGGAAGATA
>CM031613.1:6664409-6796909 GCA_018398815.1 Conus ventricosus
TAATTGTAAGGTACAGACGACAACAACCTATCATATCTGCTAAGAAGAAAGACGTGCTTCGGCGAAGGCAGTGCGCCCCTCCTCAAGGCCACCTTACTTGGAAATAAACGTAGGGTTAATAAGGCGGTCGCCCGGCCACTTCCATACTACAGGTGAACGTTGTCTGACGTGGAGATTATTCAGACCCTTCTACCCACCCCCACCCCCACCACCCCAGGCCCCCTGATCTCAGTGCTCAGAGAGGCGGAGACGGAAAAACACAAAAGAAAAGGTTGAGATGTTAGGTACTCCACCCTCTCTATCTGCGGCCGGTCGGCTACAGCAAACAATCGTCCATTTTTCTGTGCTGCAGGCATGAGATGAGAACGCAGAGATGACTGAAATGTCTACGCCTGTCCCATCATTATGGTCGTACATGCGCATTATTTCAACTTGAATAGCCACGGTCTGATATATTTTTTGAGAAGCCCTCTCTCAACTTGCAGACGCTCTAATTACAATATAAACAAGCTAGTAACCTGACAATTGTTGGCCTCTTCTATCAAACAAACAAACACAAAATCTTCCCTCACTAGAAAAATCTGCTACTTTTCTTAGAAAAAACAACAACAACAACAACACACTGTAACAAAGGGTTTTGTCCAGACAATTTCAGCTGGGGCCAAAGAAAAAAATAAGACACCCAGTCGAGGTTGGTGCGTGGCACAGTATGCGTGACAGAATTCGCATCACCTGTATGGAAGTCGGGGCTGAAGTTTTAGATGGCACTGTTGACACGTCTTTTGCCTTGTAGGTATGTATTGGTTAGTTTGTGGAGATAGGGAGGATAGGAGGTTAATTAATTCAGTATTGTAAACTAAACAATCTTTAGATATGTTGCAGAATTCCAACAAAGTCTACGTCGTTTTATAACGGGATGAGGTATTTTGGTCTGTATTTTGAATGTATTCGTTTGAAATTAACAGTTGGATAGTTGAATGATGTTTGTTCCTTCATTCATTAGTTTTACTTAGATGTTGAATAAGGAATATGTTGCAGATGGATAATAACACACAACACACACACACCACACACTCCACCACCACCACACACACACACACAACACAGCAATTAATGTAATGGTTTCTCGAAAAAGTGATCTATGCTCTTGTGTGATGTTTGATGATGATGTATGTTAGTAAGCACCAGCATTTTATTTTACGAAGTGTATGTTTTGTCTATTAACTTGTGTAACTATATTTGCAAATTTTTTGAACTCATTGTGGTTGATATTGTAAGAAAGGGGATGTAAAGGAAATGGTTTATGAGGAGGTTAGTAAAGGAAATCCCATATGTAAAATGGTTATTGATGGGTTACAAAGCGGAATTGTGCTTTTGCTGTTTTGAGGGTATGTGATCGAAATCTTCTTGGATGAGGTTCATGTAAAGGTATGGTGTCTATGTTGTTGTGTTGTCTGCTTGGTTATAAGAATAATTTTTATGGCCCTGTGGATTGGACTTTGGGGAAGAGGGGGAGGTTTGGAAAAAGAAGAGCGGTTTCATGGCCATGGACCAAAAAGAGAGAGGGAGGAACAAATGTTAAAAGATGTCACGGTGCAGGCTTCAGTGCCAGGGACTGAGCACGGGGTCTTGGTGCCAGGAGTGGGCACATGACAAAACTGTCAGGTCTTTGGACAGGTTACAGGGCGTGACTTCTTTCACGGAACTGGGAGAAAGTCAGACAGTCAAAGGGGAAAACCGGGCCCGAGAGTACCTCCAGAGCTGCCAGGAGTGAGGGGCGGGAGGAATAACAAAAAAACGTGTCTTGCCAGGGTGGTGAATTTAATCTTTTCCTCTCTCTGTCATACGGGGGCCAACCTCCGCCCAAAACTTACTCCTTTTATTAATAAAAGGGTGTGGATAATCAGTTTTCAACTTTAGTTCCTTTCCAGGTGGGAGAACGCGTTGTTGATTTGGAGTGACAGAGAGTCCAGATAGAGGGCCACATTCAAGCTATGAACACAAATCTTTATTCTGTCTATTCTGGGACTTTCTTTCCAGTGGTGACCCGTTTTTTTTTCCCCACCCTTAGGTTAGGCTTATAAGTTGTTTTTTCGGGATAGACCTTTGCCTGTTTCAGAGGTTTGCTTTGGAAAATACTTCCTTTGAAAAATTTTTGGTAAGTTGGTTTTTTGCTTGTTTTCTTTTCAACCTCGGTTTTGTGGGGGTGCCCATTGTACATAGTAAGTTCTGGGGGTACCGAGGTCTTTAGGATTTTCCCTTTTGTGAAAAAAAAACAAAACATTTTGCTGTCTAAATTGATAGTTGATGTCTTCTTATTGACTTGTCTGTCATTCTGTAGCTTTCTGTATGTCAGTAGTATGAGCCACACCCTTAGTTTGTGATATCTGTTGTTTTTGTCCGTTTCCATACCTTAGGCTTGTGTATTTTTTTTTTGTTGTATATTTCTCTATTTACTTTGTGTTTGTGAAGAATATACTATATTCAAATTTTTCATTGTGAAAAGTGAATATGGATGATGAAAACATTTAATGCCTGGTGAGACAGGCACAGGCACTTGGACTTGAAGGTGAGGCTTTAACCAAAAATATGAAGATGCTTTGGCAAGAATTGAGCGCAAAAAGTGCGCGAGAAGAAACAGAAGGACATTAGAGGCTTCAGAAAGAAGAGAGGAAGCTCAGAAGAGGAAGGAGAAGCTAAAATTCTGAAGAGGAAAGAGAAGCTAAAATCTGAAAAGAGGGAAAGAGAAGTAAAACTCTGAAGGAGGAAAGAGAAGCTCAAATTGAAAGAGGAAAGAGAAGCTAAACTTGACAGAAGAGAGAGATAGAGGAGATAAAATCTGAAAGAAGAGAGAGGTAAGAGAAGTAAAGCTCTGGAGAGAGGAGAAGAGGGAGAGAAGTCATAATTGAGAGAAGAGAGAGAAAGTAACTACAAGAAAAGAATACTAGAATTAGAAGGGGAACGAATCAGATTAGAAGAAAGAGAATCGAGTCAACACTCGGGAGAGAATCCACGGAAGGGTGTATTCACCTACTGTAAAGGGGGGCTGGCGCTTCAAGATATCCTCAAGCTTCCATTTTTTAATGAAAATCCAGATGGACATAGATTTTTTCATTTTTGTTTTGAACACTATGTCATAATCTAAATGGAAGAAAACATGAATGGGCAATGCTTTTGGGTGCACATCTCCAGGGCCGCGCGTTGCTTATACCATTCCATTTGTACGAAAGGATTGGTAGACTATGATGTACTGAAGGAATTTTTTGTTATTAAAAATTTCAGTGTTCAAAAAGAGGGTTCAGGGAGAAAGTTCCGCTCATGCGCTGAAAATGAATCATTCCCTGCGTTTTTTCATTCGTCTGGACAATCTTTTTGATAGAGGGGTTAGAATTATAATATTGAAAAATCATATGTGCTCTTCGTGACATATTTTGTTGAACAGTTTCTACTGAGTTGTCAGCAGGTTATCTATATTTTTGAAGCTGGAGGGGTTTTTTGAAGGACAGTCAATCCATGGTCACAACTGTGAACATTATAGATAGCACACCCAAACAAAAAAAAGTTTCGCTGAAAGCCCAGATTGGACTTTGGTTCTTGCAGTCTCTGAATGTGTATTGACTAGCCTTTATAAAGCAACCTGGGTCTTTTTCACTCATTCAAGGGGGCTCTCATTTACCAGGAACCTTCGAAGCTCAACTCGTAGGGGTGGACAGAAAGGTCGCATGCTCAGTCAGGTGGCTCCTATCAAATGACAGAGACAGAACCTGCGTTTGTTTTGAGTGCAATGATGGTACAGTTCATTTTAAAAAGGACAAGCCGAGTAATCTTAAGGCATACAGGGACAAAAATGCATCCTTCCCAGTGCATTTTTTTAGGGGGTAGACAATCATGTTAACTCTCTTCAAAGGTTTATGCTTGTTGGTATCTGGATGAGCCGCTTTGAAGGAAGATGTTCTTTGTTCAGGTTCTACTTGCGGATCTCTACCAGTCGTGAAGGATTGGTCAATGGGATTCAGGTGTTATACTGCGTTGCAAACAGGAGTATACTGATGGTGTCAGAAAGGTTGGTACGGTCTGATCAGTATGTGGGTGCACACAGAGCAATTGTCTCCGTTGGAGGGAATGTGGAGGTTTTCCTTTTTGCGCAGGTTTGATGTGGAAATGTTTTTCTTTATGGAAGCTTTGTGCTGCGTCATAGAGACCAATAGCCGATTTATTTTGGGAAAGTGGAAGGAAGTGTTCCACATTCTCTCGCGTCTTGTACTTGGCAACGTTGAGTCCAAGCTTGCTGCTGTCATGACAGGGCTCAGACAAAAGCCGAAGCAGCTCCCACCCCCTTCATATTCCATTTCAAGAATCTTCACGATGGACCCATCAGAACTGAGAAGGAACTGCTGGATTTCAGAGATTCTTCTTCAGTAATTAGTGAATTGGAAACATGGGTTGTCTTGTCAAAGCAGGAAAAGGTTCGTTTTCTTTTTTCCGGTAAATGGCATTCTTTTCGTCGATTTTCAAGGATGTGGTCAGGATTCTAGGTGGTGTGGTTTACCTGCTTTCTAGCAGAGAGTACTCTTTACTAGCTCATGATGAGCGTACTGGGCAGGTCATTGTGGGGTCAGAAGACACTAGGCAGGGTGAAAAATCGGTTCTGGTGGACAGGCGTCCTCGTGATGTGAGACATTCTTGGTCAAACCTGCACTGTTTTCGTCAGAAATGTGCAGCGAAAGTCGAACTCCAGATGTGCCCTTGGAAACATGCACGGATTGAGGACCTTTCTCTAGAGTCGATGTGGACTTGTAGGTCCTGTCTCTCGCTTTGAGGAAAAACACCGGTACCTGTTGACTTAGTTGTTGTGGCAACACGCTTTCAGAAGTATTCCGTTGAAGAAAGTGGACTCGGGTGTTCAGTAGCAGAGGCACTTTTTTCCGTTTTCTGTCGGTTGGGGTTCGAAAAGAACTTTTGTCTGATAACGGGATCCAAGTTCACATCTGAAAAATGTTTTTGACTTCCATATTGCTTACGATCAATGGTGTCCACTGTCTCCCATACCCGCTAATCGAATGGAAGTGAAGTGGTGGAGGAAAAAGGTTTCATGGAACTTGAAAGCAATGCTGTGGAAGTCATTCAGACCCGCCCCAAACTTTGGATCGTTAATTTTGGTTTTGTTTTTTGTCGAGAAATGCGAATGAATTCGGAAAGGATTTTGTCCCTTTGAACTGCTCTTAGGTCCGTCTGCACGGGGGCCCATTGATGTTTTGGCGGACTCATGGACTGGACAAAGAGAGCTCACAGGAGGCAATAAACCAGTCTGTGGATATGTTTTTAACCTGCGTAATACCATTGCAGAAATGGTTTCGCTTGCTCACGATTCAGTAGATAGGTCCAGACGGATTCAGAAACATTACCATTGATAGAAAGTCGAAGCATTCGATCATTCTGTGTTGTTGATGAGGTTTGGTTTTCTGCCTCATTCTGACAAAATTGTTATGAGGTGGAAAGGTCCATCAAGGTAGTGCGAAGTTGGACTATGACTTCCGTCATTGACATGGGTGGTGGAAAAAGGAAAAATTTTTCATCCCAACTGCTGAAGAAATATTTCACTCGAACTGTTGCATTGGATCAGTCCTCAGATTACTTGTGGGGATGGACATTTTCTTTGAAGACATCCTTCGTTTTCTTTTGTGCACAAGTCGGGAGACTTGGTCGTCTGACTCATGATATTCCGAACAAAGCTACCCTGTGCTGGAAGGTGGCTGTTGTATCAGACTTCAAGGAATCTGCTGATGTTCGCCTTTACACTACCTATCTTCCTTTCATCGGTGAAGGAAACCATTTCAAGGAGTTTCATGTTTGATTTTCAGTTGTCTTCTTGTACAACAGGAGGAATTGCGAGATATGTTTGCTTCTTGTTCTAACTTATGACAACGGGAACAGGCAGTGTTCAGTGAATGTTTTGCTGAGATACATCTACCTCTGAAGCAGCAGTTAACGGAAACAGTTATCCGTTACATTCTTGCTCATGAAATATTAAACAGGAGTTGATTCACATGTTAGAAATGGGCCGTAATCGAACCTTCTCATGTCTGCTTTTTGTGCTCCTGTCGTACTGGTAAAGAAACCTGATGGCTCAACATGATTTTGCTGGGATTACAGGGACTTAAACAAAGTGACAGTGGTAGATGCTGAACTATCCTGATCAGGAGCAGTTGATATTCTCACAGCTTGCCAGTGCCAATAATTAATTGCCACTAAACTGGATTTAACGAAAGTGATTTGGCAGATCATTGTCAGTAAAGAAGCTCGACCACAAAACTGCCTTTCAAAAACTCTAGGGCTTTTCTTCAGTGGGCATGGGATAAATGCATTTGGTTGGAACTGACAGCACATTTGCCAGGGCTATGAGGCTACAGAGCTGGCGACCATGCCTAAAATTTCTTCGATGACATACTAGTCCACAGTTTGTCTGGAAAGAGCTTCTGTATGATGTTCGTAGGGTTCTCTTGTCCTTGAGGGGAGTGGATTTTACTGTCGTCCAACGAAGATCTTTACTGGATTTTCAGAACTTGAGTTTCTGGGACATTTGTTGGTCGTGGATTTGTAACCCGACGGGAGAAGATTGAGAAGATTCTTAAAGATCTGTCTTTCACAAACGTCAGATCAGAGCTCAGTTGGGGATTAGTGGGATTACTATAGGAAAATCATTCCGAATTTTGCCAACAGTCACTGCTCTTCTCAACTGGGTTGGCTGGGTAAGTCCCAAGCTCGGATAGCTAGGACTCCAGACGTCCAGAATGCTCTGCAGCTCTCCAGGAGTGTTTGTCAAGATCGATGTTCTTTATTGGTGATGCTTTCCAGATTTGTGGTGTTAAGATACAGATTTCAGTTCCATTGGAATAGGTGGATGATTCTGTTGCCAGGATTTTGAGGGCACTCTGCATCTGTCTCTTTTGGTCAGCAGAAAGCTAATGCCCAGGAAACGCGTACAGCACATTAGAACGGAGTGTTTGGCCATTGTTTGGGTTTTCAAGTTGGGAGGTACTTGGGGAAGGGAGTTTTGTTGGAAACAGCTCACCGTCTTTGACATACTTCAGTCTGGAAGTTTAAGATTCCTGGATATGAGGTGAGCACTTGTCTCCAAGAATCTCGCTTTCGGTGAGTCAGTCCAAAGGATTTGAGAACCTTTGGGCGATTTTCTCAGCAGAGCTGATTGATTGGAAGTTGTTGTTGCGTGTTCGTAACACGTCAGATGCTGGTTTGTATGGTTCTCTTCTATTTTTTTTTTCGTGTCGAACGTTGGACGTCTTTCATTAGGGGGGGAGAACTGTAACAAGGCGTTTTGTCCCAGACAATTTTAGAGGGGACTTTTGGGGCTCAAAAGAAATAAGACACCCAGTAGAGGTAGTGTGCTGTGCCACAGTATGCGTGACAGAAATCGCTCACCTGTTTGGAAGTTCGCGGTGAAAGTTTTTGTGGACACTTGTTGAATGTCTTTTGCCTTGTAAAGGTATGTATGGGTTAAGTTTGTGGGGAGATATGGGAGATAGGAGGTTAATATAATTCATGTATTGGAAAATCTAAAACAATCTTTAGATATGTGCAGATTCCAACCCAAGGCTACAGTCGTTTTATAACGGGATGGAGGTATTTATGTCGTGAAGTGGATGTATTCGTTTGAAATTTAACAGTTGGATAAGATGAATGATGTTTGTTCCTTCATTCAATTAGTTTTACTTAGTGAGAATATGGCATATGTTGCTGATGGATAATAACACACAACACCACCACACACACAAACACACACACACACACACACACACACACACACCGCAATTACGGTTATGGTTTCTCGGAAAAGTGATATGTACTGTGTGATGTTTGATGTGATGTATAGTAAATAAGACAGCCTTTATTTTTACAGAAGAGTATGTTTTTGTCTATAATGTGTAAACTATAATTGCAATTTATCTGGAAATCATTGTGGTTGTATTGTAAGAAAGGGGATGTACGGAAATGGTTTGATGAGGATAGGAATGGAATTCCTTTTTTTAAAATGGTATGTTGAGGTTGACAAAGGCGATTTGTGCTTTTGCTGTTCTTGAGGGTAGTGAATCGAATTTTCCTTGGATAGGGTTCATGTAAGGTATGGTGTGTCTATGTTGTTGTGCTTGTCTGCTTGGGGATAATAAGAATTAATTTTTATGGCCTGTGGATTGGGGCTTTGGGGAAGAGGGGGAGGTATGGAAAAGAGAGGGGGGGAGGTTTCATGCCATGGACAAAAAGGAGAGAGGAGGAAACAATGTTAAAGGCTGTCACTGTGCAGGCTTCCCGGTGCCAGGGGATGAGAGCACGGGGTCTGGTGCAGGAGAAGGGCACAGACAAACTTGTCAGGTCGTGGAAGGTTTACGGGGTGATTTCTTCCCGGAAACTGGGAAGGAATGTCAGACAGTCAAGAAACGCCGAGAGCACCTCAGAGCTGCCGGCGTGAGGGGGGTGGGAACTAACAAAAAAACGGTTTTCGCAGGGTGGTGAATTTCACTCTTTTCTTCTCTTACATACGGGGCATAATCACGAAAAACTAACTCCTTTTATTAATAAATAGGGTGCTGGCTTATCAGTTTTCAACTTTAGTTTCCTTTCCAGTGGGAGTAGCGTTCGTCTGATTTGGAGGACAGAGAGTTACAGATAGCAGGCTCACATTCAAGCATGAAACATAATCTTTTTCTGTTATCTGGACTTTCTTTACAACAACAAAACTGAATAAAGCTGCTCTAACTTTTGCTCTGACAATCTGTAAACAAATTGCTCGTTTTCACCTGATGAACTGAAAATCAGCTCTGTAACTTGTAGTAATTCTGCTCCGAAACCTTAATGACATCTCTAACGTCGACAAAAACTTTTCTAAACTGTGTTTGAATCTCTTCTCAGAATCTCAAAAACAGCGAGTGCTTGTATACAAGAGTTTCGACTCGAAATCCACGAAGAAATTTGAGACTACGTGCGTTCCATTCGCATTGGGAAATTTTCTCTTCCGTTCAACAGTGACGGACGTTAGACTCGAGTCATTGTCAAATTTTCTGACAAGATCAACTTTCCTCTCCTGCCCCCCACTGGTAAGTCGCTTTGATATGGTGTATTTCGCAAAGACTACACCAATTCTTTGAATACAGATTTTTTTTTTCTGACCTTGTTCCAAAATTCCAATTTTTGTCAAAGATATTTACTATAGTTCCAAATTTGAAGGAGTGGTTTTAGCGACGCATTGATTAGCAGCTGCCTCTCATAATTCTTCTAAACACTCCAGACAGCTCCATCTATAACACAGAGTTTACAACGTTGGTCCTGGCGTTTCAAATGGTGTCAAAATCAAAACATAAACACTCTCTGCTCAGGAGGTCATTGCGGTCCGTAACTTCAATCACTCTCATCTCCGGATTCTTTAAGCTGTGCACTTCTCTGAATTCCGATGTTTACAACACAATTTGTGTGTGTGTGTGTGTGTGTGTGTGTGTGTGTGTGTTGTGTGTGTGTGTGTGTGTGTCAACCTCGGTGATGTCGATGGAGGAAGGACTAGCGCACAGCCCAAACACACTCACAGCTTGCTTACAATCTCATTCATATATCATGCATTCGTCACATCAAACCACTAGTAAAGTCTATAACTTTACTACACATGATCATAGAACGGAACATCAATGCATATGGAATCAAACAAAATAAAACATTCTCTCTTTCCTGAACTTCACAAAATCATTTGTCTAAAACATCATTAACTAACCCGGGTATAAAATAGATTTCTACTTTACCTGGCCAGGTGATCTTAACTATTCACGAATCACTGTCTTTTCTTTTCTTTTTTTTTTCTTTCTTTTCACTGTCACTTTCACAAGCACGACACAACTGCTGGCACTGGTCTTGGTCTGCTGGCGCCTGGTCAGGTGAGACTGTTGGCACTGGCGTTGGTCTGTCGATGAAAGTGGCGCTGGCCAAGTATGAGGTCGAACCCCAGTGAAGATAGAACAGTGACTATCAACATCGATCTGTTCTCCTTTCTTTCTTCCTGCATTAACGCATTGCACTCTCTCTCTCTCTCTCTTCTAGTCTGCTCTTATCAAATGGACATGGTTGCTTTTCTTTCTTTTTTTTCTTCTTTCTTTTCCTCTTCATTAGCTAGCAACTCTCTCCACATCTCTCCTAAGTCCTTCCTCTGCAGACTATCTCGTGCTAATGCCCCCCACTTGGTTCTCTCCTCTCCTCCCCTCATCTCTCTGCTCTTCTCTCCTCAGAGATTACACTCAGACCTCTCTCTCTCTGTCTCTCTGTTCGTTCTCCCTCGTTCTCCCGTTCTCTCACTCTCACATCCTCCTTATTCCGTTCCGATCTGTCCAAAAAGGGCGAGTACCATTGGTCAGTATTTTTACCCCTGATACCGAAGTTATCTCCCTCTAATTCCATTGGATATTCAAATCATGACAGTCACACCTACACGCCTTACTCTCTGTGGTGGTCAATTGGTCATTTAATTGATTAGCTAGATTTCACCCCCACCACACACTACCTTCTCCCTCTCCCTTTCCTGCTTTAACCTGCGACGTCCGACTAACAATGGCGCTGGTTCCACAAATTGGCTAGATGAGCCTGAGCCAGGCGCTATGTCTCGTCTCGCTAGACATCGAGGCGTCGGTCAAAGCTGCTTAGTCCGTCTGGTCGGACAGACCGTCTCTGTGGAGCCTCTCCCCTATGCTTAATTGGCTGGATCCGAACCATGGGCCCGTCGACGTGGCGCCCAGAATATTTGAGTTAGAGCTTATGTCCAAACAACCTGGACCACGACTTGGTTGTTCTATTTTTGACCGTGACAATTTCCCCCTTGCAAAAGACTATGCACCGCATCGTCTCAAAACCACGGTACAAAAAAACAACAACCGAATTTGCTGACACACAGCTACACGTGCAAAGTTTAAAAAAATACTTTACAACCAACGGTTTATAAATTATAAAATATATCATTAGTGAATACCACTCCAATGAGTTATCATTGACGTGCGCTCTTGCGTTATTTCAATTCATTTTATAACGACCTCTGTGCGCACCTATGCAATCCCCTACCTGCGGATTTGCCAATCTTCTCTTCACAATTCTTATGAAAAGCACAATATAATATGATCACGATCCATGACACTTCACTGAGGAATCTCCATCCTCACTTATTGCAAATAATGCATCACTACACAAGCGACTGTATGCTCCAAGCATAACTACATTCACATGAACAAGTCTCACAAAGAAATATGAACAAGTCTCACACAAAAAAAATATGAACCATAGCTAACTGGAATGAACCCATATCCAATCAACATAACTGTAATCAACACATATTATCAACAAAGCACCCCGGATTGACTGACTTCCTCTGAGTTGCAGCTTGCTAGACTACGCGACTTAAATAGTCAGCTCCGACATTCTGTCGACCTGGAATGTACTGCACTCGGTACCTGTAGGGCTGCAGTGCCATTGCCCAACGCAGCACCTGCTGTTTTTCAACTGCGCCTCCTGCAGGAATTTGAGTGGTTGATGATCTGTCTCTATCACGAACTCTTTCCCATACAAGTATTTGTGGAACTTCTGCACGGCCCACACAACAGCTAAACACTCCTTCTCTACTGTTGCGTACCCTTCTTCACCCTTTGTCAACTTCCTGCTAGCATACCTCACAGGAACTCGACTCCTTCATGCTCCTGCAACAATACTGCACCTATCCCACCGCCTGATGCATCTGTCCGCAACAAAAATGGTTTGGACATATCTGGTAGCTTCAAGATGGGACGGGAACCTAGTCTTTCCAGCACCGTCTGCAGTGCTTGCTCTGCAGCGTCTGACCACTCGACCACTGCCGGTTTCCCTGCCTTGACCAATCACTGAGAGGACTCGTGATTGCTGCGAAATTTGGAACAAACTCCCTATAGAACCCAATAAAACCTAGCAGACTCCTGACTTCTGTTTTGGTCTTTGGTCTCTCTGAATTCATCACCTTCTCCACCTTTCCCCTTTCTGGCTGCTTTGTGTCGCCTCCGACAACAAAACCTAGGAACTCCTACTGTCTAGCCCTTCATACAGTGACACATCCCTGCATGACTCTTCTCTGGAAACTCAGGCAACAAAATCTCCCCTTCTTCTGCTGGGTCTCTTTCACCTCATCAATGATTGCTGCTGCGCCTATGTGCTGAGTCTCACGCTGAATATATTTGCGGAGAAAATTCGCATGGAAAAGTTTTAGTTTCCCATTCACATCAATTCGGTAATCCCGACCGACCTTTTCAGTGATGGTGAATGGTCCTTTCCAATGCATCAGCAGCTTGTTGTGACCCGTGGGAAGCAGTACCAGGACTTGATCTCCCGCCTTGAGGGATTGCTTCCTCACCTTCCTGTCATATTGCTTCTTCTGAACGACCCTAGCCTTCTGCAAACTTTCCCTTGCAACCTTACACGTCGCATACCTGTGCCCACCTTTGGAACAGGGCGCGATTGGGCCAATCAGATCAACAGCCACCTCCTGAATGGTGTGTCAATTAAAGGGGGATGTTTAAGAGGTGCCTTCCTCTTCACCCCTCTTGTGGCTGATCTTTGACACACATCACATGACATGCAGAAACGTTTTATGTCTGCCATTGCTCCTGCCAATGAAAGTCATCAAAGATTCGGTCAGCTGTTTTGCTGGTGCCGAGATGACCCGCCATGAGCGACTCGTGACCCACTGACATGACAGTGTCACGATAACCTGCTGGTACCTCTAACTGAGTGGTCACCTTACCTGTCTTCCCCTTGTGAACACTCGGTACAACAGCCCGCCTTTCACAAGAAACTCTGTTCTCACCTCCTCTAACCTCCTGTTTCTCTCCACCTCTTGCCAACTCCCAAGACTTCACGAGCGAAGGGGCTTGTTCCTGTGCTGCCCTAAACTCATCAGGCGACACGTCTATGCTCGACTTCCTTCCTGGAACAACTAACGGTTTAACAACCTTTTCCTCCTTCTTGCTCCGTGTCTGAACTGCTGCCCCTGTAGCAGTCAACAACTCAGGATCCCCTGGATCCCTTGCCCCTGGAATATTTCCAATGATCAAATCATGAAGGGGTTTCTCCATCACCAACGCAGACAACTCGCCTGAGAAGTAAGGGGTACGTACTTCTATCTTAGCAACTGGAAACTCCCTCACAGTGCCATCGATTAGAGTACAGGTCTGGATTTGCCCTGTCAAATCCCCTTTCTCGACCAGCGTTGTTCGTACTACACCGCATGAACAACCAGTGTCTCGTAACACTTTCACCCTCTGCTGGCCAATCCACCCTTCTTCCACTGGTAACGAACCACTCAGCCTAGTGCCCTCCATCCCTGACACTGACTGCTGTCCAGTGCTAGCCATAGGCTGCACTCCACCCTCTTCAGACTGAATCCCTGTTGGTTCCACTGCAGGTCGTTTCCCTTGACGACCCTTATCCACCTCTTGCAAGGCTGCTGCCTTCTGGAACCTCATGCGACAATCCCTCGCCACATGTCCCTTCTTGTGACAAATGAAACACCTAATGTCCCTTTGCCCTTCCTTCTGCCCCACCACTGGGTTTGCAGACTTTGCAGAAAACTCTCCTAGTCTCCTTGCACTCTTCTCACCTGTGCCTAGCACCTGTTTCTCCTGCACCTTAGTGCCCAAACGTGCCTCTCTATACACCTCTGCGAACTTCAACAACTCTCCTGCTGTCTCTCGGCTGTCTCTCTTTCAAATGTATGGTTAACTCAGGGCCGCAACCTGACAAAATCTGTTCTTTCATAACTAGCTCTTTCAACTCAGCGAACTCCTTCTTCGTACCGCTCAACTCTAACCACTTCTCAAAATAGTGATCTAAACGTGCACCAAACTGAGTGTACGTCTCACCTGCTTGTAATTTAGCTGAACGAAATTTCTTCCTGAACCCCTCCTCTGTGAGGTCAAATCCTTTCATCAACGATTCCTTCACAGCGCCGAAATCAGACTGTTGTTCTGCTGGTAACGCAGTAAAAATCTGTAATGCCTTACCCGTCAGTAACGCTGACAAAATGACTGCCCACTCTTCTGAAGGCCAACCCTGACTGGTCGCAAACGTTTCGAAACGACTGATGTATGCGTCAATCGAATCGGTTCCTTCAGAGAATTTTGGTAACTTTGGTCGGGGGCGTAACTGCGCACAGAGTCACTGGAAAGTGAACTACCATCACCGGTGGCCTCCCTCTGCATTCTCACTTTCTCTAACTCTAATTGAACCTTTAATCTTTCTGTCTCCTGCGTTTCCCTAGCCTGATTATCATTAGCCTGAATCCTTAATCTTTCTGTTTCCTGCGTAACCTGATTTTCATTAGCCTGAATCCTTAATCTTTCTGTTTCCTGCGCTTCTACTGCAAAAACGGCGTCTTTCCGCGCGTTCATCCCTTTCCATTTTTTTGCTGGTTTTCAACGAATGCTCGCAACTCTTCTCCCGAATAGCCTAAATCACGAGCGACACTCACAAGTTGTTCAATAGGGTGTTCTTTTCTTCCGCCATTATATCTTCTGTTTTTCTTTTTTTTTTTTTTTTTTTTTTTGAACAAGATTTTATAACTACGACAGCCAAACTGGTGGTTACCGACACGAGTGACGTAATAGCACAATCCTATGATGATAATATTAGCTTGGGACAACGTAGTTAGTTTTTATAAGACGCCCAGCGCCTGACCCAACTATGAGAGCGAATTATAGGCAATCTGTGCGAAATAAGTACTCGGGGGCTGAAATGCCAAGCCTAGTATTAACTATCTTGGAAGCAATGCCAAGCCTAGTATTAACTATCTTGGGAACATACAGTAAGACAACCCCTTGTCTTAGGATTACAATACTTGAATCCCACCCAGCTTCCTCTCTGAGAAGTTGAACAATTATAATAAAGGGGCCAGAATATCCTGGCAGGCTCGCCAATAAATTGTCAACCTCGGGTGATGTCGATGGAGGAAGGACTAGCGCACAGCCCAAACACACTCACAGCTTGCTTACAATCTCATTCATATATCATGCATTCGTCACATCAAACCACTAGTAAAGTCTATAACTTTACTACACATGATCATAGAACGGAACATCAATGCATATGGAATCAAACAAAATAAAACATTCTCTCTTTCCTGAACTTCACAAAATCATTTGTCTAAAACATCATTAACTAACCCGGGTATAAATAGATTTCTACTTTACCTGGCCAGGTGATCTTAACTATTCACGAATCACTGTCTTTTCTTTTCTTTTTTTTTCTTTCTTTTCACTGTCACTTTCACAAGCACGACACAACTGCTGGCACTGGTCTTGGTCTGCTGGCGCCTGGTCAGGTGAGACTGTTGGCACTGGCGTTGGTCTGTCGATGAAAGTGGCGCTGGCCAAGTATGAGGTCGAACCCCAGTGAAATAGAAACAGTGACTATCAACATCGATCTGTTCTCCTTTCTTTCTTCCTGCATTAACGCATTGCACTCTTCTCTCTATCTCTTCTAGTCTGCTCTTATCAAATGGACATGGTTGCTTTTCTTTTCTTTTTTTTCTTCTTTCTTTTCCTCTTCATTAGCTAGCAACTCTCTCCACATCTCTCCTAAGTCCTTCCTCTGCAGACTATCTCGTGCTAATGCCCCACTTGGTTCTCTCCTCTCCTCCCCTCATCTCTCTGCTCTTCTCTCCTCAGAGATTACACTCAGACCTCTCTCTCTCTGTCTCTCTGTTCGTTCTCCCCTCGTTCTCCCGTTCTCTCACTCTCACATCCTCCTTATTCCGTCCGATCTGTCCAAAAAGGGCGAGTACCATTGGTCAGTATTTTTACCCCTGATACCCGAAGTTATCTCCCTCTAATTCCATTGGATATTCAAATCATGACAGTCACGCCTACACGCCTTACTCTCTGTGGGGGTCAATTGGTCATTTAATTGATTAGCTAGATTTACCACCCCCACCACACACTACCTTCTCCCTCTCCCTTTCCCGCTTTAACCTGCGACGTCCGACTAACAATGGCGCTGGTTCCACAAATTGGCTAGATGAGCCTGAGCCAGGCGCTATGTCTCGTCTCGCTAGACATCGAGGCGTCGGTCAAAGCTGCTTAGTCCGTCTGGTCGGACAACCGTCTCTGTGGAGCCTCTCCCCTATGCTTAATTGGCTGGATCCGAACCATGGGCCCGTTGACGTGGCGCCCAGAATATTTGAGTTAGAGCTTATGTCCAAACAACCTGGACCACGACTTGGTTGTTCTATTTTTGACCGTGACAGTGTGTGTGTGTGTGTGTGTGTGTGTGTGCGTGCCTGCCTGCCTGCCTGCCTGCCTGCCTGCCTGCCTGCCTGCCTGCGCGCTGCGCGCGTGTGTGTGTGTGTGTGTTCTTTTTTCTTGTTTTTTTTTTCATTTTCTTTTCTTTTCTTTTCTTTTTTTTTTTGGTTTAATTGGATTTCTGGTCATGTCAGTATTCGAGGCTTTAAATAGATTGATCAGCTTTTCCAGAATGCCACAAACAAAGAATTGAGCAGATTCCCTATACATCACACTGATCTGAAACCTAAGGCTGAGACTTATGTCAAATACCTCTGGCAAGAAGAATGGGTCACGCAGATGGATTTAAACAACAACAATCGCAACGACAACAAACTCTTTCAAGTCCATCCAAACCTCTAAAGAATGTTTACCATCTGCCACTGGTGGCTATTTAAAAAAAAAAAAATTGGTGCCAATTATATACATAGGTCACTCCTTTTGCGCCCACTTGCTGTAAAATACGTTCGTATAGATTATTGGGACTTGTGAAATGGCTTCCATCCTCCTAAGCTCTATTACACAATCAACATAATAACATTTGCTCATGTTCCATTCTAACGATGTCAAGATATATCAAAATATAAACCTAGCCAAAGCGCTTTTTTACGTACCTGTTCATACTTATTCCAATACATGTCTCAATCACACATGTACTTTTAAGTTGACTATATTCAGCAAACCTGTTACTGGCATATTTGTGGCCGCCACTCCTTCCATCCACAGTTGTCTCTCTTAGCCTGAACGAACTTACAACTGCAACAACAATAAGAACAACACTGTGGAATATGATGAACGCCTTTATTATCCCAAACAAACGTAAACCCAAATGAATAAAAACACTGACGAAAGTTTGTAATCCATGTATTCTTTCCATCGTTGTCCAGATTAAATAACATGTCATATGCTTTCAATGGCAGCCTGTTTTCGTCGATACGCATGATTTCAGGTAGTATCTGATGCAGTTTGTTTAAAAGCTAATACAAATTGGAGATCAACCTAGTCCACTATGCACAAGATTGTTTGATGTTCTACTGTCTACATTTTTTTAATGAAAAATTAAAAAAAAATAAAAAAGAAACATTTCAGTACAAACCCAGATTTTTAGCACCAAATCGTGCTATGGGTTATAACTAGGAGTCAAAAATTTTTGTCAACAAACTAAAGGAACTGCAATCCAATGTATAAAGTATATGTAGATTCTCTTTCTCTCTCTCTCTCTCTCTCTCTCTCTCTCTCTCTCTCTCTCTCTCTCTCTCTCTCTCTCTCTCACACACACACACGCATGACATGCAAAGCTAAAGCTGAGACAAGTTGAAAAATGAATTTCAAGGCATTTACAGCATTCACTACAGTTACAGTTTCATCGTTACAAATCTATCTTTAATGCCACGTACACCATCCCCCAGGTGTTCCACACTCTCTTCAGAAAACAATGATACTGGTTTTCCATGTTAATTTAAAAACAATTATTCCTTACGTAATTCTGTCTGTACTTTCTTTGAACTTGCTCTCATTCCACCTTACTCCCGGTCCTGGGGGCCGCGATAGCTCAGTTGGTAGAGCGCCGGACTCGTGATCCCGGGGTTGCGGGTTCGAATTTCGGTACAGGGGGATTTTTCCCTCGGAGTTAACATTGGTTCTGACTCCATTCCCCATAGAGTCCTTCGAATGAGATTAAAAAACGAGGTTACGTGTGTGAACGCACGCATAACATCTTGCACACACGTCAAATCCCATCACCAACTTTCGGAAGAGAAGGCCAGTTTGGCTGTTAATATGGATGACACGTTACACATAGCATGCACCTTCCCTGAAGATGGAGTATGGCTGCGTTAATGGCGGGATTAAAAACGGTCCTACACACAAAACTCCACTGCCTGTCTATACAGGCAGTGTCCGCAGGAGAATCAGCCTGCGTACGCAGAAAGAAGGAAAGAAAGAACTCCCGGTCCTGAATGCTACTTTCTTTTCATTTGAAACAGTTTTGAGAGACTTTGTAGCCCACGGTTTGTTAGCGGGAAAGAATTCAGTAGTTTTAGAGAGAGTGATCATGTCTTCACAAAAGCGGATTTAACCTTTTAAATTATCGGCTGCCTCATGAATATGAGTCAATGAGCACATCCCAGTCAGTTGACGTCTACACTCCACACATCCTCTAAGCTCATCTACACTCTCATGCAGTCTGTTGCCCATATACTTTCACACACTCTTTAACAACATGTTCAGTCTGGATTTGGATCTGTCGGCACTGGAACAATGATATGCACACTAGGACGAACCGACTGGCAAAAGAGGAAATGATTAATATGCATGGGAATGTAGCCATAACACACATAGTTTTTTTTTCACATGATATGGGACATGTCACATAATCATCTAAAAGGACTTCACGCAAGTCACAATTGAATGGTTAACATTACCAAATATAAAAGTGGGGCATCGGCGAAAAATAAGTCGCATATCACGAACAGCAGCAGCAATTATTTGTCCAGCATGTGCAGAGGATGACTGGTTGGAAACTGGGGTAAGCCTATACGGCATAACTGTTACCAAGAAATATGCGTTCGAATTCACGTGGTCTTGAAGACACTGAGATGAGTTTAAGTTCCTCTGTACATATTCGCTTTTTCACGCAAACATTCGCGCTGTCACACCATCTTTCATTAACACACAGGTACAAGCACCATCTGACTTCTTTCCCACTCTCTCGTACCCTCTGTCCATTACAGGATATCGATATACTTAGCATCTGTCTACAGTAGCCTATTTAATTCTGTCTGAAAGTAATTTGACGTGCGTTAAGGTTTGTGCAAACTGGCTTTTTTTCTAACTTTTTTCTTTTTTTGGTGGTGGTGGTGGCATTGTGGACACTCCTCTCGAGGTTGGACTGAAAATTTGCCTCCTCGGCCGTGGGCAGTGAGAAGCATGGAAGGCAATCGCAAACAGCACCAGCGACGTTCGTCCTCCTCCCTCTTTGAGGCGGCCTCACGTGGCACAGAACTTTCACCCACCGAGCATGAAGAAAGCCGCCCAGAAGGCTAAGCCCTGAAGACAGGCCTTTGGCGGTTGGGGAGGGTGGGATGGTAGCGGGACCGACCAATTTTTCTGTTACCGACGCCCACAGACGGCTGACGAACACCTTGGAGTGGACACTAGTTTACTGGAGTGGTACGCTGGTTTACTGACGGAACTAGAAATCAGTGCTGGAGGTCAGCAAGAAGAAGTTCTTGAATGTGGCAACACTGTATGGTATCTAATGCTAAAGAGACAATCAGAAGCTCTAGAACTGGTACAAAGAAGAGCAACCAAGACGATTCATAATATAAAAGATTACTCATATCAGGAAAGATTAAAATATCTACAACTTCCAACACTTAAGGCAAGAAGAATAAGAGGAGACTTGATTCAAGCATACAAGATATTTAATGGAATTGATGATGTTGATAAAGCATGCTTTTTTTGTATTCCGCAGAAGAATGTTACAAGGAACAGTGAAGATAAGATATTTAAACAATATTCCAGAACTAATTTGAGAAAATTTACTTTTACTAACAGAGTAACTAATTGTTGGAATGAACTAACAGTTAACATCAAACGTGCACCTAGTATTAATGTTTTTAAGAACCTCATAGATAAACATGAATTATTAACAAAAATTATATATGAATTTGATGGATAATAGGACTGAGCTAGCCTATGACTGGACCAACGGTCGCGAAAAAAAAAGGATATATACATACAGAAGGGTGTCAACCTCGGGTGATGTCGATGGAGGAAGGACTAGCGCACAGCCCAAACACACTCACAGCTTGCTTACGATTTCATTCATATATCATGCATTCGTCACATCAAACCACTTGTAAAGTCTATAACTTTACTACACATGGTCATAGAACGAAACATCAATGCATATGGAATCAAACAAAATAAAACATTCTCTCTTTCCTGAACTTCACAAAATCATTTATCTAAAACATCATTAACTAACCTGGGTATAAATAGATTTCTACTTTACCTGGCCAGGTGATCTTAACTATTCACGAATCACTGTCTTTTTCTTTTCTTTTTTTTTCTTTTCACTGTCACTTTCACAAGCACGACACAACTGCTGGCACTGGTCTTGGTCTGCTGGCACTGGCGTTGGTCTGTGGTTCTGCTTGACGAAGTGACGCTGCCAGGTATGAGGTCGAACCCCGGTTAAGGTGGAACAGTGACTATCAACATCGATCTGTTCTCCTTTCTTCCTTCCTGCATTAACGCATTGCACTCTCTCTCTCTCTCTTCTAGTCTGCTCTTATCAAATGGACATGGTTGCTTTTCTTTTCTTTTTTTTTTTCTTTTCTTTCTTTTCCTCTTCATTAGTTAGCAACTCTCTCTCTCCACATCTCTCCTCAGTCCTTCCTCTGCAGACTATCTCATGCTAATCTCTCAACTTGGTTCTCTTCTCTCCTCCCCTCATCTCTCTGCTCTTCTCTCCTCAGAGATTACACTCAGACCTCTCTCTCTCTGTCTCTCTGTTCGTTCTCCTCTCGTTCTCCCGTTCTCTCACTCTCACATCCTTCTTATCCCGTTCCGATCTGTCAAAAAGGGCGAGTACCATTGGTCAGTATTTTTACCGCCTCGTACTCGAAGTTATCTCCCTCTAATTCCATTGGATGTTCAAATCATGCCAGTCATGCCTACACGCCTTACTCTCTGTGGTGGTCAATTGGTCATTTAATTGATTAGCTTGATTTCACCCCCACCACACACTACCTTCCCCCCTTTCCTACTTAACTGGCGCCGTGTGGCTTAACTCGTGGGCACTGGTCACTCTAAATTGGCTAGATGAGTCTGGGTAGGCGCCACGACGTCTGACCAAACCTACCGAGACCTGTCGGTCCAGCCACTCAGACTGTCTGCTGTCTCCTTGCTGTGCTTAATTGGCCGGATGAGACGCATGGAGCCGTCTTCGTGGCGCCAAGATGTCTGCGTTTGGACTTATTCCAGTTGAAGTGGCCGGCGACGGACCACACTTTGGTTGTGTTTATTTTTTACCGTGACAATTTCCCCCTTGCAAAGACTATGCACAGCATTGTCTCAAAACAACGGTACAAAAAAGACAACAACCGAATTTGCTGACACACAGCTACACGCGCAAAGTTTGAAAAATACTTTACAACCAACGGTTTATAAATTATAAAATATACCATAAGTGAATACCACTCCAATGAGTTATCATTGACGTGCGCTCTTGCGTTATTTCAACTCATTTTAGAACGACCTCTGTGCGCACTTATGCAATTCCCCTACCTGCGGATTTGCCATCTCTCCTTTTCACAATTCTTATGCAAAGCACAATCTAATATGATCACGATCCATGACACTTCACTGAGGAATCTCCATCCTCACTTATTGCAAATAATGCATCACTACAACGAGCGACTGTATGCTCCAAGCATAACTACATTTACATGAACAAATCTCACACAAAAATATGAACCATAGCCAACTGGGAATGAACCCATATCCAATCAACATAACTGTAATCAACACAATATTATCAACAAAGCACCCCGGATATGACTGACTTCCTCTGAGTTGCAGCTTGCTAGACTACACGGCTTAAATAGTCAGCTCCGACATTCTGTCGACCGGGAATGTACTGCACTCGGTACCTGTAGGGCTGCAATGCCATTGCCCAACGCAGCACTCTGCTGTTTTTCAACTGTGCCTCCTGCAGGAATTTGAGTGGTTGATGATCCGTCTCGATCACGAACTCTTTCCCATACAAGTATTTGTGGAATTTCTGCACGGCCCACACAACGGCTAAACACTCCTTCTCTACAGTTGCGTACCCTTCTTCACACTTGTCAACTTCCTGCTAGCATACCTCACAGGGAACTCGACCCCTTCATGCTCCTGCAACAATACCGCACCTATCCCACCGCCTGATGCATCTGTCCGCAACAAAAATGGTTTGGACATATCTGGTAGCTTCAGGATGGGACGGGAACCTAGTCTTTCCAACACCGTCTGCAGTGCTTGCTCTGCAGCGTCTGACCACCTCGACCACTGCCGGTTTCCCTGCCTTGACCAAATCACTGAGAGGACTCGTGATTGCGCGAAATTTGGAACAAACTCCCTATAGAAGCCAATAAAACCTAGCAGACTCCTGACTTCTGTTTTGGTCTTTGGTCTCTCTGAATTCATCATCTTCTCCACCTTTCCTCTTTCCGGCTGCTTTGTGTCGCCTCCGACAACAAAACCTAGGAACTCCAGGCTTGGAAAACCAACCTGGCACTTTGTTGGTCTGGCTGTGAGATTGGCTTGTCTCAACCTCTCTAAACTGCTCCTAGCTGCCTCATATGCTCCTCCCATGTCTCGGATGCATCAGAATGTCATCCATGAAATTCACAACGCCTCCAATCCCGTCAATAACTTCCTCATCATCCGAGAGAAGACTGCAGGTGCGTTGACCATACAAAAGGAAGTACTCGCCACTGTATAGCCCCATAGGAGTGGAGAATGCTGTGACTTTCCTTTGAGTCCTCACTCAAGGCTATTTGCCAGTAACCCTTGCTCAGATCTATCCTGGTGAAATACTGGCTCTTGCTTGTGGCGATCTGAGCGAACAGGTCTTCCATGTTCGGTATGACCTCTGCATCGACCTTGGTGACACTGTTCAGACGTCTATAGTCGACACAGAATCGATGCTCACCTGACTTTTTCCTCACTAAGACGACGGGTGCACTATATGATGATTTGGACGGTTCAATCACCCCAAGGTCCAACATCTTTTCCTACCTCCTCCTCGATCACTTGCTTGGTGGCATATGGGATCGGGTAGGCTTTCACATGTACGGGTTTTTTGCGATGTTAAACTCCACCGTACATGTCTCTAGAGTTGTCCTGCCTGGTTTTATCAGTCAGGGACGCCCTATACTGTTCTAGGAGCCCCCTAACTTCCTCCTGTCTCCTACTGTCTAGCCCTTCATACAGTGACACGTCCCTGTATGACTCTTCTCCTGGAAACTCAGGCAACAAAATCTCCCCTTCTTCTGCTGGGTCTCCTTCACCTCCATCAATGATTGCTGCTGCGCCTATGTGCTGAGTCTCACGCTGAATATATTTGCGGAGCAAATTTGCATGGAAAAGTTTTGATTTCCCATTCACATCGATTCGGTAGTCCTGATCTACCTTTTCAATGATGGTGAATGGTCCCTTCCCAATGCATCAGCAGCTTGTTGTGATCCGTGGGAAGCAGTAACAGACTTGATCTCCCACCTTGAGGAATTGCTTCCTCACCTTCCTGTCATATTGCTTCTTCTGAACGATCCTAGCCTCCTGCAAACTCTCCCTTGCGACCTTACATGTCTCCTCTAGCCTATTGCGTAGTCCACCACATACTGATAAGTGGTTTTGACCTCTTCCGACTCCTGTTCTCCGACCACAGCTCTTGAGAATGCACAACTGGTCCCCGAACTGTCCGCCCATACAGCAGCTCAAATGGCGAAAAGCCTGTGCTTTCCTGAGGGGCTTCCCTGTAGGCAAACAGTGCCGCTGGAATGTAGCGGTCCCAATCTGCTGGCCTTTCCTCACAGAGCTTCTTTAAGATGCCCTTCAGCACACCATTGAATCTCTCCACCAAGCCATTGCATTGTGGTGGTATGGGGTAGTGAGAAGCTGTGTGATCCCTAGCAGCCTGTTGACCTCCCTCATCACGCCTGAGTGAACTGTGACCCCCTGTCACTGAGAACTTGTGCTGGCACACCCACGCGAGAAAAGATGTCTACCAGCCCTTCAGCGACCTGTTGCGTATCTACGCCTTTCAATGCAACTGCTTCTGGGTATCTGGTCGCGTAGTCCACGAGTGTCAACACATACCTGTGCCCGCCTTTGGAACAGGGCGCGATTGGGCCGATCAGGTCAACAGCCACCCTCCTGAATGGTGTGTCAATTAAAGGGGGCTGTTTAAGAGGTGCCTTCCTCTTCACCCCTCTTGTGGCTGACCTTTGACACACGTCACATGACATGCAGAAACGCTTGATGTCTGCCATTGCTCCTGGCCAATGAAAGTCATCGAAGATTCGGTCAGCTGTTTTGCTGGTGCCGAGATGACCCGCCATGAGCGACTCGTGACCCACTGACATGACAGTGTCACGATAACCCTGCTGGTACCTCTAACTGAGTGGTCACCTTACCTGTCTTCCCCTTGGTGAACACTCGGTACAACAGCCCGCCTTTCACAAGAAATTCTGTCTCACCTCCTCTAACCTCCTGTTTCTCTCCACCTCTGCCAACTCCCAAGACTTCACGAGCGAAGGGACTTGTTCCTGCGCTGCCCTAAACTCATCAGGCGACACATCTATGCCTGACTTCCTTGCTGGAACGACTAACGGTTTTATCGACCTTTTCCTCCTTCTTGCTCCGTGTTTGAACTGCTGCCCCTGTAGCAGTCAACAACTCAGGATCCCCTGGATCCCTTGCCCCTGGAATATTTCCAATGATCAAATCATGAAGGGGTTTTCTCCATCACCAACGCAGACAACTCGCCTGAGAAGTAAGGGGTACGTACTTCTATCTTAGCAACTGGAAACTCCCTCACAGTGCCATCGATTAGAGTACAGGTCTGGATTTGCCCTGTCAAATCCCCTTTCTCGACCAGCGTTGTTCGTACTACACCGCATGAACAACCAGTGTCTCGTAACACTTTCACCCTCTGCTGGCCAATCCACCCTTCTTCCACTGGTAACGAACCACTCAGCCTAGTGCCCTCCATCCCTGACACTGACTGCTGTCCAGTGCTAGCCATAGGCTGCACTCTAACCCTCTTCAGACTGAATCCCCTTTGGTTCCACTGCAGGTCGTTTTCCCCTGGCGACCCTTATCCACCTCTTGCAAGGCTGCTGCCTTCTGGAACCTCATGCGACAATCCCTCGCCACATGTCCCTTCTTGTGACAAATGAAACACCTAATGTCCCTTTGCCCTTCCTTCTGCCCCACCACTGGGTTTGCAGACTTTGCAGAAAACCTCTCCTAGTCTCCTTGCACTCTCTCACCTGTGCCTAGCACCTGTTTCTCCTGCACCTTAGTGCCCAAACGTGCCTCTCTATACACCTCTGCGAACTTCAGCAACTCTCCTGCTGTCTCTGGCTGTCTCTCTTTCAAATGTATGGTTAACTCAGGGCCCGCAACCTGACAAAATCTGTTCCTTCATAACTAGCTCTTTCAATCCGCGAACTCTTCGTCGTACCACTCAGTTCTAAACCACTTCTCAAAATAGTGATCTAAAACGTGCACCAAACTGAGTGTTACGTCTCACCTGCTTGTAATTTAGCTGAAACGAAATTTCTTCCTGAACCCCTCCTCTGTGAGGTCAAATCCTTTCATCAACGATTCCTTCACAGCGCCGAAATCAACGTTGTTCCGCGGTAACGCAGTGAAAATTTGTAATGCCTTACCCGTCAATAGCGCTGACAAAATGAACTGCCCACTCTTCTGAAGGGGCAACCCTGACTGGTCGCAAACGTTTCGAATCGACTGAAGTATGCATCAATCGAATCGGTTCCTTCAGAGAATTTTGGCAACTTGTCGGGGAGCGTAACTGCGCACAGAGTCACTGAAACTGAACTCCCATCTCGGTGGTCTCCCTTGTATTCTCACTTTCTCTAACTCTAATTGAACCTTTATCTTTCTGTTTCCTGCGCTTCCTTAGTCTTCTGTTTCCCTGCGTTTCCCTAGCTTTAATCCTTTCTGTTTCCTGCTTCATTCTTTCTGTTTCCTGCGCTTCCCTTATTTCTTTCTGGTCCCTGCTTCATTCTTGCGTGTTCTTCCCTAGCCTGATTATCATTAGCCTGAATCCTTAAATCTTTCTGTTTCCTGCGCCTCTACTGCGATACGGCGTCTTTCCGCGCGTCATCCCTTTCCATCTTTTGCTGTTTCAACGAATGCACGCAATCTCATCTCCTGAGTAACCTAGATCTACGAGCGACGCTCACAAGTTGTTCAATAGGGGTGTTCTTTTCTTCCGCCATATATCTCTTTCTTCTTTTTTTTTTTTTTTTGTAACAAGACTTTATTACTACGACAGCCAAACTGGTGGTTACCGACACGAGTGACGTAATAGCACAATCCTATGAATGATAATATTAGCTTGGGACAACGTAGTTAGTTTTTATAAGACGCCCAGCGCCTGACCCAACTATGAGACGATTATAGGCAATCTGTGCGAAATAAGTACTCGGGGCTGAAATGCCAAGCCTAGTATTAACTATCTTGGAAGCAATGCCAAGCCTAGTATTTAACTATCTTGGGAACATACGTAAGACAACCCTTGTCTTAGGAATTACAATACTTGAATCCCACCCAGCTTCCTCTCTGAGAAGTTGAACAATTATAATAAATGGGCCAGATATAACCTGGCAAGCTCGCCAATAAATTGTCAACCTCAGGTGATGTCGATGGAGGAAGGACTAGCCACAGCCCAAACACACTCACAGCTGCTTACGATTTCATTCATATATCATGCATTCGACACATCAAACCACTTGTAAAGTCTATAACTTTACTACACATGGTCATAGAACGAAACATCAATGCATATGGAATCAAAACAAAATAAAACATTCTCTCTTTCCTGAACTTCACAAAATCATTTATCTAAAACATCATTAACTAACCCGGGTATAAATAGATTTCTACTTTACCTGGCCAGGTGATCTTAACTATTCACGAATCACTGTCTTTTTTCTTTTCTTTTTTTTTTCTTTTCACTGTCACTTTCACAAGCACGACACAACTGCTGGCACTGGTCTTGGTCTGCTGGCACTGGCGTTGGTCTGTGGTTCTGCTTGACGAAGTGACGCTGCCAGGTATGAGGTCGAACCCCGGTTAAGGTGGAACAGTGACTATCAACATCGATCTGTTCTCCTTTCTTCCTTCCTGCATTAACGCATTGCACTCTCTCTCTCTCTCTTCTAGTCTGCTCTTATCAAATGGACATGGTTGCTTTTCTTTTCTTTTTTTTTTTTCTTTCTTTCTTTTCCCTTCATTAGTTAGCAACTCTCTCTCTCCACATCTCTCCTCAGTCCTTCCTCTGCAGACTATCTCATGCTAATCTCTCAACTTGGTTCTCTTCTCTCCTCCCCTCATCTCTCTGCTCTTCTCTCCTCAGAGATTACACTCAGACCTCTCTCTCTCTGTCTCTCTGTTCGTTCTCCTCTCGTTCTCCCGTTCTCTCACTCTCACATCCTTCTTATCCCGTTCCGATCTGTCAAAAAGGGCGAGTACCATTGGTCAGTATTTTTACCGCCTCGTACTCGAAGTTATCTCCCTCTAATTCCATTGGATGTTCAAATCATGCCAGTCATGCCTACACGCCTTACTCTCTGTGGTGGTCAATTGGTCATTTAATTGATTAGCTTGATTTCACCCCCACCACACACTACCTTCCCCCCTTTCCTACTTAACTGGCGCCGTGTGGCTTAACTCGTGGGCACTGGTCACTCTAAATTGGCTAGATGAGTCTGGGTAGGCGCCGCGACGTCTGACCAAACCTACCGAGACCTGTCGGTCCAGCCACTCAGACTGTCTGCTGTCTCCTTGCTGTGCTTAATTGGCCGGATGAGACGCATGGAGCCGTCTTCGTGGCGCCAAGATGTCTGCGTTTGGACTTATGTCCAGTTGAAGTGGCCGGCTACGGACCACACTTTGGTTGTGTTTATTTTTGACCGTGACAAAGGGGCGTAAAAAGCCTAAATAGGCTAAGTTGTGTTTAATACAACGCCCCTGATCCTGATCCTGATCCTGAAGAAAGAAGAGGACCAGGACTCCAATCAGGTTCGACAACCAGAAACTGATGGCCCTTAAACCCAAGCCTGTATACCCAAGACTGCACCGCGACTTCATCAGCATGCTGAACGATTACAGCCTTGAGCAACTGGTGGTAGAACCTACCAGAGAGGGAAACATCCTGGACTTCATCATCACCAACAACCCACAGCTGATTCCGCGAGTGGAAGTCTTTCCTAGGCTGTCTGACCACGCGGCAGTCTACTGTGAGGTGGTGGTTCATATCCAGAAGAGGAAACAGGCACCACGCTCCATTCCATTATATAAGAAGGCGGACTGGGAGGGTCTCAGGAAGTCTATGACCGACCTCACCAACACCTTGGAAGAGATAAAGGACACTGCTACTACAGAAGAGCTGTGGGTTTACTTCAGAGACACTCTTCATGCAGCTGTCAAGCAGTTCATCCCCCATAAGCAGGTCCGTGTCAAGGAAAGCCAGCCCTGGATCACCCCAGCCCTACGCCGACTCATCAACAGACGAGACCGCATCTTCAAGAAGATGCGCAAGCGAGGGACAGAAGACCTGAAACAGCAGCACAAGCAACTCCGAAGAGAGGTCCAGCGCCAACTACGCCGAGCATACTGGTCCTACCTCGATGACACCTTCGACGAAGCAGACTCAAAGCAAGCAGCCAAGAACAAGCGCTTCTGGTCGTACATAAAACACCTGAAGTCGTCCAACGCCGGTGTCGCGCCGCTGAAGGAAGAAGGCAGGTTGGTGTCCGACCCAAAAGCACAGACAGACATCTTGAACCGCCAGTCCCAGTCTGTATTCGGCAGTGGCCAGACCTACTCACAGGAGGGATTCCAGGGAAAATGTAGACTCCCACTCAGAGACTTTCCAACTCTAGACAAGGTTGACATCAACATCCACGGGGTGAAGAATCTCATCAGCAACCTGAAACCTGGAAAAGCACCGGGACCCGACAACATCAGCCCCAGGATCCTGAAGGAGCTGGCAAACGAACTGGCATCAGCTCTTACCATCATCTTCCAGTCTTCAGTCAGTACCGGCACCCTACCAGCTGACTGGAAAACTGCCCATGTTACGCCGGTGTTCAAGAAAGGAGAGCAGTATAACCCGGCTAACTACAGACCAGTCTCTCTGACGAGTGTATGCTGTAAAGTGCTGGAGCACATCCTGACCAGCACCATCATGAACCATCTTGAACATCACGGCATCCTCTGTAACCAACAGCATGGCTTCCGCACGAGAAGATCTTGCGAGACCCAACTCCTTGACTTCACCAACGAGCTGTTTGAGAACATGGAGAGCGGGCAGCAGACCGACATCTTGGTGTTGGACTTCGCCAAGGCCTTTGATAAGGTCAACCATAGCCTCCTGTTTCACAAGCTTAACTACTAAGGTGTCCGAGGAGAGATCAACACCTGGGTAGCCGACTTCCTGAGAGACAGAAAGCAGGCGGTGGTCGTCAGCGGAGAGCGTTCTGGCTTCGTCCCGGTCAGGTCCGGAGTCCCACAGGGCTCCGTTTTGGGGCCCTGTCTGTTTTTGATCTACATAAATGATCTGCCCGATACCCTGACTACGAAGTCACGCCTGTTTGCGGATGACACGGCGGTCTACAACATGGTCACTTCTCCAACAGCCCAGGCCCATCTACAACAAGACCTCAACCAGCTTGCTGCGTGGGAGAAGAGATGGGACATGGCCTTTCATCCTGGAAAGTGCACCACTCTGCCTGTGACCCGCAGCAGGAAACCCCTCCACTTTGACTACTGTCTGCACGGCCATATCCTGGAGACGTCACCAGCGCCAAGTATCTAGGCGTCACCGTCTGCAGTGGTCTCAGCTGGGACACGCACATCAACCACCTGTGCAACAAAGCCAACAAGACCCTAGGCTTCCTGCATCATAGCATCAAAGTTAGCTCCAGGAAGATCAAGGAAATGGCCTACAAGTCCTTTGTGCGACCCATCCTGGAGTACGCCAGCAGCATCTGGGATCCACACACAGAGCAGAACATCAGCAAGCTTGAGGCAGTGCAGCGCAGGGCAGCCCGTTTCGTGATTGAGGCGCTACCACAACACCTCAACCCACCGCCATGCTTGAAGAACTGAAGTGGCCCAGCCTCCAGGACAGACGACGTACAGCACGCCTATCAATGCTGTACAAGATCCGTATGATCTTGTGGTCAGCACAGAAGGCATCAAAGCAGCCTGCGCCCCGCACTCGCGCCGACACCGCGGTTCACGATCAGCAGTTCACCGTTCCGCAGTGCAGAACGCTGTATAGACAGCAGGCGTTCCTTCCTCGTACCATTAAGGATGGAACGAAACTGCCCCAGGACGTTTGTAGAGGCCAAGACCATCGACACCCTTGTGTCAAGGGCCTCCCGTTTCCAGTTAAAAGCCACGCCCAGTTTTTTTGTTTGTTTTTTTTTCCCTTCTGTTCGGACCCCTTGCATAAGTGACAGAATACTCATCAAGTTGATTGTGGTCGCTATCAAGGAAGAAAAAGAAGGAGATAGGTCAGCCACCTTCCGGGATTATGCCCAATTACGCTCTTGCCACGGCCAGACATACTGCGACCAAAATCAGATTTCGATCCCATGTCCACACCATGCCTGGGCACCAGGCCAGCAGGACGTCAATGTCACCTCTTCGGGACTTCTGGCACATTTCTCATGACGGATGGACATTATGTTTTACATTGTGCATTACAGAATGCTTTGTATAGGGGTCGTCGTCGTTGTAAAATTTGGGGATTTCCACAATATTGTAGATTTTTATTTAAATTTGCCGGAGGAATGTTCTGGGAAGGGGCATTCGCATCCCTGACTTTCGGGGATACGGAAACGTTATGTTCCTTTTCTGACGGCTAGCTTTGCTTCAGAGACATTTGGCGGGCGATCCTCAAGGTTGTATCTGTTTTCTTCATATATTTGACTATAAAGTGATAGTATAATGCAAAATTTGTTAAGCATGTTTATCAGAAGAAATATTGTACTGAAATTAATTTATCAGAAAGCTTTTCATTTGCCTATTTCTGCTGTCCAAAAGTTTTAAATAAGCCGATAGTTGACTTTCACTTTTCAGTCGGACTAGTCACGTTTGTCGGCCTTGACTCAAGAAAACCGTAATGTCACGGTGACAGCGTCATTGACAGCAGACGACATGCCGACTGCTGTGCAGTACATTTTGCCGGTACAGATTTTCTCCAGTCTTCAGATTCATCAGCGTTCTTTTCTTTCCGTCTTTTTTTGAGCGCTTTGTACAAACCAGATCCACTCTGCAGAAACTTTCGCTGGTTCAAGTTATATGCATAATATAGGCTGGAGAGGGATAAGGTCACAACCGGCAGCATGCTAATGTTGCTCAGTTTCATCACTGCACAGTCTCAAATCAACACTTTTCCAAAGGCGGGGGGGGGGGGGGGGGGGGGGGGGGGGTCCTAAGGATAGGGAAGGTCAGCCACTTTAATCAAATGCAAAGTTAAAACATACTGAGGCTAAGAGAGCAGAAAATGAAACCAAAATGTGTGAAGAAGTAGGATCACAGAGTTTTAATGCCTGAAAGTCTTTTGCCAGTTTGCCAATGTTTAGTCATACACACCAAGGAAAATGAATGATAAATGTGAAATAGAATCGCTTAGTACTCTTTAATGCTTGCATAGAATGTCATTTGCCAGTTTGTCAATTTTTAGTCCTAGACACAACAGAAAAATGAAGGATCTCATTTTTATAGGTGATTTACATTACACAACTTACATACAGTAACAGTTCCTGGAATATGACTAATGGATTCTCCATGTTTTATTTTTTAGTCCAAACATGACAGAAAAATGAAGGATCTTGTTTTTGTAGGTGACTTACATTACACAACTTATACAGTAACAGTTCCTGGAATATGACTCATGGATTCTCTTGGTTTTAATGTATAATCAGGGATTCTAATTGTTTTTAGTTTTGTCTTTAAACAAACAGATGGCATGAAAATTTTCGGCAAGGCAGATTTTTTTTACCCATTACTAGCCACAGGCATTTGGCAGTACCATAATTGTGAAGAATTTTAGCTTGTGAAGGAGCCACATGAGTTTCATGGAAGGATTGTGACGTTAAATGTTTTCCTTTTGCTGCAAAGATGCAAGATTACTTATGACATTCCATAGGAACCTTACCCAGTTACTAATTCAATGGAATGGAGCATAAGCTCTATCTCTACACCAATCACATACCCAGAGAACTTTATCTTTACAGAGCGCCTGTCTTGGTGTCATTGACTTCTAGTTCCCGCCTCTGGCATATCTTTGAGCTTGACACTAACCCAACTGCACCATGTAGCTCACACTCTCTTTTTCTCTCTCTGAGTATGAAATATATTTAAAACAGATTGCTTTGGATATTTTCCATCAAGCCTATGTTTTATCTAAAAAATCTGGAGAATTTTGTTCTTTTTCAGAATCCTGGAAAAT
This sequence comes from Conus ventricosus, assembly GCA_018398815.1. NCBI lineage: Eukaryota > Metazoa > Mollusca > Gastropoda > Neogastropoda > Conidae > Conus > Conus ventricosus. The sequence continues at coordinate 6,697,017 of CM031613.1, forward strand.
GAAGTGTGCTAAAGATGGTTGTGGTGTTTCTCTGGTCTGGCATCCAGGTCACAGATCACTTTCCCATTGTCAGTACTCCATGTACTTTTGTTTTGAGAGAGTATCTTACTCCCTGAACGTTTTTATAAAGGGTGCTTAAACCTTAAACTGATTAGAGAGTATGCCTTTAATTAATATTGCCAAATGTAGATGACCCAACTGGTTAAAGTATTTTAGCATTTGTGCTAACCAGCTGGCTTAAGTTTGTATTGACAGCTACAGACTTAACAGATATATATTTGCTCTCTTGTTTTTCTGAACAAAGTCATTCAGTTTAGATGCTTGGAAGGATTCCTCAATATACTTTTTTGTTTTTGTTTTAAATTGATGCTGCAGTAGATGGTGATTTTGTTATGGCTTTATTGTATGATGACAAAATTTGCTATTTCATGAAATTGAAAATGCTTGCTTCAACATCTTTTTTTTTTTTTCTTTTTTTTTCATTTGTTGTGTGTAAATCACTTAAAATAATTTGTTCAACACCCGTGACACATGTAAAAGAAAATGTAAGACAATATGTGGTGTGTCGTATTTCACAGAGTAAAGCACTTGTCAAATGGGACATTCCTAACATTGGTAGAGTCTCAGACTCAAGCATCAGCCTGTCAAAATGGACACATACAAGGTCAATGTACTGCATAGTAATGCACAAGAAAACAAAGAAGTAACTGTGCACCAGGGCCTTGATTCTGTAGATTCTAGGGTGCTGCTCAAGGAGTTTTGCCTGTGTTGCCTCCTGCAATGGCTTGAATAACCACTGGCAAACCCCACAACCGCACTCTTCCTTCCACTCTCAGTTCATGGCATCTGCTGGAGAATGGCTTCAGGTTTGCCTATTGTATCTACTTAATCTTTGATGCAATACTTTAAGTTATAACAGTTCACACCATTTTGTTACCGTCTTAGGATGGATTTAGGCACATGACCGACTTTTAACTTTAGGATTCATGGCAAAGAGCAGAGGGTGAAACTGAAAGAGACGAATGGGAAGGGAGAGATGCATGCATATAAAATTTGAATAACTTCTGTAGAACAGTCAACAAGTTGCTATGAAGAAGTGATATTTATACTAATTATAGGTGATAATGACTTTGTGAAAAAGTGTATTAGAAAATGTAAGTAACAAAACATAGCTTATCAAAAAATAGCAATTATTCCCCTGGCATATTTTCATCACCAAACTTTGACGTAAGATGATTATGTCTTTCTTTAATACATGCAGTCTCGTTTCATTTTATGTCATCCATTTTAAATTTTCCAACAATTAATATCTACTGGATTGTTTTGGCAAAGTCAGATTTATGACATTATTTTTATTTGTGTGTGTGTGTGTGTGTGTGTGTGTGTGTGTGTGTGTGTGTGTGTGTGTAAAGATCTATTTGCTGTTAAAACAAGTAAACCTGTTTGCTTCTTTGATTTAATGCACATTCACATGGTATAGTTTTACATGGCTATAGCATGTTTAGCAAGATGGAGATCTTAGATTTTTACTTCTAAAGTGTTTTGCTGCTTTAGCAAAAATTACATTAAAGGGTCTTACCCTAGAAGGACATAATATTTGTTGCAATTTTTGTGCATATAGAATTAAACAGGTTTTGCTATATATGCATGAAGCAAGAATTGTAATGGTATAATTAAGATAATGTTGATTCTATGATAATGAAAATATTGTTGAAAACATAAATTCTTTCCTGCATAAAAAAAAGAAAGAAATTGCTCCTCGTGAGTGTGCTTTTATTTGATTTTATCAATTTATGTTTCCTAATACAAACGCTATAATCTGTAATTGAATTTCAATGGAAAAAGTTATTGAATATCAATGGAAAAGTTCAAATACTAATGTTCCACTCATCATGCTGTTTGATGAATTTTTAGCTAATTATTATGACATAAAGAAAAAATGTTATTTTGACTGCAAACATGTCTGGTAATTCTTTCTCTAAGCTCTTTGCATTAAAATACAATCACTGTATAACCAAAAAGAAACAAATGAAAGAAACTTTGTCACCAGCCACCATGGTGAAGGGGTTAGTATCATCGACTCTCGGATGGGAGGTCGTGGGCTCAATTCCCATCAGAGTCATGTGGGATTTTTCTGCCCCAACCAGCTCCAACCCAGAGCTGAGTTTGCTACAGGCTCAATTGGGAAGACTGGGACCAGATAGTCAGGTTTCATCCACTAAATGGATGCATCTCTGAGAGCGTTGCTCAAACTTCCTGACCAGCACTGCAGGTGTCTGTATCTCTTGGGCCTGGTTGATGGCAAGGTACATTATGAAAGTAAGCATAGAGTACAGTCCTGTCTCCGTAGCATCATCTTCATCATCCTCATTCTCACTGATCAGCATAAAAAGAAACACAGTCTTAAATTCTGTGGCCCTTCATGCCTTGCTCTCATCGTGACCTTAGTTTTGATGTCCTTTCCACGTCTGTTGCCTTGGTTAGATTCTGTTGGGGTCACAGGTATCGGTGAGTCCATGGGGGCTGCCCTGGACAGATGTGGTGGCGCCATCCGGAGGGAGAGCTCACTCACGCCGGCTCCGTGACTAAGCAGTTATGGTTGTCAGTAGGGGGCTTAGTGGGTGGTGTGCTGCCTATGTTAGATCAGAACACCACCAAAGTGACTCGGCAGCAGTGCAGTGTCTCCTCTGGTGGGATGCCTCTTGACAGCTTGACATTGACTGCTCCCTGCGGATTGCCGGTGCGGAGCTGCGGTGGGCCAAGCCAGGCTGTGTCTCTGGACGGGGTATCGGAATGAGCAGTGTGGGTGCAATGCCTCTGGGGTGGCACAGATGATGGGACAGCAAGAAAAAATAAAAAGGAAAAACATTTTCTATTAGGACCTAAAACTAGGTATGAAACATGATTGCAGCTATTAAATGGTAAAAGAAAAAAAAAATTAAGGCTGTCGGCACAACAAGCCAGCATATCCAGTTCAGACAGCTGCCGTGCCATTTCATTGGCACAACACTTTGTAATAATGTTAATCACTGATCTATTATTGCGTTAACCTTTGGTAATATTTTATTGCAGTTGGTGGCTGAAAATGTCGCATCCATATTTAGTGTTCTGCCGAATTTGGGTATGCAAGCGCTTATCAGGAAAATGTCAAAGTTTAAGTATACCACAGCCAAGTGCACAATTATACACACACACACACACACACACACACACACACACACACACACACACACACACACACACCATGGGCAACCAAACACACACACACACACACACACACACACACACACACACACACACACACACACACACACACATGGGCAACCACACACACACACACACACACACATCACACACGCAGAGGCAACCAAAACATGTTGATCACTGTATTTACAAGGTCATTTTGCTTATTTGAGTCTGACAACAGTGATTATTACAGAATCAGTTGCACCACGTAGCTCAGGGAGCTGAGCTGCCTTTACCAGTTATGCAGTCTCTCTAACACTGCTAAGCTTCCTTAGTGTATGTGTCATAGTGTTACAGCTAGCATGACCTGTCTCATTCAGAACCCAAAGAGAAACCCAAGCACCATACTTGGATTTATAACACATGGTAGGATAAATGGCCCAGGACAGTCCATTACTTGTATTGGATTTGTGGTGAATGCCCTGACCTGCCCTCTCAGTCTGAGCAAGAGCAGTAGTTTTAAGACATCTGTCGCATGGAAATGAAAGTTTGGTATTTAAAGCTTACATCAAGTAGTCATCAAAACACATACAAGCACGCATGCACACGCGCGCGCACACGCCCACACACTCTCACACACACACACACACACACACACACACACACACACACACACACACACACACAGTTCGCTTCGGGTAAGCACCATTTTAGGTTTCTGTTGATGACATCAACTTCATAACATATGTTGCTGAGTAATGGCTGAGTCAGAAGGCATTGACCAGTCAGAAATAAAGCACACAGATCCCCCAGTTTTGGCCAAATGCAGACAAGATGATAGAGATGATGAACTGAATTCACAGGTAGGTGGTTTTGCTTTGAGGCAGATAACAAGAAAACTTTGTCTATGTGCCCCTGGGCAGATCAGAAAAAAAATAGAAAATGTGCAACCCTGTGACTGAACAAAACACAACACAACCAAATTCAGGCCCCACTGTTCTGGCTGCAGAAGTCAAAGTGCACAAATTAAAACTTAAAGCAGACCTTGTCTGGCATGTTTCATTGTGCAGGAGTAGATTTTGTTGATAATGGCACCTGATGAAGATCTATATTGCTATGTTTGACAGAATCTCAACAGGTGCATGTGCTGTGTCAGGCACGTCAAACTCAGTGGTGCAAGTACTTTTATTTAGAAGCAACAACAATGTGGGTTGTTTCTGGCAAGTTATACAGGACTGAAATGAATCAAAACAATGTGTTTAAAGTGATATGTTGTAGCCTAAGGTAAGGTTTGAAAGTTAAGAGAACTTAATTTCACTGACTGCATGAGTTGGTATGGATATGGACTGGATTTAACATAAGTGACTGTTGTCTTTGTCATAGTGTTACACCATAGAGAGGTCTTGGTTCACAGGACTTGCACAGTTACAAAAGAGTCGCAAACCGACCACAGACTCTCCTCCCTCCCCCTCCTCCTGCCCCAGTCCCCCAGTAACATGTAAAGTGTTTTCATCTGGGGCATGGTTTGTTCCATTAAACAGAAACTCATGTTCACAATGCTTAAGAACATTTCTGGAATGAACTGCATATATGCTGGTTTGAAATCATGTTGGTGGCTTATAAAGTCCCTAAAAACAGATAGTTGAACATAGCTTGGTCATAAATGTTGACTGCTGTTTCCGGCCTTGGTGAAAAATCATTTGAATGAAAACATAGTTTTTATCTTCAAGAGCAGTTGATTCAGTGCAGTGTGTATGATGCCAAATGAACACTTGCACAGAATATGCACATTTGCAACATGAAAGCTGAATTAACAGTGGAGGGGAGGGGGAGTCTCTGTCTGTAACAATTATAAACAATGTGAACAGGATGAAAAATAAAGTTTGAAAATATTATTTTCTGGAACATTAGAAAGGTCTCTCTAGAAGAACTGCTCTCTGGCACAGATAAATTAAAGGTGCGCATGTGTGTGTGTGTGTGTGTGTGTGGTGTTTCTTTTTTCCCCCATTCAGAGCAGAATTAATAAAAGAATGTTTGCATGATCAGTTGAATGCCCTTGCCATTTACAATAAACAAGAGCACTCATCAAATTACAAACCAAATGAAATAGAACAACAGGCAGTTATCAAAAACACAACCCGCAGTCACAAGCTTGCTCAACGTTCACTTTAAGATGAAGTATCAGGTAATTTCTTTGAATACATATGAAACCCATTCATTTGGTTTGATGGGACACATTGACTGGCATAAGCCATATTTGCTGTTGCTGTGGGCGTTTAGCTGTTCCAAAAATCATTTCTTGTTCAGTCTCTTACTACATGTTTGTGCTACATGGGCACTGGTGTAACTTCAGAATATGTGTTGCATATTGCAGTATTTGAGCTGAAATGTGGACTTCAAGAATATGCCTGGGGCAAGCAAGGAGAAACCAGCCTAGCAGCTGCCTTGAAGGCCAAAGCGGATCCAACATTCAGATTAGACCCCTCCAAACATTATGCTGAGGTGGGTATGTCGCTGAGGTTGAGAGAGAAGCATTGGCTTTGTCCTTTATGAGACATTCAAAACCCTGATGACACAGTGGATATATGATTAATTCTAGCATTTCTCATAGACAATTTGTTGACCAGTAACTGCTATCATTCACTTAGCATTAATCGGTCTTAAAATCTGTACCCCGCATGCATTATGCATAACTAAGCATTCTTTGGACTCACAGATAGGTTGGTTGGTTTCTATCATTTTTTTGATAAATTGTCTCATAACAGCAGTGACTTGGTATAAGTTATTCTCCTGCATCATTTAAACTTTTCCTTTCTGCTGATCACCTTGTGATTTTAATGCCCAGTTATTGTCTCTTTGTTTTCTGCGCCAGCTATGGATGGGGACCCATCCCAACCTTCCCTCCAAGGTGATCCGGCCAGGTTTCCAGGAAAAAGCGCTGTGGGAGTGGGTGCACGAGAACCCCGACTGTCTGGGCTCAGAGGTGAAGAAGTATTTCAAAGGCACCTTGCCCTTCCTGTTCAAGGTGCTGTCGGTGAGAACTGCCCTCTCCGTGCAGGCCCATCCAAACAAGGTGAGAGAAGAATATTCTGTGTTCTGTTCTTGGTGGATGGCAGTTGTATGTAATTCGTGTGTGTGTGTGTGGATGCACTCAACTAGATGTGTGTTTTGTATTTTAGACTGAAGTCCACATGCAGGCAACTACTGGATCAGGGGAAAAGCAGTTGCCATTGAAACACCAGTCTTTTTCCAGTCACTCGAAAATGAGCAGTGGGGAGATGTTTTTTTCTTCTGAAACTCAGGGAAATGATCAAATTTGCTTGCTTGTTGAGCTACAGGGAAAAAAGTGCCAGAAAAAACAAATGTGGGTCACAAGATTATTTCTGAGAAGGAAAGGGCTTTGTTTTAGTTTCTTCTAAAAACTAGGTACCCACGAAATTCACAAATATGCCATTAAAAAAAAGTGTGGGTGAGTGGCACTGTTGGCTCAGACTTTTGATCTGGAATCATTGCACTTTTTTCATGTGTGCTGGAAGAATCTGTTTTTTTTAAAGCTCATTGTGCCATTGTCCCTAGCTAATGTGGACCAATGTTGTTTCAACCATTTAGGAAATGAAAAATATTATTCATTTCAGACATGAAGGTTAGATTATGTTCGGATGCAAAATCTGCTGCAAGCAGTGCGGACTGTTAGTTTCAGGAATGGGCGAACTTTAACCTTCAACCTTCAGTGTACGTGTATGATTAACATGCACTTTGCTCAGGTTGCTGAGCTGTCTCAATGTACAGTGTACATGTTGAACAGCCGCTTTTCTCTTTCATCCCCGTACTGGGAAATTTAGCTGATTTATAATAGGGCTCCTTTCCATCAAAGCTCTCTTCTCTTTGAATCTGAGAAGTTGTCATTTTTGCTGTGTGCACATGAAATAGCAGATTTGATAGTGTGTTTTTGAACTCGAGGTAGGCTTTCAGGCATAAAATTTGCTGTTTCGATGTTTGCCACTTAGACGTGCACTGCAGGTATGGACGGACATTCACATATTGCTTAAGGTTGTGAAATGTGTTTGCATATGTGTGTGTACAAATATGCATGGGTTAATCATCTTCTGTTTTGCAACAGAATCAGTTGGGGGTTTTTCATTTGCATCCAGACAGAAGGTCGTGTTTTTTTTCCTGTGCTCCTTTTTCTTTTTTTTCTTAATCGCCAATACCCCAAAAGATCACCTTACCATCAAAAACCAAAAACAGAAATTAGTAATGAAAGTTCAGCCCTTGCTCTGTGTACCTCTTGATTATAAGAATACTTAGCACAACAGCAGTGTGTGACGTTAAGTCAAGCTGTCTTGTGTTTATGTACTGTTGGTGATGCAGAACTGAAGTCTGGGTCTAAAGAAAAGCAACAGCTCACTAAGCATGCTCAAAACCTTGAGCATCAGAAAAACCGGCAGGGAAGATTGGCTTTTATGAGTTCAGAGTTCATACTGACACCCCACCCTTCTCCCTCTCTCTCTGCCCCTCTCTCACTCTCTCTCTCTCTTTTTTGTGGGTGTGTTTTTCCTGTTTTTACATTCTGTTCTGTTCCTTTTATAGTGTTATATATCATATTATTGTTTATATTTGCTCGTGTTAACATGCATGTGATGTCTATCTTTAAATTTTTGTGAAAATTAATGATAGATGATGATAAGAGGACTTTTTTAAATAGCACATTCCAGAATCTCAGAGTGTTTAACAGTAACAGGAAGCATACATGTATACATCTTCCTTTTTTTACACACACACACACGCGCACACACACACACACACACACACACACACACACACACACACACACACACACACACACACACACACACACGCTGTCTGCCTTTCTTCCTATCCAGGCATACTCATGCCCCTCACCACACACGCAAATACATGTACACACAAGCAGGCGCGTGCACACGTACACTTGCCTGATGAACTGATCTAGATCAGTGCTTTGTTTTGGTTCCTTAGGTGTATGCAGAATATCTGAACAAGAAATTTCCTGACCTCTACAGAGACCCAAACCACAAACCCGAGCTGGCCGTTGCTTTGACCGAGTTCAAGGGCCTCTGCGGCTTCCGTCCCGTCAAAGAAGTGGCTTACTTCCTCCAGAGTAAAGAGGAATAGATTTTACACATACACATTGTTTGTGCCTGGGTGTGGAGGTTTGATGTCTGTTCTGGATGTTTGGTGCCTGTTCATGCTGAAGTAATTGTCATATTTGTTTTGTTCAGTATGAAATGGTGATTTGTTGTGTGACTGGTGTGTGTATCTGTAGCGCTCTCTCTCTCTCTCTCTCTCTCTCTCTCTCTCTCTCTCTCTCTCTTTTCTCTAAGTCTCTCTCTCCCTCGTTCCTCCTCTCCTCTCTCTCGCCATACACACACACACATGCATGCACACACAGATTTGCTCGCATATGCACAGTGTGTATAAGATAGTTTTTCTCTTGAAGTCTGTTGTAAGCTACCATTAGTTTGTATAAAAGGAAAAAAAAAAGACTGCATGCTTAAGAAGAAATAGTGGATTGGCATATTTTTACTAGATGGGTGTATGTAGAGGAACTGTTTTGAGGGTCAACAAAATGAGGTGTTAGAGAAGTAGTAGGCCAACAAAATGAAATTGGGTGCCACTTTCAGACAAACTGCCTGTCTGGTCCTGCCAAATTTTGTGCTATTTGGTTCAGCCCTGGGGAAAAAATTCCCTCCAGCTTTTCCAGCTCTAGGTGTGCCACATTTCAAGCTCAGGCTGGAAATCCAGCCTTTGAATAAAAATCGTTATTCTCCTTTGAATGGAGTTCAGTAATTGGCAAACTACTGTCAACATTATCCTTTCAAGGGCCAAGTTTTTTCTCAGTTTTAAGAGAATTTCCTGGAGTAAACAACAGAGAACTGATTGACTGAACTGATTGACTGGCATGCCACAGAAAGCGATCCCCATTCGCATCAATTGGTCAAAAGCCAGTTTTGTCATCAGACAGGACCATGATGTTTGTGATTTCTGCTTAGAGTTGTGTGGTTCAGTATGTCAGAAGATAAGATCTTGTCAGTGTGAAGAAGGTTAGTGTGTCAGATTCAAGGCATTTCAGCTCTTGAGCCTGTAAAACAAAGGCTTGGCTTGAAGAATGTAATGATCATGAAGATCATGCACATTTTCTCCTGGCTGAAGCTACCCCCTCCCTCCTGCTTTTTTGCACAATTTGGGAGATTCAGTCCCTTTTCCCTCCCTCCTTTCTGGCATAGACAATCTGGAGAATCAGTTTTCGACCCTGGAATGTTTTGAGAAAATTTTCAGCGTCCGTCTTGCGCCGAACTTGAGGAGAGTGATCGCTCGTTCTTGATTTATTGTTGTCCTGGGTGTAGTTTATGTGGCCTGAAGAAGACCTAAGAAGTCGAAGCGCGTCGTGTTTTGTCTTGTCATTTGTTTGTCCATGTTAACTGGGAGAGTTATTTCAAATACCTTTTAAAATTTATTTCAGACTCAACCTTTAGTCACCTCACTTTGCAACGAAACAATTTTCATCAGCTGTATGGTCTGGTCACTTACATTGCTTGGCACCACTGTGTGTATGATAGTGTTGACAGGAATCAGATGGGGGATGAGATGTTTAAGGCATTTGTTACCAAGCAGATAATATGTTAAAAAAAATAAAATAAACTGCACAGTTAACCCTTTGACTGCCTCATTTGTTGATTTAACAGAATATTTTGGTGTCTCAGGAGCACTAATACTTATATCTGATGGTGCAATATCTTTACAGAACTTCTCAATACGGTAAGAGTAGGACTGTTTCCAAACACTGGTCAGATAGGTTGTATTCACTCCAGCTATCTCTGTTCACTCAGCTCATGCTGTTATAACATTGAATTCCCAATGACAGGTGTATACAGATATAGCTTCTCTGGGAACTGTCAAGACTGGAACGGCCAAACAAAAAAAACTGGTCGTGCCAAGACAATAGAGGACTTGAAATACAGCCTCTCGTCTCTCACAAATCATTATTGATGTTTTCTCCATTGGTGCATGTATGCCAGAATTGGTTTCTGCTCACTTTTACTTGATGTAGATGCAGATACACGTTACTGTTGAGACCCAACAGCAGCAAGGATTGGATCATGTTGGGTGATTGAGCATCCTTACCTGTCATGTCAGCCTTGATCAAATACTGGCTGCAAATCTATGGTTGTCTAATCACAGCTTTAAGAAAGCTTGCTGTTCAAAAGTGGACACTTTTTAAGTTTGTTTGTTTTTTCGGAAGGGGGTGGGGTGGGGATGGACAGTTTCCTAACATGGTAGGTGGTCGTTTATGTTGAGCTGGCATTAGAGGAGAGGGTTTGATGGGTGGAAACCCACATGAACATCCACATAGAGGATATGGCTCAACTTTTCCTGCAAATTCAGTCAGGGGAATTGTTGAGTGCAAAATAATGTGAATGATTGGTTTATGTCAGGGTCCTGTCTAGACAATGTGCAGTTAGGCTCATTTTTTTTGTTTTTTTTCATTTGATGAACGCTATTCTTACAGTAGAGGGATCAAATGAAATTTGAACAATTTCTTGGTAGTATTGAATTCGAAAGGGCAATGACTCCCTTGCAATCATCAGGTGAAAATGAAATTATGCAAGACAGCAGAACTGTTTTGTACAAAGCAGAAAAATATGGCTCACTACAACACAGTGTATTCTTCTTCTTCTTCTTTTGAGTGTCCACAATTAACAATTTGGTTTTTTTGACGCCTTTCAGGTTGGGGCTCGCCCGGCGAAGAAGGGAAAAAATTTTTTTTTAGTATATTAGTATAGTATTCCAATATGGTGCAGTGCAGAAGGATATTGTATGGCACATTACAGTGGATTAGTATGGTATAATAGCACTCCATAACACAAGATGGTTCAGGGCTGAAAAAATATAGCACAGCACAACACAGGGAATTATTAGTATAGTAACATAATACAGCACAAACAGGATGGTTCAGAACAGAAAAATGTGGCACAGCACTAAAAAAAAAAAAAATGGAGGAGAATGGTAACAGTACAGCACGACACAGTATGGTACAGATCAGATATTTGGCAGAACACAACACAATATGGAACAAAGCAAAACAAAAACAAACAAAAAAATGGCACAGAACAGCACCAAATATTAGTTTCATATCATGCTAGCACATCACAACACAGTATGTTTGATAGCACAGAGAAAGGACACAGTGAAGTAATGTAGGATTGAAACTATAGAGCAGAGTGGCAGCGATCACTAGAAACTAAATCTGCCTGCGATTAAATCCAACTCCCAATCCTTGTTGTGGAACAGAAAACGAGGAGCTGCGGATAGCGGTTGGCCCAAACAAGGCCATCAAGCTCATCACCAGCAGCTACTCTTCAGACATGGTGCTGCAGCGTGAGTCCTTGAAGGAATGCTTCTCCAGCCTGTTTCAGGACGACCCGAATGGCACTATCAAGGCACAGCTGCAGTGTCTGGTGCAGAGGGTGCACGATACAAGTGAGTCATGCAGGCCGGTGTTTGACCATCTGTCCCCTCCTGTTTGTTCTACTACATCTGTGCCCCTTTCTGAAAAAAATAAGAACCTGAAAACTTCCTCACGCATGTGCGGACACACGCACACACAGACACACACACACACACACACACACACACACACACACACACACACACACACACACACCACAATACACACACACACACACACAGAGTCATGTTCTCTTCCATCTGTGGTTAAATTAGAAATCACCTTGTTATTCTTCTGTATCCCCAACTGCTCGCCCAGCATTTTTTTTTTTTAACCGTGGTGTGTAGAAGTTGCTGAGTGATAGAGTTGTCTTTATATTGCAATGCAATTCTCAATTTCACTTTGCCTTGGCATTGCAAGCATAAACTGAAATGGTGCACAGTGTTATCGTGTACAAAATTCATCCTTTTGAAACTGTCTGACAGTCACATAATCTGTAAGTGAACCCCTGGGCACTCAGGTGGTGAACATACCCATCCTGACACAGTGAAGTAAGGAGAGTTAAAGGAAAGCCTTGAATTTTCATGTCTCGAGTCTGAAGTAAAGCCAAAACATTGGCAGTTCCTGTTCTGATGCGACCTCAGGTAACTTGTTATCAGCTTAAAGCCCGTTGGTTTTGCTTTAAATTCAGTACCGTAAAGTTCGGTCTATTGAGCGCACCTGTAATATAAGCCGCACCCACTAAATTTTTTTTAAAATCTGAACTTTTTTCACAAATAAGCCGCACCGGTTTATAAGCCGCAGATATATACAACACAGTCCGATGTGCCGCAGGCGGCAGCTGGCCGAGCGTTGAGTTTACATAGTGTCGAAAATCATCACATACAATGTGTTCACTACATTCATTGGCGTTTAAATAGGTCAGAATACAAGAGCATGTTTCCAGCTTTTCTTCAGTCTTTTTTTTTTTTTTTTTAGTACGATATGTTTTAAATCAATTAGAATCGAAGTTTTTATGAGGCTTCTTACAAGTGTTGTCTTTCCAACATCATTGCTTTAAAAAAAATACCGAAAAAAAAACCAACACATTAACGATGCGCTAGAAAGGCAGTTCTCTCCTGCATTCATTGGTGTATCAAGCTAAGCGATTGGTTGAGTACTCGAAAGCGCAAGCCAATCAATGCAAACCTTTACTCCCTGTCCACGATTTCAACAATGGCGGATCGAAGCCAAGGTCTGACAATGACCGAGTTGAATGCGCTAATCGTTTTTGAATTGTAAGACGCACTTGGTAAGATAACGCATGTAATAACAAACCAGAACATTAATGAAACGATTCGATTGTTTTATTTCGCTTAATACCGTGCCAGTGCTTAGTTATTTTGTTCGTAATTCAGCTAGTGTTAGTCAAGATTAAACAGGTCGGAAACGGCCAACACATTGCGCCGTTCGAAGCGATCGTATTTTTGTAGAAGACAAACTGATGAAAAAAGATATCAGTAATGGGCTTTACTTACGTCGATTCCCGTATTTCTGAACGGGTTACTGATTCCATTACACGATTACACAGAAAATCGTAGTTAAAAGCAAAATAAAAATTCATGAACAGTAAACACGATATGGTGAGTTACAGAGAAGCTAAGAATAGACGAGGGTGCGATGCTTCTGAAATCGGAAAAATCTGCAAATAAGCCGCATCGTTGTTTAAGCCGCAGGGTTTAAAGCTGGGGAAAAAAGTCGCGGCTTATAGTCCGAACTTTACGGTACAATGTTATTCATGACAGTTCAGTTTCAGAATTGGGGGCTGCCCCACTTGCTCTGCTTTGCAGGCTGGAAAGTGGTTCATGGTGGTCAGGCTTCCTTCTTTCTGTTCATGTGTCAGTAGTCTGCCAAAGGATGTACAGGTTTCTGTAAGTCTGCTCGATTCCTCCTTCCCTCAGCCGTCTGCTGCTGATGGTTATCAGATTGCTGTCAAGTGTGTGATATGTCCCACATGAATTTGATGTTAAATCTTCTGACACTGTAAAAAAGCTGATGAGGCAATTAAAATTTCATGGAGGTGACAGACGGGAAGGGAATGTTGGTGGGAAAGGTGTACTATTTGTTACAAAAGACTGTACTGAAGTGAGTGTTTTCCTGTCTGAGGCTCTTCTTGGAGTCCATAACTCAAGTTGTTAAAAAATGAATATTGAAGCAATTGTTTTTGGGGTAGAGCTCTTCATTAGGTCACTAACTCCTGTTGTTAAAAAAAATATACTGAACAGTTATTTGCTGGCAAAGCCTTTCTTTTTTGTGTTCTGTCTCATCTTCCGTGCCGTATCAGTGCTATTGCACCGAAGCGCTCATTCTGGCACCCCATTCACAGCTACTGCCTGGCCCCAGCACCGGTAATCCACAGGAGCAGTCAATGTCAATTCATCATGAGGCGTTGCATTAGAGACTACGAATCACTTCAGTGGTGTTCAGTGGTGCCAATTTTGGTCCAAACTAAACCCCCAACTGACTGCAGTGATTGCTTAGTCATGGAGCCACTGTGAGTGAGCTCTCCCTCCAGAGGGCACCACCATGTCCATCCAACGACAGTCCTCACGAATTTGCAGATTCTAGTGACTGGACAGAACCAGACCAAGGGCATAGACATGGAGGGGTAATTGAAACTGGGGTCACTTGTGTGCAGGACATGAAGGGTGACAGAATTTGAAGCATTCTTTCATGCTGATCGATGAGGGTGATGAAGATGATGCTGTGGTTTTCGATTCTGGTCTGAGACTGCATGGCACGGATGTACTCTACATTCACTTTCATAATATATCCTTGAGTCAATCAGGCCCAAGAGCGATACAGACACCTGCATGTGTTGGTTGGGAAATTAGAGCACCACTCGAAGAGATACCTCTGTTAAGTGGATGAAACTCAACTGTGTGATCTCAGGCTTCCCACTTAGCAAACTTAACTCTGGGTCAGAGCCTGTCAGGGCAGAAAATTCCCACAGGTTACTGGCGGTGATGGGAATCGAATGCACAATCTTCCGGCCAGGTGTCTACGACACTGACCACTTTGTCAAGGCAGCTGGTGCCAAAGCTCATCTTGATGTCACCAGGGGTTCCATTTATTGCAAAATTTTGCGTAATTATTGCGTTTTTCTGCCTTCCTACGCATTTTTTTCGCGGCCGTGCGTTTAGCGACGCAATTTTCCCAGGACCCTGTTCTCAACCGCAAGCCTATGTCAGAGGGGCAAAACACGGCACAGACCTACAGCAGACTGCTTGAGTCACACCGCTGACAAACGAGCCTCCCCGCCCGTACGGTTGAGACGAAACGTTTGAACCTGTGCGCTCCGACCAGTCAGTGTCGAACGGACGGAGTGCTTCACGAAACGTTTGAACCTGTGCGGTCCGACCTATATGCGAGTTTTAAACCTTTCGAGTTTGATCCCACATGCCACTTCAAAGGACTGTACAACTGAATACGAAGCTTTTTCTCGAATATTTAGATTCTTATAATTTTTTGAGTTGACATTCCAAAGCACATCATGGCCTTGGTACGATTCAATCAAATGTTTGGTCTCCGAATCGGACAGTCTGATCGCCTTGCTGGACGACGCCATTTTTCCGTTGTCATGGGTGTTCGCTCAATGCTGAGCGTTGATTGGTTGGAGGATACTAGCTGTCCGTTTCGAATAGATCACGGTGTATCTCGAACGGTCGGGTCGAACTGGATGCCGAAGTCCGTTTGAGACGTACGTTTACTATGACAGACGCTCCGTTTGGGATCGGGTTCGACCGGTACGTCCGAAGCGTACGGGCGGGGAGGCTCGTGTGTCAGCACATTTTACTCTGTGGCACTGGCTGACTTTTTGCTAGATCAAGAATGTTCCAAAACGCCTCATCCTTTCTCCCCTCGAAATAAAATGGAATCTTTCCCGCGTCTGCGATGGTGCCATCTTCCAATCGGAATACGTTATGACTTCCCACGCACACACGATCATCCCGGACTCGTGTGGCACAGAAAACGATTCAGAGCTGTTTTGACGGGAGTGAGTACAGTTTACTTTGTTACGCATTTTTTTCAGCGCTGACGCAATTTTTGCGGAGGCGTGCGTTTCTTGACGCAAAAACTAAAAAGTCAGTGGAACCCCTGTGTCACTGACTCCAGTTTTTCTAGGGGTAGGGGGTGGGGGGAATGTTCCAAAAGAATTATTTTTCTGGCCAAAGCTGTTCTTGGCATCTCTAGCTATGGTTGTGGAAAAAAGCTGTATTGAAGCAATTAGTCTCCTAGTCAGAGCTATTTTGGATGTCAGTTGCTCTGGTTTTAATGGACGTGTTAAAACAAAACAAAAATTTCTGACTGTATTCTTCCATTTCTATACAGCTGGCATGGACTGGACTGTTTGTGTTGTTTTTAATAGTTCAGGATTTTCCTCCAGACCTCTGTGGCTCCCTGCTCAGTCCAGGCATGGTAACAAAGAGAGTAAGTGTCCTTTGCCTTATTCCATGATTCAGAGGAAAGGGGGGATGACATGACGGACTTGCAAGGGGACATCATCCTGAAGCTGGACAACGAGTTTCCAGGAGACACTGGAGCATTTTGTGTGTATTTCCTCAACGTTGTGTGCCTCCACCCGGGAGAAGCCATGTTCCTGGAGGCCAACATGCCCCATGCCTATCTCTCTGGAGGTAAAGTAGAGTTTGTATGTGTGTGTGTGTGTGTGTGTGTGTGTGTGTGTGTGTGTGTGTGTGTGTGAGAGAGAGAGAGAGAGAGGGAGAATTTCTTTTTAGTTTGTTTGTTTTACAGACCAGAATTTCAATGTTTATTTTGACTCAAGAGTGACTTTATATGCAATCAGATTCAGTTGTTAATGTGTATCAGTATGTGTGTATGCAGCAGTAGCAGTAGAAGTAAGTTGTTTAGCTTGTGATTGATCAGGTTCATAGTCTGTTGCAGCACATTAATTTAAAAAAAAAAGAATTGAAGAAAAAATGTGTATTCCAAACTCTGATTTGAGAAGTTTTCTGTGACCAGTTTTCTGTCCAAAGACCAGGAAAATTACATCCTTGTGTTCTTTGCATTAGAACAGGTCATTTTACTACATCATTTTTTCAAAGAGAGATCAAATAAGATGGACCAAGTAAGCGAGGTATGGGTTGGGTGGGATCTTTTCTTAGAAAAAAAAATTTGTATGTGTGGTTTATTCTACATTGATGTGATTTTAACTTCGAGAGAGGAGGGAATGAATTATCGACTCACTCAGGCAATATAGCACATGAATTGCATCCATGTGTGTACTGCAACAGGTTTCCAGGGGAAAATTTATGGAAGTGGGGCCAGAAGTAGAAAAGGGAAGAAAAATGGGTAGCTGTGCTTTTTTTGTTGCACTTCAAGATACCAGAAAGTGAATTTTTCATACAGCTCAGATTTTTTACACATAAGCGGTACCCTATGTTCAGTGGAATGAACCACAGAAAGACCTGGTGTTTGCTGAGCAAGAAATGATTCAATGCAGAAATGTGTACAATTCAGTGACTTGGAAGTGTAAAATGTGCTACTTCTCCTCTCTTTCTCTCTTGTCTCTCTCTCGCTCTTACATTCTCATTTTTTCCTCTCTCTCTCTCTCTCTCCTCTCTCTCTCTCTCTCTCTCTCTCTCTCTCTCTCTCTCTCTCTCTTCTCTCCAGCGCACAATGTATTATGCATTTCTTTTTCAATTAAGTAACATAATACATTTAGGTCTTTTAACAAATCTCCCTTCCCTCTCTCTCATTCTTTCTCGCTCTCTGTCTCATGTGCACACTCTAAGTCTGTTCGTACACCGAAAAGGTCATTGTTCTCTGTGTGCGTGCGAGCGTGCACACAAGTGCATGTGTGTGTGTTTTGACTTAGTTCCCAAGCAGGGATGTCATTTAGGGCGTATGGACAGATAAAGAGGGCTTTTTTTACTGCTGCTAACAAAGAAAAGTCAGTAGGACTTTTACATGCAATTGTAATTCTCTAGACTTATGGAAAAGATCATATGGTAAAGTGTGCTAAATTCAACTTAAAAAAAACTTTTCATTTTTTTTCTTGTTGTTGCTTGTGCCATGTTACTAGGAATGATATGATATGTGATTGTCCTGTGAACAAATTATAGATGACCTAGCATTCCAGGCACCATTGGATCAATAATGATGCTCAGAAATCCTTGTTGACATTAAGGGCCCATCTGCATCACGTGAAATTTCATAGGCATTTTTTTGAATAAGCAGGATATGAAGAGTTGACACCCAGGATTTATATATAGATTCCAGATTGAGGAATGAAGGAAGCGCACCACATTAAGCAGTAACTTTCAGGATGTGCTGTGTATGGTCTTGCTGGGGGTAGGTAATGGCATTTTTTAAAAAAAATCTCCCAATTTTCTATCTTCCAGTTTAATGGAAGCAGTAATGTTTCATTTTTAATTTTAGTTTGTAGCTCATAGCTAATGAAAATGATCAAATTTTAGTATCAGAGGTAATGTTTTTTTGCAGGGAATGGCAGACATTTTTGTGTCAAGTTGTCAAAATTTTATTGTTTTTTTACATGACAGCAATGTTTTGGCATTGACGGAAGGTATTGAAACGTGCAGTGAGAGCGAAGTCCATATTTTACCCTTTCCACTAATATGTAACAACAGGTTTTGTATCGAAAGACGTAAAATGAAAAATGCAAATGTCCATCAGCAAGGCATAAGATGAAAGTAGAAAAATTTTTAATTTTTCCATCAGCAAGGGAAAGAATTCATTAATGCACCATTCATCACAAAAGTAAATGCATGCACTGCAAACAATTTTTGAATAATAGGGGGATGTTACAAAAAAGAAGGTTTACTGGCTTAAACAAATACTCTCGTGTGACTCCATCCAGACTGCATGGAATGCAGCACGTCTTCAGACAACGTGGTTCGCGTGGCTTGCCTCCAAGTATATCGACAAACAGACACTGGTGGAGATGTTGGACTACAAAGGTCGTCATGTCAACTGCACCAAGTTCATGGGCATCGAGGATCAGCGTAAGGACGTCTGCACCACCATCTTCCGCCCAGATATCCCGATTTTGGGGTCACACGGTACCAGGTAAGTGGAACAGGGTCAGTACACATAAGAGTAAACTGGAAATCAAGGAATATGGAGATTCGTCCAGTCACTGGAAAGTCAGAGAAAATGCATCTAGAAGTCATGAATGCTTGTTGGGAGATTTTACAGAAGCCTGGTGTCTTTGAGTCTTGCTGTATGGGTTTTTCTTGGCCATGTGGGATTGTCAGGGACCCACTTACTCAAAACCCCTCTGAACACCTTCCCACTGGGGCCTGGTGGTTAAGGTGTCAGATTCTTGTTCAAAGGCCCTGGGCTCAATTCCCTTTTGAGGCAGCAAGGATGGAGGAGATTTTCTTTTCAGACCAAATGTCTGTGCAGACCCTAGTCCTCTCCTAATCCTTTAGACGAGATTTTAATCCAAGGCCCCTATGATGAATGCATGCACACTGGTGGTGTGTTTGGACAGCATCCTTAAAGACAGAATGGAACTACCTAAACGGTGGGATTAACAGCAGTTGCATACCCAGATCTTCGCTTTGAGAGAGAGAGGCTTTCCATCAAACACTAAAGACAAGTTTAAACATGGCAATTTCGGGGTTTATTCAATCATTGCAGAACATAAGGGTGTTTTTTGATTCAGTTCACGTTGGTCTTAAATAGAAAGAAAACATGGAGAAAATTCATAAATTTGAAAGTGAGAAGGTCAGAAGTAGGCAGCCCCTGAACTCCAGCATAGCCATTCCTATGCCTTGTTAGGTAAAGGATTTCAGTTTCTGCTAGTTGGTGGGACAGAAGGGGGGTCAATGAAGGGAAACCATATTATGATGCTGAGCCCTATGTGGCAATGGAAATGGAAACATACAAACTGACAAGAAGCTGAAATCCATCCTCATTTAAAGACATCTTGTTTCCAAACACTGAAAAAAGAGAAGAGGGTCATGCAGGCTGCATACTGATCACACACTTTCTCATACACAATTCTACCCTTTGAATGGTGTAGTAAGTCCATAGTGCATGCTGTGTAGTGACTCACAGGCAGTAAACATCTTTGGAGTGAACGCTGGAGATTTTTCCAACATTATGCATAAGCATTTCACTGCTAACTGCAGAAAGACCTTGTTCCAGGTGTTCGACCTGATGTGATGTTTTTTTTAGGAAGACAGATACTTTTTATTTAGTCTTGTTGACTTGTGGACTATAATAAAAGGAAGAAACAAGTTCAAGACTGGACTTTCTGTTTTAAGAATTGATCTTGGTTTGGATTTGAACCTTGGGTTCCAGTTTGTAGATTTCTCATTTCAACTAGTTCTTAACTCTGATAAGACCTTGGGAGTGGGCTGGGCAATGTGAATTGACTTGCTTTGCACAGGTAGTTTGAAGGTGTTAGCAGAAAAATGTTACCATCAAGTACTGATGTGTGGAGAGACTTTCTTTGCCTTGAATTTAGGGTCAGTGTGTGAACATTCAGGGCTTTTTATTTGTTGCTGCCATTCATGATCTGAGTGTTTCAGTGACTGACAATCTGCAGTTCTATAAAAGCAATCTTGGGGTGAAGAAAGGGGAGGGGGAGGAGAGGTAGGGGGTAAAGGGATAAGAGTTACAGCACACCTAATTTTACTTTTCAAAGAATGTATAAAAATGGGCTTAAAACTTGATGGGGTCATGTGCTAATCATTTGGCAATCTTTGATGGTGACTGTTGTTATTTTCTCTCCATTTTGCAGCCTCTTTGCTGACTTTTTATGTAAGTATTTGCATATGTGCAGGTCCCAGGGTGCACTGATCAGTTTGAAATCACTGCCATGGACAGTGCCAGTATCTGCATCGTGATTCATGGGGAAGGCTGCGCCGAGAACAAGACAGTCCCAGGCTCGTTGAAGCTCTGTACGGGCACCGTCTTCTTCATCGCGGCTCTCCAGGAAGTGATGGTGCGCGTGACGGGCAAAGAAGGCATGGTGGTGTTCAGGGCTTACGCTGGCCTCCTACCACTGTGTCAGGAAATACAGCAACAGTAATCGTACTAGCATGTTCACATTCTTGTTGAAGACTGCCAGTCTCGACTGTCCCAGGTGTACTTGACTGTATCTCCTCTCCCCCATTTTTACTTGTTTGCTTCCGTGTTTTGTTCACATTTTATGGATTCAGGTTTTAATTCGTTTTGATGATTGTTGTTTTTCGACCGTGTTTATCATCCAGGCATCCTGGTTGATTGTGGTAGTTATCCTTTTATCCTTTAGGAAACTGTTAGCAAGCCTGATAGTGTTGATATGCCATTTTAGTGTCAATTTTGCTGCATTCTGGTTGTTTGTTGTATCGGGGGAAAAATGAGCAGGTAACGTAAAACGCAGGACAAACAAAAAATAGTGGACATGTTTTTGTGAATTGACAAGATACATATCTTGTGTCCTGTTTTAAAGATAAAATATTCAGTTATTTGGAAGTCATGTATATCTGTTGGAGTTCATGTTAAAGGTCAGTTCAGCAGAATTTTTTCTTTTCCTTTTTTTTTTTCTCCAGTTTTCTGATGCTTTTGTTGCCATCTTTTTTCCTTCCAAAGCCCTAGGTAATGATACTGTATTCATAAACATCATCACATCACAAGAGTCAAACTGAGTAGTTTTTAATAAATACATGACTAAACAAAGAATTGTTGACAAGTTACTTCAGCCATAAACATTACCATATGCAGCCCGTTGCAGAAAGAATAGACCTTTTTGTAGACAAACACAAAGAAGTCACATGTTATTGAGGAAAAAAATTATTCTGTATATATCTGAAGCTTCATGCGTTTCAAATGTTATTTCTTACATTGCTGAGTTTGATTTCTAGAAGATCATATTTTTACTGAAATTCAGCTTACAGTTCAACCTATGAAACTAGCCAATAGTAAGTTATATGTGTTTATTTCTTATTCATTTTTTTTAAAAACATTATGGATGGAGTATAGGTGTGTGCGTAGGCAGAGGTAATTGAAAAGCTCACTTTGGCAACTATATCAGCAACTGTCAGGTAAAATCTGTGATTCATTAAGACCAATTTGTGATCCAGGGCAATATTGGGTTGAGTGTACTTTTTTTCTTAATAGACTTCTTTTGCTGGTCCTTGGACCTTTTTGCATTTTGACAAGATTCTCTTTGCTCGGTAATTCCACTGAAGTGCTGAGTGTTGACTGGTCTGAGCACAATCAGCTGATTCGTTTTTGTCGCACAGGGGTGATTGAATAGACATGACTTGTACTTATTGCAGAGAGCACAAACGCTTGTTTTACCTTCCTTATTGGGAACAACCTCACAGAAGTGGCTGTGGCTGCATTGTTTGGGAGCACAAAGGCTTGTTTTACCTTCCTTATTGGGAACAACCTCACAGAAGTGGCTGTGGCTGCATTGTTTGGGAGCTAAAATCAGTGGCATAGGACTAACACCACTGAGAGGGCAGAACACAGAAGGTGAGACACCAACAGAAAAAGCATTTTCTAGCAAAAGAAAGGCTGAAATTTTAAAAAGATGGTATATTCTGTACTGTTACACTAACTGCAATCTTTTCAAGTTTGTGCATATCCCAGGATTTACAGTTGTGGACCTTGATCCTGGGATTGTTAGGGTCATCAAAGGGAGAAGCAGCATCTGTCTGCTTGCAAACCTTGTTTTGCATTTAGTATGTTGCTTTGAATGCAGGAGTGTGTAGTTTTTGTCATTACTGTTTTCAAGAAAGGAACTGGTAGACACAGTGTCATGCTGTCATGAACGGGACATGAGGAGTTGAATATTTGGTCTTTGCCAGACATTGTGTGAGGTCAAAATCAAGCACAAAAATGAGGTATCAAGGCAAAGTCTTCTTGCTAACAGATATCAAATATTCAGCAGTGTCCTTATTCAGTTTTCGGGTAAGAAATGAAAGAAAGGATGAGAATTGTTTTCTCTCTCTCTCTCGGAGGTCAGGAAAGTGAAAGAAAAATAAACAGAAGTTGAAACAACTGCTAAATGGAGTTGACTGATTCAATGATGTTCATGATAATATGAAAGAGACAGATAATTGGAGTGGATGACCAGTAGAATGATGTCAATGATCATGTGAAAGAGACAGCTGAGTGGAGTTGACCTGTTGAATGATGTCGATGATTGTGAGGAAGAGACAGCTGAGTGGAGTTGACCTGTTGAATGATGTCGATGATCATGTGAAAGAGACAGCTGAGTGGAGTTGACCTGTTGAATGATGTCGATGATCATGTGAAAGAGACAGCTGAGTGGAGTTGACCTGTTGAATGATGTCGATGATTGTGAGGAAGAGACAGCTGAGTGGAGTTGACCTGTTGAATGATGTCGATGATCATGTGAAAGAGACAGCTGAGTGGAGTTGACCTGTTGAATGATGTCGATGATCATGTGAAAGAGACAGCTGAGTGGAGTTGACCTGTTGAATGATGTCGATGATCATGTGAAAGAGACAGCTGAGTGGAGTTGACCTGTTGAATGATGTCGATGATCATGTGAGACAGCTGAGTGGAGTTGACCTGTTGAATGATGTCGATGATTGTGAGAAAGGGACTGCTGAGTGGAGTTGACCTGTTGAATGATGTCGATGATCATGTGAAAGAGACAGCTGAGTGGAGTTGACCTGTTGAATGATGTCGATGATTGTGAGGAAGAGACAGCTGAGTGGAGTTGACCTGTTGAATGATGTCGATGATCATGTGAAAGAGACAGCTGAGTGGAGTTGACCTGTTGAATGATGTCGATGATCATGTGAGACAGCTGAGTGGAGTTGACCTGTTGAATGATGTCGATGATTGTGAGGAAGAGACAGCTGAGTGGAGTTGACCTGTTGAATGATGTCGATGATCATGTGAAAGAGACAGCTGAGTGGAGTTGACCTGTTGAATGATGTCGATGATCATGTGAAAGAGACAGCTGAGTGGAGTTGACCTGTTGAATGATGTCGATGATTGTGAGAAAGAGACAGCTGAGTGGAGTTGACCTGTTGAATGATGTCGATGATCATGTGAAAGAGACAGCTGAGTGGAGTTGACCTGTTGAATGATGTCGATGATTGTGAGGAAGAGACAGCTGAGTGGAGTTGACCTGTTGAATGATGTCGATGATCATGTGAAAGAGACAGCTGAGTGGAGTTGACCTGTTGAATGATGTCGATGATCATGTGAGACAGCTGAGTGGAGTTGACCTGTTGAATGATGTCGATGATTGTGAGAAAGAGACAGCTGAGTGGAGTTGACCTGTTGAATGATGTCGATGATTGTGAGGAAGAGACAGCTGAGTGGAGTTGACCTGTTGAATGATGTCGATGATCATGTGAAAGAGACAGCTGAGTGGAGTTGACCTGTTGAATGATGTCGATGATTGTGAGGAAGAGACAGCTGAGTGGAGTTGACCTGTTGAATGATGTCGATGATTGTGAGAAAGAGACAGCTGAGTGGAGTTGACCTGTTGAATGATGTCGATGATCATGTGAAAGAGACAGCTGAGTGGAGTTGACCTGTTGAATGATGTCGATGATCATGTGAAAGAGACAGCTGAGTGGAGTTGACCTGTTGAATGATGTCGATGATTGTGAGGAAGAGACAGCTGAGTGGAGTTGACCTGTTGAATGATGTCGATGATTGTGAGGAAGAGACAGCTGAGTGGAGTTGACCTGTTGAATGATGTCGATGATTGTGAGGAAGAGACAGCTGAGTGGAGTTGACCTGTTGAATTATGTCGATGATTGTGAGGAAGAGACAGC
The DNA here is from genome assembly GCA_018398815.1 of Conus ventricosus. Lineage (NCBI taxonomy): Eukaryota > Metazoa > Mollusca > Gastropoda > Neogastropoda > Conidae > Conus > Conus ventricosus. The sequence goes on from CM031613.1 coordinate 6,721,476, forward strand.
TGAGTGGAGTTGACCTGTTGAATGATGTCGATGATTGTGAGGAAGAGACAGCTGAGTGGAGTTGACCTGTTGAATGATGTCGATGATTGTGAGGAAGAGACAGCTGAGTGGAGTTGACCTGTTGGAGATTATGGAAGAGACTGATGAGGAGAGTTGATGAACAATTTAATGATGTTAATGATAATATGAAAGAGACAGATGATTGGAGTTGATGACCCTTGAAACGATATGAATGATGTGTGCTGTGCTGATAATTCTGTAGTGATGTGTGTGGCAAAGCAAATCTGGAGTGTGTGTGTGTCTGTCTGTGTGTGTGAAATGAATACAAAGCATGAATACAGATGAACTTGAATGTTGAATTTGGTTTCAGTCTGTAAAAAGCAATGTTCCGTTTATCAACACTCTGGCATGTCGCATTATACTTTTCAGTAGTTCACCAGCCACATCCCTGTGCAACTTTGCACGCAATGTCTAAATACTGTTTATTAAAAGGACACTTTCAGGACTGGCACCTCGACTGTAAGAGATTATATATGACAAGTGTATTAAAACATATTTTATGTAGCTTCAGAATGATCTGGTGGATTCTGCGTGTGCAAAACCATTTGCTTGATGCATGACTTGACCATGCTATTTATTTCTTCATTTGAATCAAGCCCTGGGGTGATGATTGTGGTTTGCTGATCTGTTTTGAAAGAAAAGTGTGATTTTTGTTTTTCCCTGTCTGAAATGATATACGCATGTTGTGTTTTTCTTGTATGGACTTGTTGTATGGCATGTAATCAGATATATTCACATAAATCTATTTGGAAAATTCATGAATACAGGATGCTGTATCAGTAACGTCTTTGAATCTCGGTGTCATATTTTTGAAGTGCAAAAAGAAAACAGGATTGAAATGCTCATGAAAACGCATACTTAAATATCTAGTTTGAAATCGGAGTTTTTAACTGGAGTGCAAAGTCATTGTTATTTTTGTTTGTTTTACGTTTCATTTTCTTGTTTTAACTATTATGGGATTTATTTTTTTCCGGTCGCTTTGGACTTTAAAATCTTCTTTATATTACGGACACATGCTTTCTATTATATGGGTACATTTAGGTTTGGGAAATATGTGATTTGCAATTGTCCAAATAACATTGTGTATTGAATATTAGTTTCAGCTTTTAACATACAATTCAAATGCATGTCTGTTTCCGATAGGGTGCAAGTTGAGTTCCAACCAGCTTTTGAAGAGTAGCTCCACGAGTGTTAGGACCCCTATACCTTAAAGACTTTGCTATGATTGTATCAAACGGGGGAAATGGATCACTGCAAGGCCACGAGTTTTAGGACCCCTATACCTTATAGACTTTGCTATGATTATATCAAACGGGGGAAATGGATCACTGCAAGGCCACGAGTGTTAGGACCCCTATACCTTAAAGACTTTGCTATGATTGTATCAAACGGGGGAAATGGATCACTGCAAGGCCACGAGTGTTAGGACCCCTATACCTTAAAGACTTTGCTATGATTGTATCAAATGGGGGAAATGGATCACTGCAAGGCCACGAGTGTTAGGACCCCTATACCTTAAAGACTTTGCTATGATTGTATCAAATGGGGGAAATGGATCACTGCAAGGCCACGAGTGTTAGGACCCCTATACCTTAAAGACTTTGCTATGAATGTATCAAACGGGGGAAATGGATCACTGCAAGGCCACGAGTGTTAGGACCCCTATACCTTAAAGACTTTGCTATGAATGTATCAAACGGGGGAAATGGATCACTGCAAGGCCACGAGTGTTAGGACCCCTATACCTTAAAGACTTTGCTACGATTGTATCAAACGGGGGAAATGGATCACTGCAAGGCCACGAGTGTTAGGACCCCTATACCTTAAAGACTTTGCTACGATTGTATCAAACGGGGGAAATGGATCACTGCAAGGCCACGAGTGTTAGGACCCCTATACCTTAAAGACTTTGCTACGATTGTATCAAACGGGGGAAATGGATCACTGCAAGGCCACGAGTGTTAGGACCCCTATACCTTAAAGACTTTGCTATGATTGTATCAAACGGGGGAAATGGATCACTGCAAGGCCACGAGTGTTAGGACCCCTATACCTTAAAGACTTTGCTACAATTGTATCAAACGGGGGAAATGGATCACTGCAAGGCCACGAGTGTTAGGACCCCTATACCTTAAAGACTTTGCTATGATTGTATCAAACGGGGGAAATGGATCACTGCAAGGCCACGAGTGTTAGGACCCCTATACCTTAAAGACTTTGCTATGATTGTATCAAACGGGGAAATGGATCACTGCAAGGCCACGAGTGTTAGGACCCCTATACCTTAAAGACTTTGCTACGAATGTATCAAACGGGGGAAATGGATCACTGCAAGGCCACGAGTGTTAGGACCCCTATACCTTAAAGACTTTGCTACGAATGTATCAAACGGGGGAAATGGATCACTGCAAGGCCACGAGTGTTAGGACCCCTATACCTTAAAGACTTTGCTATGATTGTATCAAACGGGGGAAATGGATCACTGCAAGGCCACGAGTGTTAGGACCCCTATACCTTAAAGACTTTGCTATGATTGTATCAAACGGGGGAAATGGATCACTGCAAGGCCACGAGTGTTAGGACCCCTATACCTTATAGACTTTGCTACGATTGTATCAAACGGGGGAAATGGATCACTGCAAGGCCATGAGTGTTAGGACCCCTTTGCTATGATTGTACCAAACGGGGGAAATGGATCACTGCAAGGCCACGAGTGTTAGGACCCCTATACCTTAAAGACTTTGCTATGATTGTATCAAACGGGGGAAATGGATCACTGCAAGGCCACGAGTGTTAGGACCCCTATACCTTAAAGACTTTGCTATGATTGTATCAAACGGGGGAAATGGATCACTGCAAGGCCACGAGTGTTAGGACCCCTATACCTTAAAGACTTTGCTATGATTGTATCAAACGGGGGAAATGGATCACTGCAAGGCCACGAGTGTTAGGACCCCTATACCTTAAAGACTTTGCTATGATTGTATCAAACGGGGGAAATGGATCACTGCAAGGCCACGAGTGTTAGGACCCCTATACCTTAAAGACTTTGCTATGATTGTATCAAACGGGGAAATGGATCACTGCAAGGCCACGAGTGTTAGGACCCCTATACCTTAAAGACTTTGCTACGATTGTATCAAACGGGGGAAATGGATCACTGCAAGGCCACGAGTGCTAGGACCCCTATACCTTAAAGACTTTGCTATGATTGTATCAAACGGGGGAAATGGATCACTGCAAGGCCACGAGTGTTAGGACCCCTATACCTTAAAGACTTTGCTATGATTGTATCAAACGGGGGAAATGGGTCACTGCAAGGCCACGAGTGTTAGGACCCCTATACCTTAAAGACTTTGCTATGAATGTATCAAACGGGGGAAATGGATCACTGCAAGGCCACGAGTGTTAGGACCCCTATACCTTAAAGACTTTGCTACGATTGTATCAAACGGGGGAAATGGATCACTGCAAGGCCCGAGTGTTAGGACCCCTATACCTTAAAGACTTTGCTACGAATGTATCAAACGGGGGAAATGGATCACTGCAAGGCCACGAGTGTTAGGACCCCTATACCTTAAAGACTTTGCTACGAATGTATCAAACGGGGGAAATGGATCACTGCAAGGCCACAAGTGTTAGGACCCCTATACCTTAAAGACTTTGCTACGAATGTATCAAACGGGGGAAATGGATCACTGCAACGCCACGAGTGTTAGGACCCCTATACCTTAAAGACTTTGCTACGAATGTATCAAACGGGGGAAATGGATCACTGCAAGGCCACGAGTGTTAGGACCCCTATACCTTAAAGACTTTGCTACGAATGTATCAAACGGGGGAAATGGATCACTGCAAGGCCACGAGTGTTAGGACCCCTATACCTTAAAGACTTTGCTACGAATGTATCAAACGGGGGAAATGGATCACTGCAAGGCCACGAGTGTTAGGACCCCTATACCTTAAAGACTTTGCTACGATTGTATCAAACGGGGGAAATGGATCACTGCAAGGCCACGAGTGTTAGGACCCCTATACCTTAAAGACTTTGCTATGATTGTATCAAACGGGGGAAATGGATCACTGCAAGGCCACGAGTGTTAGGACCCCTATACCTTAAAGACTTTGCTATGATTGTATCAAACGGGGGAAATGGATCACTGCAAGGTCTGTACAGGTCGGGGAAAACTGGAAAAGTCACAGAGAACATTGTGTCCTCCTGTGTTTGGAAAGCCATGGAAAATCAGATGCAGGGAAAAGGAAGGAAAATATATAAGTGTTAAAACAGGTGGGTAAAAGAACATTGTACTTGTTGGGACCAGAAATTGTTTTTCTCAATATCATCTGATTGTGCTAGGCGTGGGAATTAAAGGCATTAGATACAGAGTGTAGGTCAGGACTGCAAAATTAGATCACAAAATTGTATTATCCAGATTTGTGCTAACTGGATTCCTTAGCGAGGCATGGAAAATCAAACCTGGAAGAAAATATTGGAATTGTGTTATTTCGTGTACTTAATATGGCAAATTAAAAGTTACTACAGAAGTATCTTGTTACACAAGAGGTTGATAACCCGTCTACGTTCTTGTGATGATGACCTTGGACAAGTACACATGGAAATCTGTTGTTAGTGTTATTTATAGTTGGCTCGGGTTACCATGAGTCAAAGACCAAGAATGCTTTTGCGAAGGACAATTACAATGTTGATGAGATTTTTTCTTCAATGCATACAGGATCTTGGTTTACCATCTCACCCAAAAAGCTAATGCTCCGACTACTACTGTTGTCAAACCACAGATCCAGGAGTCACTCACTTCTTTCATGATTGCAGTACGCAGAAGGCCGCTTTTCCATACAGAAGAAATGTTCACCTTTCTGTGCAGCATGGTGAAGTGATTCCATTACTTGCAGACGTTGCCTGTTGAAGATATAAAGCCTGAACCCTCGTTTGTAATGGGAGTTGCTTGTGTCTTTAATAAAAAGCAGAGATGGGACCCAAGACACTGCTGAAAGATGGGCTGATTGGTGTTGTGGAGTGCACATTTTTGTTGAAGAGTCTGTCATATTTTTCTGTTGTTACCAAATGGATCACAGCCACGGTGAATGCACATTTCTCTCAAAGTGATGGTGAATGCACATTTTTCTCAAAGTGAAAGTGAAAGCACGTGTTTCTCACAGCGATGGAAAATGCATATTTCTCTCAAAGTGATGGTGAACGCACATTTCTCAAAGTGATAGTAAATGAATATTTCTCTCAAAGTGAAAGCGAATGCACGTTTCTCAAAGTGATGGCAAACGCACATTTCTCTCAAAGTGAAGGTGGATGCACATTTCTCTCAAAGTGAAGGTGGATGCACATTTCTCTCACTCAAAGTGATAGACAACATTGTTTTTGCTTATAAAAACACTATCTGCCAAGAGAATCATTTGGAAATTGCAAAGGAAAGACTTTTTTTTTGTTCCACTTCTTTTTTGTTTTAATTTCGTTTTGTATCTTCATAAAGAGAATTTACGTAGAAATGGTTTAACTATTAATATCGTTTTTATTTGTTGTTGTTTTTGTTTAAAGAATAGCAGTTATGAGAATTGTATAGACGCATACAAAACTTAGTATAGAGCTCCTGACCTTTCTCTAGTGACTGACAAATGCTTGTCATACATGCGTGTCAGCATCATGCCTTACAACATTTGCACATATCCTGCATTTGTGATACCTTGGTGATTGATTCATTTGATAAATGAGCCTGGACTGGGAACAGATTTTGCTGATTGGCAATGTAACTGGTATAGTAAGAAAAAAATAAGCATATTAGAACTTTGGTGTGGCAAAGAACATGTTTTGTGCTTTGTATAGAGTTTCACTGTGAAGACATTGTTATCTTTCCATTTTGCTGATTAAGGTTGGAGGTTAAATGTTATGCTTTGTGTTCTATTATATCTGGTTTTAATGCATGCAAAGGTTAGAACCACATAGGTGTACCCAGTTTTCAACACAGATCCATTTATTGTAGAAATGGTTTGTATCACAGAGATTGCTACTGTACATTTCTCTACATCATGACTGTGTTATGTAGTTACAGCTTGTTAGTAAAATTTTTGAAAAACAAATGTATGTGATATTTTTCATTCTCTCTCTCTCTCTCTCTCTCTCTCTCTCTCTCTCTCTCTCTCTCTCTGCGTGTTTGGCTTTCTGTTTCTCCTGGTCTGTTTTATTATTTCATTTTTTTAGTTCCCTTTTTAATCACACAATACAAAACAGACCACAAGGAACATGTGCTGTTGCTGTGAATCAGCAAGAGCGTGTGACTCAGAGTCTACCTGAACACCTGTCTGATTCTGACAAAAGTCCTAGCAACCCTGTGACGCAACCCCGCAGTTTCTGTGTGATTTTGCAAAGCCTGTATTCAGATCTTGAAAGTTCAGCTGAGGCATCCTAGCAGTTCCAATTAGTGGAGCTGCCATTTGACACATGACTCTTCCTCTTGCCAGGAGTTCCTTCTCGCATCTCTCTCTCTCTCTCTTCTCGAAAGACTTGTTACCCGGGAAATGGATATCGCAGGTTTGATCAAATTGTCTGGTTCCATTAGACGAGCTGTACAAGAGGCAGTTTCTGAGGAAATTCACCAAAAAGTTAGGTCTTGGGCCTGGGATTCACAGCATTGCCGTGACAACAGGACAGGTCCAGTCTATGCCTTCCACTATACTTGCATCAGAAGGTACATCCTGAAATGATGTTCATGTCAGCAGTCTCCTGTTTGTCATCATTCCAATGTGGTCGACTTGGCAGTGCTTTCTACGCTGGTGTCTTTTTCCTCCTCCCAAGAGCAGTCTCGGATCCAAGTTTGTCCTACAGGTAAGGTCTTCGTGTGCATTGAGACACCCACGATCATCATGCCTGGCGAACAGCACCTCTTAAGCTTTTGATCTGAATAGCTGGCACATGAATTAAGGACACAGGGTGTTCATTCCATATACCTGACGCTTTGGCAAAACTGGCACAGATATCCTTTGAAGATCCATCCAGGTTTCATCTGCTCATTTTTCTGGTCCTTTTCCCCTTAACCTTGACCTTTCAGCATCCTATGTCTCGGCGCAACATGCTGCAGCGTGCTCCAAAGTAAAACAACTGCACACAGATGTCAGTTGGAGGTTCCATGTACGAGAGCGTCGGGCATTTGATGGATTTTAGGGGGATGCTGCTCTGAAATAAAAACTCCTCCACGGGACTTAGGCTGGGAAACTTTTCTTGATGCCTGTCATTATCCTGTGGCCCATACTCTCCAACAGGTCTTGGTCAATACTTTTGTGACAGCTCGTCCAATGTTTCATTAGTTCTGTTGTCTGGTGATTTGCTTCCCCCGAGTGTGAGGATGGTTTCTGCCACTACTTGGAGAACTGGAGCACCCTCAGATTCTTCATCTCTGTCAATGTTGGTGTTGGTCCAGTTATTTGTGTTCTTTTTAACTCGTAATTGTACAGCGTGGAGAGACCTGGTCTCCATCACTGTGGCCCTAGGCTGCTGTGATCTTGTTTATTGTACAAAGTACCAATGGCTGCCTTGCCTTCATTCTTCTTACAATTTCACCCCGTTAGTTGACTGTTTAGTTCTGGGTGACTTCTTATTGTTTGCTGCTGGATGTTCAAGAATACATGCTGGGTGCTGCTTCCTGATCCACTTGATTTTACTGTCTAGAACCCTCACTCTGTCACACACATCTCCAATCTCACTGTCTAGATCCCTCACTCTGTCACACACATCTCCAATCTCACTGTCTAGATCCCTCACTCTGTCACATCTCCAATCTCACTGTCTAGATCCCTCACTCTGTCACACACATCTCCAATCTCACTGTCTAGATCCCTCACTCTGTCACACAGACCTCCAATCTCACTGTCTAGATCCCTCACTCTGTCACACACATCTCCAATCTCACTGTCATAACATAAAATAGTGCGACTCAGACTGTTGGCCCCTGGAGCAAATTTGGCAACAAGGGGTCGCACTCGATATTCAAGAAGTTAAAAGCAATGGCCAAATCAGGCCCAGGTAACAGTAAAATATCTGGGGAAGTTAAAATAGAAAATCGTCAATAAGCAGATCTCAAAACTGTCGTATCAATTTGTTTTTTAAATGAGACTGCATTTGTGGCAATCTTGATGGCACCGGCAGTGAGTTCCACAGCCGTACAGAACTAGGATAAAATGAATGTAAGTGGCTGTCAATATTTGATGCAGGTATGGTATAACACTGACCGCCACTCCTGGTGCTACTTTTATTCAATACTAGTTGTTCCATTGGAATATCAATTACTTTAGCTCTGCCTTTGAAGAAGATGTTAAGTTTGATAAAGCTCTTCTCTCTTCTAAGGGTTTCTATTCTAATTTCCTCATGTTCTTCCTAGTATTCCCATTTTCTCTGATGTGGTTCCCTGTTACGAACCGTGCTGCTCTCTTCTGAATCTTTTCGAGGTTATCAATGTCCTTTAGATGGTAAGGATTCCAAACTGAGCAACCATATTCCAGTACTGGTCTAACCAGTGTTTTGTAGCAGTCGTTTTTAACCTTTTGGGGGCAGTCATTGATATTCCTGTATAAGAAAGCTAAGATGTTATTTGCTTTCTTACATACTAAATTGTAATGTTCTTTCCATTTGAGACGACTATCTATAATCACGCCTAAATATTTTGCAGCATTAGTTTCTTTAAGAATAGTATTATGAATAGAATATTCTGATCTAGTTGGTGAGCGTTTGTTACATATACGCAACACTTGGCACTTTTGGGGATGAAATTCCATTTTCCAAGTTCTTTCCCACTCTTGTAAAGCGTTTAGATCTTCTTGTAGAATGCGTGTATCATTCTTGCTTCTGATTGTTCTATATACTAAGCTGTCATCTGCCAAAAGCCTTATAGTAGTTCCAGAAGAGAGATTTCTACTTATGTCATTTATATAAATTAAGAAAAACAAGGGTCCAGAACAGTTCCCTGTGGTACACCTGACAAGACTGGTTTACAATGGGATGACGACCCTTCCACAACAACTTTCTGCGTTCTCCCAACGAGGAATGATCTAGCCCATTTTAGCAAAGAACCGCCAATGCCGATGTGTTCTAATTTAAGCAGCAGGCCCTCATGGTCAACCTTATCAAAGGCTTTAGAAAAGTCTAATAAAATTGCATCTATTTGCTGTCTGTTGTTAAGACAGTTATTAAAATCATTGAGAGTTGTTGTAAGTTGAGTCTCACAACTCCTTCGCTGTCTAAAACCATGCTGGGCGTTATTTAAGAAGTCATATTTGTCAAGATGGTCCATTATGCTACTATATTATGTGTTCAAGTAGTTTAGCTGATATGGATGTAAGAGATACAGGTCTATAGTTCTCTGCTTTTGTTTTGTCACCCTTTTTGAATAAGGGAACAATGCTCGCATCTCGCCACTCATCGGGTATTACTCCCTGGTCCAGTGAAGCTTGGTAAAGTACTTGGTATACCTCACTCAATTCATTGGCACATAATTTTAAGAGCTTGCCAGGAACGCCATCGGGACCAGTAGCTTTGTTTTCATTGATGTTGGTCAGTAACTTAAATACGCCTGCTTTGTTTACTTTGATGTTTTGCATTTCAGGGAGTTTATCATCATCCTTTAGTCTAACGTTAATTAAAGGCTTGGGATTTGAGAAAACTGAACAAAACTGCTTGTTTAGTAAATTTGCTTTCCCTTCAGGGTCATGTATCAGGTTATTCTGGTTGTTTCTCAGGTCTGGAACCCCAATGTTGTCCTGTCTCTTACTCCTTTGTAAGACCATAATTTCTTGTTTTGATGATCACCTTCTGAAATCATCGAATTAACATAATTGGAGTGAGCAAGCCTACATTCTCTCTGACACCTTCTCTTTAATATGTTTATACCTAACCAGTAATCTCTCAGAATTAGGTGTAGTTTCAATTTCTTAAAGAAACGATGTTTCCTTCTCAACAAACGTTTAGTTTTTGTAGTAATCCATGGCTGGTGGTTCTTGCTTGAAGTTATTTTAGTAGGTATGTTGTCATCCATAATAAATTCCAAGTTAGTTTTTATACACTTCCAAAGGTCACTGACATTATCTTTAACACTATGGGACCTCAAAAAAAGACGACTGAAATCATGAGTATCCCTGCGCAATTTTGGTAAGTCTGCTTGGTTCCAGAGTCTGATGGTACGTTTAGGGGGTTTTCTTCGAAAGGGTTGAAAGTTGCTCTCTTACTCTAAGAGAATTATGTCATGATCACCCAGGCCTGCAGTTAATTCATGATTGCCTAAAGCGCCTGGACAATGGGTAAAAAATAAATCCAGGAATGCCTTACCACGAGTTGGTGTTTCAACTGACTGCACTAATCCAAGGTCTTTGGTGGTATCAAAAAACTGAGTATTAATATTTTTACTGTATTGATTACCAAGTATGGCATCTTCGCGCCAATCAATATCTGGCAAGTTAAAGTTTCCACCAATCCATAATATTGCCTTCCTGTTGGCCAAAACAATGTCAGAAATGTCTCTGCAAATAGACGAACATACATTTTCATCTGAGTCTGTAAACTGATACAACAATGACAGGTCTCTTATTCTTAAAATTAATCCTACAAAATAAACTTTCACTTGTTTTGCCTTGATATAAAAACTCACTGGCAAAGTTCTTCCTAATGGCAATCAAGACTCCCCCACCTCTTTTTCCAAGTCTGTCCTTTCTGTAAATATCAAAATCCTCCATTAGAAGTTCACTGCTGGATGTTCCAGTTTCTAGCCAAGTTTCTGTTCCAATTACAACATCAATGTTTTTTCCTTTTTCTTGATAACAGATTGAAAGTTTACGACTATGCATTTAAGTTTATCTTTTTCTCTTAATGATTTGGAGTTCAGTTGCACTTTATGATTTGGGATTTTATCAGTTTTAGAATCAGGGGTGGATGCAAACTTAGGACAAAATTTCAAGTTTCCTTTTGGGGATCGGTCTGGTGAGATAGGGTCAAAACGGTTGCTTTCTGAGCTGCAGTCTTCAATAGAATCTTCAAAAGTCTCGAACTAAAGTTTGGAAGCCCGCAGGTAAAACAAGTCCAAGATATATCACTATTGCATAATGCTTCATAAACTGCTGAATTTAATAACATACATTTAGTGTGATACCATGTATTGCAGACGTCACAGGCAACTGCTTTATGTTTCCATGTGACTCCCAAATTGCAAACTCTGCATGGATATTTTACTTTGGTGGACGGACCAGGATTGAGTTCAATGTCTCCCGATAGCAGGATAAGGCTTAAAAGCCATGATTTAACTCCTCCATGTCTAACTCTTTTATTCAAACAATTCCTTATCACTGTACTATTTCTGATGTTAATTGAAATCAGGGGTTCAAATCTGGGCCTAGTAATAGATGTGAGAACAGTACTCGGCACAGGTGTACACAGGAGGCTAACATGGTTCAGGTTGCACAAAGTTTTATAACCTGCAAAAATGGAACTAAAGGCGTCTACATCTACATCTAAAATTTCAAAATTAAACTGAGTGCTAGGGATATTGTTGTTCCTGTCACGTGTGGAAACAGCAAGGAAAAGTAGAAAACTTTTAACGAAGCCGAGGAACAACACGCTGGTAGCCATCTTGAAAAGCCAAGTAAGAAAGACTCACCTTACCTGAAAGGGTTTAAAACACAATTTCGTTATAAAAATTTAAAAAAATTAGCGTTAAACTACCAACAGCCAACAGTGCTGGTTATTAAAATTCACGGTTACACCAGCCGCTGTGGCGAAGTGGTTGGCGTCGCGGACTCCCGGTTGGGAGGTCGTGGGTTCGAATCCCATCAGAAGTCATGTGGGTTTTTCTGCCCCAACCGGCTCCTACCCAGAGTTGAGTTGCTGCGGACTCAGCTGGGAAGACTGGGACCACACAGTCGAGTTTCATCCACTTAATGGATGCGTTTCTGAGAGTGTTGCTCAAATTTCCTGACCAACACTGCAGGTGCCTGTATCTCTCGGCCTGGTTGACGCCGGGATATATTATGAAAGGAAGCGTAGAGTACAGCCCTGTCAAGTAGTCTCAGACCGAAATGGACATCCGTAGCATCATCTTAATCATCCTCATTCTCATCAATCGGCATTTAAAAAAAAAAAAAAAAAAAAGTCTCAATTCTGTGGCCTTTCATGCCCTGCTCTCATGGTGACCTCAATTTCGATGTCCTCTCCACGTCTGTGGCCTTGGTTTGGTTCCGTCGGGGTCGCCGGTATCGGCGAGTCCATGGGGGCTGTCGTTGGACGGACGTGGTGGCGCCCTCCAGAGGGAGAGATCACTCACGCCGGCTCCGCGACTAAGCAATTATTGTCGTCAGTAGGGGGCTTAGTAGGTGGTGTCCTGCGTATGTTAGATCAGAACAGGCGCCACTGAACACCACCGAAGTGACTCGGCAGCAGTGCAGTGTCTCCTCCGGTGGGTTGCCTCTTGACGACTTGACATTGACTGCTCCCTGTGGATTGTCGGTGACGGGGCTGCGGCGGGGCCGACCGGGCTGTGGCTGTGGACGGGGTGTCGGAATGAGCGGCGTGGGTGCACTGCCTCTGAGGTGGCGCAGAGGTTGGGACAGCAAAAAAAAAAAAAAAAAAAGAAGAAGACAAAAATTATTTTAAAAAAACAAAAAAAACGGTTACTCGTATGAGTAAAAGATGTAAGGTGTAAAAGATGTAAAAATGAATTTAAAACGGGAGCTCCAAAAACCAGACAGCCTCCTCGCTGGCCATGCGCAATATCTTCTTCTTCTTCCTCTTCTTCTTCTTCTTCTTCTTCTTCTTTTTTCTTCTCCTTCTTCTTCTTCTTCCTCTTCTTCTTCTTCTTCCCTTTCTTGCTTTCTTTCTTTTTCTTTTTCTTTTTGATTCCTTGTACCTCTAAGCGAATAATGCATTTAATGTCTGTAAAATTACAACGTATATACGCCTATAGAGTTTGATTTGAGTCGTTTTTGTTTATTCTTGTTTTCGATTGATTTGGGGGGGGGGGGGGGTTGTATCAGAAAAACAAACAATCTAAATAAAAGTAAAGGGTTTTGTTTTGTCTGGTCCATAGCGATGTATGTCTATGCTATAGTCTTACATTGTTTTTAGCGTGAATTCTCTCTCTCTCTCTCTCTCTCTCTCTCTCTCTCTCTCTCTCTTCCGTGTCCGTGTCCGTGAGTGTGTGTGTGTGTGTGCATGCGTACGTGCGTACGTGCGTGCATACGTGCGTGTATGTGTGTGTGTGTGTGTGGTCTCATTGTGCTTTTCTCGATGTTCACCGATGCCACACGCGTTCTCTTATCAATCTGAAACCAGGTCACAGAGGGTCAGAACAATGAACGGCCGGATCAGTGGATAACTTGTCGAACCCAATGCTGGGCAATTGCTTGGTGGACCAGCGACGTGTTTGGTCGATGTAGTTCCAGGTCATTAAACTGATGTCCACCTATCAGCAGAATCAAGGAATCCTGTGATGCGTGTTATACTGTATCAGTTCATCTGAATGTATTTTCTAGCTCCTCTATTATCATAAAAAGTGGTATTGATTCATGTAAAGCAGCAGAATTTACCGGTTCAAACAATAAAGCATTCTATCAAACTCTTTGGATAGATCCTCAAATAACGTCAAAACATAACTGTATACAAAACTTGGAACTGGAGAGGATGGAGATGAGGTGGGGGACTTGACTTTGAGTCTTTGAAATACAACATGGGTCTTGCCATAAAAAAAGAAATTAGTCGCGTTGTGTGCTTTTGTTGTGGTGTGTGTTATTCTGATGACAATATAAACCACAATAAACTACACCCCACCAGCCTCCTCCCTCCCTCCCTCTCTCTTTCTCTGACACACACACACACACACACACACACACACACACACACACACACACACACACACCACACACAAGGTTTTTGATATAATGTTGGTGGTCTTTGTGTGATTTTTGTGCACATCCACACCTGTACACTCACATACACACTCACACCACACACACACACGCGCGCGCGCGCGCGCACACACACACACACACACACACACACACACACACACACACGCACGCACGCACGCACGCACGCACTAACACAAATGCGTATGTAAGCACACACACTCTCTCTCTCTCTCTCTCTCTCTCTCTCTCCCCCTCCGAGCAAGCAGGTTTTAGGAGAAATTATGCAACTACAGATCACATTTTTGCTCTAACACAGATGATTTCTAACTGTCTATATGGTAACCGTAGGAAAAAAATGTATGTAGCCTTATTGATTATCAAAAAGCTTTCGACACTGTAAGAAGGGATAGACTCTGGGACATTTTGAAGAACATCGGCTTTCAACCAAGTTGCTCAAAATGCTAAAAAGCATATATAAGGTAGTACAAGGTCGAATAAGGTATGGAGCAGAAACATCGGAATTATTAGACTGTCCATTAGGGTTAAAACAAGGCTGTTTAATGTACCCCTTAATATTCTCCCTACTTATCTCCGAAGTAGCAAATAGTTTTAAACACTCAGGGACGCCAGGGCTATCAGTTTTTACCAGGAACCCCAGAAAATTAAACTATTAATGTTCGCTGATGATTTAGCAATATTTTCACAGACCCCTGCAGGCCTACAACATCTACTGAATATACTAGACAAACATCAGACAACTTAGGCTGACAATTAATTTACAAAAAACTAAGATAATCGTTTTTTGAAAGGGGGTTCTTGGAAGAAGAGAAAAATGGTACTATAAAGGTGAGAAAGTTGAAGTCGTCAACAACTATAAATCACTAGGCTACACACTATTACTAAATTATCAGTGGATATAGCCCTAGCGGAATATGTGGGGAAGGCTAAGAGAAAAATCTTTCAATACAGAAAACCATGTACGCGCTTGGACAATTAGACCTCGATATATATTTCAAATTAATAGAAGCGCAGGTAACTCCTACTCTCATGTATGGAGCTGAAATATGGGTTACAAACCCTTATAATGTCATTGAAGGAGTTCATATGATGGCTTGTAAAAAATTTCTAGGAGTAAAGAAAAAACACCAAACTGTCTAATATATGGAGAACTGGTAGGTTTCCTCTATACATAGATAGTGCCATGAGAGCTGTTAAATACTGGTTCAAAATATTAAACATGGACGACGATAGAATACCCAGACAAGCGTATGAACGCGAAAAAACAGAACACACGAAAAGAGGGTAGCTGGGCGATGCAAATAAAAAGAATACTAGATGAAAACGGCTCTCAGAAGTCTGGATCAACCAAGGAACCCCGTCTGTAAATGCATTTTTAAGGCAGCTCAAACTAAGGAGAGAGATATTTACATACAACAATGGCATGAGAAATGTGAAATGAGTTACCGTTGCCAGACCTATTTTACCTTCAAAAACACATTTCAATGCGAAAAATATCTGCAGGAAATTACAATTACGAAATTCCGTCAGGCAACCGCAAGACTCCGCCTAGGCCTAACAATCTTAACTGTAATAGAAACTATACAGAAATGAACCCAAATACGAAGTGTCCTTTTTGCGAAGAAGAAGAGACGGAACGCCATTTCTTAATGAAATGTCCAACCTACAATGAGCTAAGGCAAAAGTATATCTTGAAGCATATTAAACGAGAACATCACTCAGCCTTTTTACGTTACTAAAAATCAACTAAGGAGGAGGTGATAAGAGACACCGTATGTTTATCCATCATGCGATGAATAGACGTAACCAGCTCATTAACTTAGTATCTGAACCATTATACTATATAATAATACCGTACGGTATGCAGAACACACTGTGTACAATGATGTTCCATGTATGCATGCAGTAAATTGTATACAGAATGTGCTATGTGTGATGATGCTTTTTAGGTACATGTGGAATCTGTTGTTGGTTTGCCTTGCAACTTCTTTCGTGGGCTGTGCTCATCAGCATTGGACGAGTCCATATGGCTAGGGGTTAATTGTTGAAGATGTTTCTGTGGCCAGCTTTGTTGCTGCAGCATGGACTGACCACTCCTGATGGTTGCCAATGGCGTACGCCATCCGCGACACATTATGAGATTTTGGTCATTGCCTGTTTGTCTGCCTATGTTGTTGTATGACACGGCCCTTGTTGCTAGTCCATCGTGATCAAGTCAATTGTCGTAGTTGTTAGCTGATGTTCATTGTCGACTTATGTTGGTTGCTCTAGATTGAATTTGTTCTCCCATGACATATCATTAAATACACGGCTCCATAGATATGAAGGCTCAATTTGCATTGTAGGCCCACATTGAGTTTGTAACATAATTATAATGAAAAAAGGGGGAAGAAAAAAGAAGGGAATAAGGCATTGTTTATAGGATACTGTTTATAGGATATTAGAATTTTGCAGTATGGGGGACCAAGAAGCGATGACAAATTTTATGAATTAACTTTTCGTTTTTCTTCCGTTAAACTCTCCACTTTGTTCCTTGATGTTGCATTTTGCGTAATTGCTGCTCATAGATGTCACCGGATGAATGTGTATGGACCGATGGCCCCACATTAATTTCACGTGTGCTTCACCGTGTGCTTCTCTCTCCCCCTCCCTCCCTCTCTCTCTCCTCTCTCTCTCCCTCCCTTTCTGTCTCTCGTCTGACATAATTTTGTGAAGAGATGTAAAATGAAAATACTACTACTATTACTACTGCTACTGCTACTACTACACATAGACACACACACAAAACCTTATTCACACGTACGTCACGGCTGTTATAAAGCTATCCATAACACGCATCCAGATACCTAATTTAAACGATAACTCCGTCAGCCAAGAACTCATCACCAGCCATTTCATCATCTGCCGTGCTCGGAAGGCAATAGTCTCATGCCACACCAATTTCTTCACTTCATTTGGTGATAACACAGCCCCAACTCATCCGCACACACCACCTTCTTCTACCCCCACCCCACCCCACCTCTCTCTCTCTCATGTCACTGAGAATCGTGCAATTGCGCTCTGCAACTCATAGCTTCTAATATCAAGGAAGGGCATTTAACCCTGTCCTTTTTACGCCAGCTCACACATACACACTCAAACAAGCACTCATTTTCATCTATGCGCGCGCGCGCGCACACACACACACAACACACACACACACATATCAAAAGAGAGTGGGGTGGGTGGTGTTAACGGGAGGGACAGGGGGGAGGGGTCGTTGGGATTTTTTGTTTTGTTTGTTTATTTGTTGTTGTTTTTACAGAGGTGACAACGCATAATTTTGTACTCTAGGGCTTTTCTATTGCTTAGACTTTAGTGAATTCTTCTAACATTTCGCACCAACCCGCAAGCCAAACAGTACTATCTCCATTTTCTGGAGACACAGTAGCATTCTCTTTTCATGGATAAGATTTGCCAAAGGTCGGATTGTTCAGAATTCAGTGTAATGCCTCGTAAGAGACAGACGACACAGGAATAGAATGGTTTACCACTGACGTGCAGCTACAGGGTCGAACCTAATTTAACGAGAAAAGGACCACCCCGAAAAAAGGCCCTTTCTTTTTAAATTGGCCAAAAATACAAGCAATGCATTTTTTCGAAGAATTCGACTGGGAAAGGTTTAAGGGGTTAACAGAGTATTCCGCAAAGCTTGCGAAAGCTGTCTTATTGTCACGTGCGGCATGCAGGGGGGGGGGGGGGGGGGGGGGGGTGGTGGGAAAGTTGCAGATTGTTGTCAAAATTGCTTGTTTTTTAAGCAAGAGTGAACACTGCTTCAAACGGTTTTGCACTGAAATTCCAAATGCACGTGCAAAAACCAATGCATTGCAGAGCATTTTACTGACTGGAATGCCCCTAAAAGCAGCCCAACGTGCATATTTCTTCATAACACAAAAATGCCTCCAAGACGCAAGCTGTCTGATTTTGACCGGACCCGGGCGATTGCATGGCTGCAGGATCGAGTTGGCGTTCGAGAAGTGGCCAGAAGACCACAAGTGTCCACTCCGTCATCATTCGGCTGAGAGAACGTTTTCAAGCCACTGGAACTGTCAAAGAGAGACCCCGTCCAGGCCAGCCAAAGAAGACCACTGCAAGAGATGACAGGTTCATCCGCAGACATGCTCTTCGGACCAGGACCACCACCTCCAACACCATCAGGCGTCGGCTCCAAGCTGCCACTAACACAGCAGTGTGTAAGACGACCATAGGGCGGCGCCTCAATGCTGCCAACCTTCGAGCAAGGCGCCCAGTCTGGAAACCAAAACTGACTGCGGCCCACCGGGCACGTCGCCTGGCCTGGTGCACAGCTCATCGAACATGGATTCGGGCTCAGTGGCGGATGGTGCTTTTCACCGATGAGTCCAAGTTCCAGTTGAAGCCACGAGATGGACGCATTCGGGTGTGGCGGCGTCCCAGGAGCAGATGGCAGATGACGTCATCCAGGAGGTCGTCGCTTTTGGTGGTAGCTCCGTCATGTGGTGGGGGGGGGGGGGGGGGCATCAGCAGTCACCACAAGACTCCCCTGTACCATGTGGATGGCAACCTGAACGGCCAACGCTACCTGCAGGAGATTTTACGGCCTTTGGTTGTCCCAGCACTCCAGCAGATTGGGCCTCAGGCTGTGTTCATGGACGATAATGCCACCCCACATCGTTGTCGAGCCGTGAACACTTTTGTGGTGCAAGCTGGCATCACCAGGATGCCATGGCCGGCAAACAGCCCGGACATGAACCCTATTGAGAACATCTGGGGCGAGCTTGGAGGAGAGTTCAAGAAAATCACCCTGTTCTGGCAAATCGACAGGAGCTGCTGCACTACCTGCAGCAGGAGTGGGCAAACCTCCCCCAGGCACTCATTACAAGAACAGTCAACACCATGAGGCAGCGCTGTGTGGATTGTGTGGCAGCACGAGGGGGGCACGCTCGGTTTGATCAGACTGTAAAGAAACACTCTTTTTTGTGAATGTCATTTTGGGGGGTAGTCTCATTCAGGCTCCCCTGTCTAATCAGAAAGAATGATTTTTTCGATGAAAGTGACAAAATGTTGTTCACTGATAATGAAATTAAACATTTATAAAGTTTCTGTCGTTTGTTGGTTTTTCTTTCTATGTTTTGTGAGACTGTGTATACGTGGTCCTTAATTAAAGTTCGACCCTGTATATACATCAAAGATCCAACAGTGGCTCTCCAAACGTCCGGTACAGAAGGTTAGGGTTGCTGTCACCGCTGGGGCATCATATTATTCATACATACATCGTGCATGTGAATGTCGTGTCACACAAAAAGCTGTGAACATTGCTGCCCACAGTTCTCTTGTTCTTTAGAAAAAAGAAAAAAAAACCTACAATGTTCTACCCTGTGGACGAAGATTGCAAATTCAAAACAAATAGAACTAAAAACAGTTTCGTTCTCGATCCCATCAAACTCCTGAATCAAAACTGAACTTTCAATGTGATCCGGTTCAGAAAGCTTGTTTGTATATATGTGTGTGTGTATACAATTCTCTGTGTGTGAGTGAGTGGATGGGTGGGTGTGTATATATGTGTGTGTGTATACAATTCTCTGTGTGTGAGTGGGTGGATGGGTGGGTGTGTATGTATGTGTGTGTGTATACAATTCTCTGTGTGTGAGTGAGTGGATGGGTGGGTGGTGTATATATGTGTGTGTGTATACAATTCTCTGTGTGTGAGTGAGTGGATGGGTGGGTGTGTATATATGTGTGTGTGTATACAATTCTCTGTGTGTGAGTGGGTGGATGGGTGGGTGTGTATATATGTGTGTGTGTATACAATTCTCTGTGTGTGAGTGGTGGATGGGTGGGTGTGTATA
Organism: Conus ventricosus; assembly: GCA_018398815.1. NCBI lineage: Eukaryota > Metazoa > Mollusca > Gastropoda > Neogastropoda > Conidae > Conus > Conus ventricosus. The sequence continues at coordinate 6,741,329 of CM031613.1, forward strand.
TATGTGTGTGTGTATACAATTCTCTGTGTGTGAGTGGGTGGTGGTGGGTGTGGTATATATGTGTGTGTGTATACAATTCTCTGTGTGTGAGTGGGTGGATGGTGGGTGTGTATATATGTGTGTGTGTATACAATTCTCTGTGTGTGAGTGGGTGGATGGGTGGGTGTGTATATTGTGTGTGTATACAATTCTCTGTGTGTGAGTGGGTGGATGGGTGGGTGTGTATATATGTGTGTGTGTATACAATTCTCTGTGTGTGAGTGGGTGGATGGGTGGGTGTGTATATATGTGTGTGTGTATACAATTCTCTGTGTGTGGGGTGGGTGATGGGTGGGTGTGTATATATGTGTGTGTGTATACAATTCTCTGTGTGTGAGTGGGTGGATGGGTGGGTGTGTATGTATGTGTGTGTGTATACAATTCTCTGTGTGTGAGTGAGTGGATGGGTGGGTGTGTATATATGTGTGTGTGTATACAATTCTCTGTGTGTGAGTGAGTGGATGGGTGGGTGTGTATATATGTGTGTGTGTATACAATTCTCTGTGTGTGAGTGGGTGGAGGGGTGGGTGTGTATATATGTGTGTGTGTATACAATTCTCTGTGTGTGAGTGGGTGGATGGGTGGGTGTGTATATATGTGTGTGTGTATACAATTCTCTGTGTGTGAGTGGGTGGATGGGTGGGTGTGTATATATGTGTGTGTGTATACAATTCTCTGTGTGTGAGTGAGTGGATGGGTGGTGTGTATATATGTGTGTGTGTATACAATTCTCTGTGTGTGAGTGGGTGGATGGGTGGGTGTGTATATATGTGTGTGTGTATACAATTCTCTGTGTGTGAGTGGGTGGAGGGGTGGGTGTGTATATATGTGTGTGTGTATACAATTCTCTGTGTGTGAGTGGGTGGATGGTGGGTGTTATATATGTGTGTGTGTATACAATTCTCTGTGTGTGAGTGGGTGGATGGGTGGGTGTGTATATATGTGTGTGTGTATACAATTCTCTGTGTGTGAGTGAGTGGATGGGTGGGTGTGTATATATGTGTGTGTGTATACAATTCTCTGTGTGTGAGTGGGTGGATGGGTGGGTGTGTATATATGTGTGTGTGTATACAATTCTCTGTGTGTGAGTGGGTGGAGGGGTGGGTGTGTATATATGTGTGTGTGTATACAATTCTCTGTGTGTGAGTGGGTGGATGGGTGGGTGTGTATATATGTGTGTGTGTATACAATTCTCTGTGTGTGAGTGGGTGGATGGGTGGGTGTGTATATATGTGTGTGTGTATACAATTCTCTGTGTGTGAGTGAGTGGATGGGTGGGTGTGTATATATGTGTGTGTGTATACAATTCTCTGTGTGTGAGTGGGTGGATGGTGGGTGTGTATATATGTGTGTGTGTATACAATTCTCTGTGTGTGAGTGGGTGGATGGGTGGGTGTGTATATATGTGTGTGTGTATACAATTCTCTGTGTGTGAGGGGGTGGATGGGTGGTGTGATTCGTGATTTGTGATTTGCTAAATATAGATCCATAGACATGTTGTTTTTTTATTGCCACTCGTAATTTCTCTTTGGAGATGATCAAGTGTTCTTGACTTGACTTGAACATGGCCACGAGATGTGTTTTGATGTTGGTGTTGAGTTTGTAGATTTCCTTCATAGTTTTTTCCCCACGCCTTTTGCTACCACTTGTGTTTTAAAAGATGAAACAACAGACAGACAAATACCATGTTCAGCAAACAATACAATGAGATGCGTTTGTCCCATGGCAATTTAAATTGTTTTTAATTCTTTTGTGTCATTTATACCAATACATGTATATGATTTTAAAAGATCTACATTTGCTACTAAAACGATGACTGGACATGAAATGCTGGACTTAAAAAGCTCAGCTTTGTCTGGCACGTGGTGAGATTGGGGAGGGTGGGTAATAAACTCTGATCGAATCCATCGACAGTTTTGTAGGATATGAACGGAAGGGTTGGGGTGGAGAGAGAAAGTGTGTGTGTATGTATTATGTGTTTGCATGCATATGCGAGTCTGCACCTTGTTTGACAGACTTGCAGTGTTGTGTGTGTGTGTGTGTGTGTGTGCGCGAATGTGTGCATGCCTACATATGTGTGTGTATTGTTTTTGTGTTTGCATATATATGGGAATATTTCATTTCGTTTGTCCCATACACTTGATGAACAGTGGGCAGTACATGTAATCAAAGAGTGTTCTTTAGTGTATTCATAAGCATACATGCTCGACTTATGTACGCGTGAGTGTGTGGAAAGGGGAGGGGAGGGGGGCGTGCATGTGAGAAAGAGAGCGAGCGAGAGGGAGAGAATTTCACTTACGGACGACTGTCAGCCTGTACAGTTTGAGCTGGGAACCTTTTTCACTAAGTAGAATTAAGTTTGTTTTGGGGACAGGAGGGGATGGGTGGGTGGGGGGGCGACTTGTTTCTTCATTTGTCAAAAATCAGTCCTTGTAACGCTGAGAATATAATTAATCCTCCTTATGCTGAGAATATAATTAATCCTCCTTATGCTGAGAATATAATTAATCCTCCTTATGCTGAGAATACACGTTCTGTCACGTTAAATTTGTTTGGATTTGTATGTATGCATGTTTGTCTGTGTAACACGTGCATGTATGTCTCTGTGCGCGCATCAGCTTGCTGTGTATTTGTGTGTTTGCATGTGCATGAGGTGAGTACGCGTGGTTTGATAATAGAAGTATATCCAAGCACGCGTGTGTGCGCGACTAACCAGCCATATGGCACACTGTGTGTGTGTGTGTGCGTGTGTGTGTGTGTAAAAGCAGCCAGCTACAAATGGCACAGTGGTTAGTATTGTGAACTTGCGTGCTGGCAGGTTGCAGCAAGATTCCATTTAATTCTGTAATTGTTCAGCATAACTGTCGACTTCAAAGATTTGAGTGCCGACATATTTGCATTGAATTTCATTTAACTTCCTACTTCATAAAAGAATGAAATAATACTTCTTGGCAATTTAATTGGGAACCATTAGTCAGAAGTCTAATTGGACATAAATCTTGCCAATCAAGATTTAAGAATCTAATCAAGAATTCCACTTTGTTCCCATTTGGATTACACGTCACATCGACCAATAATCAAAACAAGGGAACATCAGTTTACAAACAAGGTGCTCAAAGTGAACTGGCAGCCTGCTCTACAAGGTCGTGATGATGACAGGTCAACAAGACCCACATGCTTTAGAAAACTAGCAGAAATCTTGGCACTTTGAATTCAATCCATGTGAACGTCATGTCATTTGCATTCAGTCCACTAAGACCAAGAGTCCTCATAATTTTTTCACTCGACCAGAGTCCATATTTCTATCCAAGCCAGGTTTGAGATTCTCTCTTCCGGGTCAACGTCTGTGCCGACTTCAGTGAGCCCCTCCAACGCTTCTGAAGAGACTTTCTTATTTATTCATTTATACAAAAAAGGGGGAGCGGGGGGAGGGGCGGCATTCTAAATAGGCTTTTTGCGCTTCTTGAAGATTAGACCATCATGTGATAATGGGATGGATAATAAAGATATGAACAATGGTGTCATGCTCATTCTTTCCTGAAGACAGAATGTGCCTGTGTTAACCGACAGATAAACCTACTATAACATTGATGAACTCCAGACTACTCTAAATTGTGCCAAGAATTATGCTGAAACATGCATGGTTTGCCTCTTATCACTCTCAAATCAATTTTGAATAGGTGCAGTCATTCAGAACAAAAAGACAAACACACAAAACAACCCTCCTCCCTTAAAAAAACAACATTTTTTTCAGGTTTTGTTCATCTTCTTCATTCTCATCTTCTCACATCGACCAAACACTATCCAGAGACTGATGTTGAGTGAGTAGATGAAATTTTAATCAATCTCAATGTACAGTGTGACAATGGGTGGAGATTATTTTTGAAAAAAAAAAAAAAATCACACATGAATATTCATGCCTCTATAGTGTCACAGATTTGTTTTAAACATCAACAGCAGCCAGGAAGGTTGTGTAGGAAAGGTCACAATGTTTACAGTGCTCCGAGGGAGGGAGAGGGAAATCTTTGTTGAACACACTTCCTGTCTAAGTTCTAATGAAGCCAATGAAAAAATCAGTTTTTCCCCAGGCATTTTGTAACATTTTCACGCACAGAAGACAAGGTGAACATTAAATGTTTAGGCGCCTCAACATTCAGTACACATTAACATTTACAATATCGAAGCGCAAGCTCAAAGGTTTAAACATTTGCACACTTTTCTTTATCAGCAACTGGTGTCAACGCTCTCCACTAGGTCTTTATGACACTGCTGAAAGAATTCAAGGTTCCAAGGCTACAGTATTTGGGGTGTGAAACGACTTTCAAAGATACTGTATCACAATGCCAAGTCTATCTACTTTATCAAAATATTAAAAACCAACAAATTTGTTCTTGCCCCGTTTTCATTGCTGCATTGTGAAACGATATGCAATCTTTAGAAAATGAGAAAGAGAATAAACAGACACTTCATCCCAACCCGTCTCCATTTTCTCTCTAAAACTGAACTAGGAAAGAAAATTCATGTCTTAAGAGATGAAACATTTTTCTTTTAATTTAAAATCGGCAGAAGTTAAGCAGATTTTTGTTCCTTTTTCAAGTTCTGAAAAACCAAGCATATTCAAACAAACATAGTCTAGCCGACTACTTCATGTTCAACCTAGACCCCAAACCCGACACTTTTCCAAATGCACATTTTCCCCTGGCTCCCATTTTTTCCTTCATTCATTTACCAAAAATTTAAGACTAATACCTAGACAAAGAGACTGAGCAAAAGACAACAGCTGTCCATACACTGACAGAGGCAATGAACAGAAGAGCATGAGGTCTAACTGTTTCAGTGTCTATAGAATGTCTGAAGGATGTGTCCCATCCACACCAACATGATTTCCATACACCACTCTCCAAACAAACACAATCTACAAATAAAATGAATGCCATTATCTTCTTCAATTTCTTTCACTTGCAGAATGTGTGCACAGAATAGCTCATAAAGCAGTATCTTAAATGATGGGTGAGGGGAAGGGGGGACGGAGGAATGACAGAATCTGAATTTTCTTAAGTCCCTTGGCAGAACAAAATCAATGGAAACAATTTTTTTTCCTCTCCCTTAAAGTTATTGAGTGTATTAATAAACATGGAGATCATTATACTGCAGGTCAAACCAAAAACTCTGTATGGCTGAAGTGTTTGCAAATGTGCAGTCTTATGAGTGTGTGTGTGTGTGTTTTAATAAATAGTATAAAGTTATGGTTATTCTGACAACAAACTCCTTTCAGTCAGTCAGAATGAATCATACGGAATGATGAAATGAAATATATTAGTGTTCAATTTCATGTAAATATGTTCCTTTAGCTTGCAAAAGTATGCACTTTTTAATTCTGGCTTCACAAATGTGTGTGTGTGGTGTGTGTGTGTGCATGCCTGCATGCATCTTACTGTGTGTAATGTAAATTTTCTTTGCCATCTTAATCTTCTTCATAATTTTCCTGAACTTTTCGCCTGCATGATTCTTAAGAGCTACATACAAAAGGAGAGAAGAAAAAAAATCCACTAAAAAATGTTCAAGACAAGACAATCTTAATCCTTCTACGGTTTAGATGATTTTAACTTCTTCATGAGTGAAGTTCAAATTGTGTATATCAAGATTTAATCACAAAGACAACTTTAAAGCAGAAATACTTGCACACCAATTTACACAGACCTGTTTCACACATCAACTGCATATACTTCCTGACATAATTTCAAATCATTTTCTGTGTATGGGACATTCAAAGAGGGTTGATACTGAACAAAATGTCTAAAACCTGTCTCTTCTGGAAATTGCTCGAGGACAGCAAGCAAATGCACGTCACCATATTCTGTCCACCCCACTCGTCCTACCATTCAGAAAAAAAAAAAGGGAATTAAAGAAAGGGAAAGCTGGCTGCCCAGTGAGACAGAAACAAGCAGAGAAGTTGAAAACACAGTTGTATTGTCGGGCACCTGCCCAAAGGCCGGCTTGTGATTAACAACGTCATGCACAGTTGTGGACCACCAACACAAACAACCAGCACCCTGAGCATATTCCAGGACAAAAACTCAATGCTGCCCTCCGAATCCCTCCCAACAAGCTCGTCCCTTCTCTCTCTCCCGTAACGCCCTTCCTCTTAACCTCGCTTCTCTCACCTGGCATGTCCTCGTGCTATGCAACAAAGACACATTTCTGGCATCAAACGTCCTGCCACACACGCACACCAACAGGCAAGACGCGAGCAAACTTTCATGATGTGCAAAGAGTTTGCACAATTCTCACCGTTAACCTCACATGCCTGAATCCTTACACGCTCATCTTACGCAGAGCAAATGGTTTTGTTTACATCATATGCCCCAAGATACTGTAGATATCCTTGCTCATGCATACACCAATTCATGGGCATGTAAGCCACTTTTTCTGCAATGGTAAGACCTCCATACCTCATAAAATGTTCTGTCTCTCTCACCTTTCTCTAATGCCAAGACCCCTTACCCACATCATCACTCAAGCATACGTGCAGAGGAAAGATCACATGCAAAGGTTAATCAAGTGAGAACAGGGGGTGGGGTGGAGGGTGGGAGGTACTAGGGGCAAAGGGGACTTGGAAAGGTGGCATGAGAGGGATGGGGGTGGAGGGGGCGGGGGAGGGGGACTACAGGTCTTCTCTCCTGGAAAGCTGCCCTTGCAGAAAATACAAACATTTTTTGCATACCCCCCTTCCTGCAAAACGCCTTCTTTCTCACTGTTTGTGAGAAGGCATTGCACGTCTCTTCCCTACTTGTGTAAATGTTCGTCCTAAACATCCATCATCCACCACACCCGCCATCTATCCCAGCCCATCTTTCCACTCGCTTTCTTCAGACGCGCCTGCAGCTAGCTGCCTTTACCATCACACCTCTGCCAATCTGAGATAAACTAGACTCCTGTGGGGAATGCACCCCCTCATCTATAATCATGGCACCAAATCCAGCATGCATAAAAGTGGCAGGAGACGTGGTGCTCCTCCAACCTGAGAAAGGTTAAGCTGTAATCCACTGCTCCCCAAACACTGAGAAGGGCAAAAAGAAGTTTGTATGCACACACTTTACAAATGCTTGGATCTTTCCCTGATTGATTAATTGCACATATACACACAGAACACATTTGTACACATACTCATTGGCATATTCACACTATAGGCATATTCACGTCTTAAAGGTTCTGGTATTGTCTGAATACTACACCACAGCTATAAAATTCTCTGATTCTATCTCTTGCGTGTCCGAGAGTGCATACAGACACCTGATTATGCCACTACATGAATCTGAAATGAAAATGCTGAATAGCAGATCAATCCAACAAAATCTCTCCCCTTATCTAACACTACCTTATGTTCATGTATGTCGACTGATACCAGATTATGCCAATACATGTGAAAACCCAATCCATGAATTTCAAATAGAAATGCTATCAAGCAGAATCTGTGTCTACTGGTCAGTCACACTGTTTCAGTCTCAGAATTTCTGTCCCGTGTGTTGTTCCTTTACATTAGGCCCATTGCTGCTGGATCTTTCAGCCCGTCATGTGGTGCAAACACACTGCACCAAAAGCTTCACCAGGTTAGATTACAGGCAGACTCTGCCCAACAACATTTCCATTTCAAATTCATATCTGTGTTTTTAACAACATTTCCATTTCAAATTCAGTATCTGTTTTTCTTTAATTTGACATTTAATTTTCTGTTCATCATACTGATTTTTTATTTATGTAACAATGCAAAATACTAAAAATTAACACACAATACAAGGCGCAAACTTACTCTCATTTAATACACAATACAAAACAGACAAGTGAATTTACAAACAAAAAAAGTCTTTTGCAGACATCACAAACAGCAGACATAAAAATGCACAAAATCCTCCTCTCGGCAGACAATCCCTACTGACAGCCATCTTGTAAGTAATGCTTTGGTTCCTCTGCTGGCCATCAATGTGGGAGTACTGCTTCATGCATCTCCTGTGTCCGTTATTTCTGACGCTGTAGATGACGATATCTGTTGAAAATTCACTCGTCCTTTTCTTATTGCGAATCAAACAAGCGTTACTTTGAACTCTGTATGGGTATTTTTTGCTAACTTAACTAATGTTGCAGTCCGTCTAAGTCTGATTTTGTTAACTTTCTATTCATGATTTCTTTTAGCACCAAGTTGTCACAAATGATTCAGACCTCAAAACTGCTTGTACAACATTCCCTCATCATCATGATCAATTCTAATACTCCCTTGTCCAAATAATCATTAGACTCAATCTTTTCAAATGTAATAAACTCCCCATTTATCAATACGTAGCCAAAGCCTTAAAACAAAAATTTATCTTTTCAAAACTATCTCCATTTTCAACAGCGCCACAAGATGTTGGTCCAAGTGTCAACCAAGATCACAATCAACACACCATCCTTTTTCAGGCCTCATCCAAACACAGCTGTACAGTATGGATAAAAATCTTGTGTGTATAGTATACTGTACAGCAAACTTCCAAGAGAGCTTAACAAATATAAAGTACCAGAAATCACTAGGTACTAATGTAGGGATCTCAAGGTTTAAAACACCACTTCAACAGCAACACGAATTTCACACTCCTGATACACATGCATGGTGGAGAAACCAAGGGAAGTCGGAGACGGACTTCTGTCTAGGTAAAGCTGAAGCCGGAAGTCTCGCTCACCTGCTTTAATGAACTGCACGACGCGGTCTTTATCCCTACTACATTCACCTAACCACCCTCTGGTAAACACAAAAGACAATTAGATTTAGGTATCAGTTTGTAACACCGTTTGTAGAACTAGTACAGGGTAAGGTTATAGAACGTTACATGTTATTTCCTGCTGATTCTTAAGAGACTGCACATATCTTTCCCACGCTTAACCGTTTTGAACTGTTGATATATATGGGGTTCACATCAATGCACTTCATGTCAAGTTCGCCTTCTCTCTCCATCCTGTCCAGACCTTGTCTTTTGTTTCCTTCTGTTTTTAATCCTTCCCATGCAAGAACAAGAAATGCATATGCCAGCATCTATACCCCATGCAGCCATTAATATCAAGCAAACAGTCCTCACTTTTTTTTCCAACACCCGACCATATAATCTGGACAAACAGCACTCTTGTCTCATGATTCGACAGGACAAGGAAACAATTCCCCACAATAACATTATAAAGAAAAAGTAACACAACTGAAATCTAACTGGCAACATGATGTTTTCTTTTATCTCAATACTCCCTACAAGAAATTGTCTACAAGTATCATATGAAGAATAAATGCACATTAAAAAAAAAGGAAATAGAATTCTTGTCTCATGTCAGTATTTTTTTTTTAAAACTGTCATGCAAATGGATTTCTTTTTCAACCCTCAATTCTCCCCAAACAGCATGTCATTTAAACAAAAACAAAACAAAAAAAGAAAGAAAGAAAAGCTTGTGTGAACTCATCAACATCACTCTGTCTCTTACATACATGCATTGCAAAAAAGGGAACACTTTGTGTAACAAGATGTTAATGTTTTATTTTTTCTCCTATCTTTCAATTCCACAGCTGTAATCCCACCATTTCCTGTCTTTTATAAGCCCATCATTTCCTATCTTTAAAAGCCCACATTTCCTATCTTTTATAAGCCATTTCCTATCTTTAAATGCCCACCACTTCCTATCTTTAAACGCCCACCACTTCCTATCTTTAAACGCCCACCATTTCCTACCTTTTATAAGCCCATAATTTCCTATCTTTTATAATACCACCATTTCCTATCTTTAAAAGCCCACCATTTCCTATCTTTAACGCCCACCATTTCCTATCTTTTATAAGCCCACCATTTCCTATCTTTAAACACCCACCATTTCCTATCTTTATACACCCACCATTTCCTATCTTTATACACCCACCATTTCCTATCTTTATAAGCCCACCATTTCCTATCTTTATAAGCCCACCATTTCCTATCTTTTATAATCCCACCATTTCCTATCTTTATAAGCCCACCATTTCCTATCTTTTATAAGCCCACCATTTCCTATCTTTATAAGCCTACCATTTCCTATCTTTATAAGCCCACCATTTCCTATCTTTATAAGCCATTTCCTATCTTTACAAGCCCACCATTTCTATCTTTATAATACCACCATTTCCTATCTTTTAAACGCCCACCATCTCTATCTTTTATAAGCCCACCATTTCCTATCTTTATAAGCCCACCATTTCCTACCTTGTATAAGCCCACCATCTCTATCTTTTATAAGCCTACCATTTCCTATCTTTATAAGCCCACCATATCCTATCTTTTAAACGCCCACCATCTCTATCTTTTATAAGCCCACCATTTCCTATCTTTTATAAGCCCACCATCTCTATCTTTTATAAGCCCACCATTTCCTATCTTTTATAAGCCCACCATTTCCTATCTTTATAAGCCATTTCCTATCTTTACAAGCCCACCATTTCCTATCTTTATAATACCACCATTTCCTATCTTTTATAAGCCCACCATTTCCTATCTTTATAAGCCCACCATTTCCTATCTTTATAAGCCCACCATTTCCTATCTTTTATAAGCCCACCATTTCCTATATTTTATAAGCCCACCATTTCCTATCTTTAAACACCCACCATTTCCTATCTTTATAAGCCCACCATTTCCTATCTTTATAAGCCTACCATTTTCTATCTTTATAAGCCTACCATTTCCTATCTTTATAAGCCCACCATTTCCTATATTTTATAAGCCCACCATTTCCTATCTTTATAAGCCCACCATTTCCTATCTTTTATGCCCACCATTTCCTATCTTTATAAGCCCACCATTTCCTATCTTTATAAGCCCACCATTTCCTATCTTTATAAGCCCACCATTTCCTATTTTTTATAAGCCCACCATTTCCTATATTTTATAAGCCCACCATTTCCTATCTTTATATGCCCACCATTTCCTATCTTTATAAGCCCACCATTTCCTATCTTTATAAGCCCACCATTTCCTATCTTTTATGCTTCCCTTCCTTTCACTTTTCCCCCACTTTTTCTTCTTTACTAGTGCCCTTTATTTCCTTTCCACTTTGCAACGTCATTTCTTCCTTTTTGCAACTTTTCTTCCATCAATTCCTTTCCCTTGTATCAATTCTTTCTTTCTTTGTTAACTCCCTTCAAACTATAATTTCTTCCGTTTCCTCCACCCCACTCCTCACCCAGCCTTCTCCGTCCGCGACTTATTTTTCATTTACCTAATCCATCTTCCCTCTACCTTGTGTTATCACCCAGCTTTCCACTTTCATTGCATAGGTTTTGTTTCCTTTTGTTGTCGCACAAGTAAGTGTGATAAGCAGTTAACCCCCTATTGTTCACTGGATCTCACAAATTGTTCATTCAATATTTCATGGATTTTGCATTTATCTTGAATAACGGTTTAACCGTTCCAAAAAAAAAAAATCCCACTATAAAAAAAACAAAAAACCCACTATCTTTAAGTTACTAGTTCTATCAATTCTTTCATACCCAGTCCCTCAAGTTCTCTCCCCGACACACTATACCTTTCCCCCCAAACAAATCGTACCTGTTCTTCCTTGAGCATGCACACTGGCATGATCTTCTAAACAGGTTGAGTCTTCGTAGAAATTTTGCCCAATCAAACTCTGTACTTTCCACATGAACAAGTGATATTCGACATACCTTTCCTCTCACTTTCCACTTGACCACAAAAACTTAACGACAAACACCATTTTTCACCGGCCAGTTTCTCCAAACAGGGGGCACCACCTCGCAAAGGCAGGAGGGGCATGGGCTATGTTCTTAATTAAAACACTGGAATTAAGCAACAAATAGCTCTATTACACCTACACCAACCATAAAGCAACTTTCAACGTCTTCTCTGAAAACACACACACACACACACACACACATATAAAAACAAACCATCCAGAACAACATTCACATTATCCAAACGCATCTCTGATACACTCCAGTTCAACAGCCAACACAAATGGGACAAAGCGGATTTTCTGTACTCTCACAGACAGCTTGAATGTTTCCATTCAGAACATACACCAAATTAATAACAAACAACAAAAAAAAAGAAAAAAAGAAATCATTCGTCACAAAATACTTGCATAAAACCATTTCTTAAAACACTACACACACACTCACACACACACAGATGCTTGCTAGAGGACCAACCAATGAAAACACAACAACCCAACCAAGCACAAACCCTCTGGGTGGTTGAAAACTGAATATTTCAGGAGAGGGCGAACATAATATCGTTTGCTGGGAATGTAAACATCCCCTGTCCAGTCTCACTGTATAACAAACTGATATTAGTTGTAACTTCTTACAGACTGACATCATCTAAACAGAGAGAGATAAAGAGAGAGAGAGAGAGAAAAATGTTTACTTATTTGTCAGTGATATAAACTTCAGGGAGGAAACTTCTGTCTCTAAAAAAACATAGATAACTTGGTAAAAATCAAAATTAAGAAATAACCATGTCAAGTATAACATTGTGCCATTATTCTTTTCTTGCTCTTAAAAGACAATAAACATAAATAACACAATCCTTTTAACTCTTATGAAATTGTGCGGAAGGCATTTCAGTATACTGGTTGGAGCCGACCATAAGACTCATCTCTAGATGTTTATCTTTTTCATGATATGTATTATCAAACAGCAGAGAATGTGGAGAACATTCTGGTAGACTGCTTTTCAAAGCCTTTTAGTATGTGCTTCCTTTTTTGTATCAACTGCCATTTTCCAGTTTTGAACAGCTTTTTTTTGTGCACATGTTTTGGCGAGAATCAAGCCGCCCTTTGTGTACTGTCAAGTGTTCTGTAACTTTGTGTGGATACATTGTGGCTTTATTACATCAAATGCTATGTTTAACTAACGTAGAAAGATGACGAGACTTCCTTTCATTTAATGTAAAAAAAAAAAAGTGTTAGCATTCTTGTTGGCGAGTATATTGCTCAGTTAGTGGTGTTCACTGGTTCTTAAATGTTCTTTTGAAAGCAGCTAACAAAATCAATCAAAGCAGCTAACAAAATCAATCAAGTTTAAAAGAAAACATTTTCGGACTCTTTACAGCCAGTTCTGTCAAAATCTCTTTTGACTGTTGTTTAAATGTCCAGCTGATTTTGCATTCGTGAAAAACTGACCTAAAATCATGTTAATCAAGGGGGCAGCCAGCGCCTACAAACTGCGACTATGTCGAGTTAAACGAAGCAAAAGAGTGAACTGTGTGATATCACGGGTATGAATCAAACTGGGGAGACATTATATGTCCACACATCAGCATATAATACAATAGGCAAACAGGTGTACAGAAATGTACAACTATTTTACAAGCGTAACGCCAACTCCTGTTCCACCCTTCTTCTTCAGTGTACAAGATCAATAAAACTTCACTATCAGATCTACTAGACTGCTGCAGTTTTAAGTTAGCATGCAGTATATACACAGAATGCAATTCTCATACATGACCAAGCTTCTTTTAAAAGCTCTCTCGCCTGAAGGAGACCTAAGAGGTTGAAATGCATCTGTTTTGTCTTGTAATTCATTTGTTCACGTTATCTAGTGGATTTATTTCATACCTTTTGAAATTTCTGTTAACAGGGCAAGCAAAAAAAAAGATTTTTCATACTGGTTTCTTGTATACCAAGTACTTAATTCATTTACTTTTTTTTCCTGTAAACTATCAAACTTGCTTTCCATGCAGGCAAAAAAGTGGATTTGTAAGGTTAACCATTGAAAATAACAGAAAGACAGATCAGACCAGATAACTGAATGACTCTTGTGGACACTGTATCTTTTACAATCAGATGTAATCCAACTGACGATTGTATCAAGAAGAATGTGTCTTCACACTGGTACCTTTCTCGCAGCTTAGTCAGAATCAGTTGATGACAGAATCAAAGCACATGGTGCAAGACTGAAATCACCAGGATTTTCAAGAACTATGTTACTGATGCATTCTAATCCACATTTCTGTAACATAGTCATCGATTTCTCGTGGACCAGCCCTTGTCATTACTATAACAAAAGGTTCCATTCCTGTCGCATCCGTGTAAAATGCAATAACAAATCAGGAAAAATGACGACTGTGTAGGGCACAAAGAGCACACAGTCACTGTTGCCATGATTTTTTTTTCCCCCCGTGACCCCAAGACAGAAAGTATATGAGCTCCTGGTCAGAGCTGAAGCCAGCTACTCACTGTCCTGCCAGTAAAGCATACCATTTCCTGAACAAATTGTTTAACTCTGCTTCATCTTACAGCCTGACATTCTGTCATTATTCCACATAACCAATGCATACATTTTTGTAAACTGCTGCAGTTGTGTTCAAAGGTACAGTCTTTCCCTTACACGGTTATGTGCCCACACGGAATGAAACAAGCATCCTTTTCTTTTTCCTCATTTTGCAAGCCTGATTTAATATTCAAAATGTCAATGCGGCAAACATTTGCTTTATCACATTTTTTAAAAGTTTTGTTTCTTCCTAAAAAAGTCTAATGTTAATCTGTGTTAATAACCACTTGAGTGAAATGCTTTAATTTCAACAACCACAAAAGAAGGGGGAAAAAAAGAAAAATCCACCTGACCAGGTAATTAATTGAAAGAGTTTACTTACAAAATTAAAATTCCCATGATCAACTGACTACAGCCTTCGCCATCAGCACTGTTGCTGTGCACCACCTTCATAACTCTTCAACAGAGTCCTCTGCCCTTCTCTGGCGGAAGCAATGATGCCCAGTTTCAGTGAAATAGTCATGCTGTAACTAAAAAATAAATCAGCTCATCTCAACACTACTATCAGAAAACAAACAATGCAATGAACACAATGTAACTGTTCACATTCAGCATTTCAAACTAGCACACACACGCTGCAAGCATGTGTCGTTTTACGGCTGATCTGCCTTGACTTACAATGATGACAGAAGCGGTCAATCAGGGACAAGCTTGTTTGCATTGCCCAGCCTTGTCCAAGCCCTTGCAAGAACTCTGTCAGCATGAACTACTGTTTCCAACTGGGGTGACCCTCTGTGTGCAACACCAGGGCCATTTTTCACCCACCACAACAGACGGCCACACTCAAGTTCTCCACCTAGTTCTATGGAGTGTTTGATAAAATATGTTGCCATGTTCAAACAACATTCACACATGCGCACATTCCTACACCCACACATACATACTTGCACTCTTATCTCACGGCAGACTGCTCTCTAAGTAACGAACACATGGAAGTCTCGAGCCATCGAAGCAAGATGCACCGAATTGAGTCGAGCAAAGACACGTCTGTCAGTCCATAATATGGCAGTAAATAAGCTGCAGTGAATAACAGGTCCCTCCCCATCTGCCAACGCCTCTTTAACCCATGTCCACCGGACTGGAGTCGTCAGAGTCTAGGTCGTCGTCATCCTCTGAGAAGTTGGAGGGAGTATCGATAGCAGAGCGGGAGTTCTGGTCGTAGGATCCCGAGCTGGACTGGCGCGAGAGGGAAGCAGCAAGGATCTCTGAGTCCTGAGACTCCGAGTTGTAAGTGAGGTAGGCTTGATTGCTGGTGCTGGCCCTGTTTGTTTGGCTGTACCTGCGCACACAGCCAGAGGCATACACTGAGCACACAAAACCAGGGATCGGAATTCATATCCATGCGTAGCCAAGCCTCAAAACCATCCCCAAATTTAGACTCCCTCCCAAGGAAGAATTGTTTTATTTCTGTCAGTTTTCTACGTGCGCTAGATTCCTCTAAAAAAATTATGTCTCTCTCCATGCAAGCCTCACTTTTCAAAGGATTTTTTTTTTTAGAGGCGACTACTGACTGGTTCCATTGCATTAGCGTAGCTTCAGAGAAGAAACTAACACTGAAACATGGCTTGTTCCAGAATTAACTTGGCTGTCACAGGTCCACCAATACAAAAACACCTGTGTCCTTTGATTGGTTTAAAAGTCCCACTGTACATATTGAGCTTTGGGCAAAGAACATGTTCACATACATATTCATGTCATAATTTGGGCAAAGAACATGTTCACATACATATTCATGTCATAATACAGCTAATCCTGTTTTCCTCTGCAGACTTTTTGAATTTCTAAGATTTCCCTTTTGAAAAAAAAAAAAAAAAAAAAAAAGTCAATGACAAAACTCTCAGACACTTCTGAAGCCTTAATAAACATAGAAAGGAACAAATAAATAAAAAAAATGATGCAAGTTAACCTTTTTCTCAACACAAATCAAACACAAAAGACAACTGAATCTACAATACATGTTCCATTCCATTATCTTCAATTTCACTACTACTACGACAGAAGTACACGCCCACAGCTTTGCCACAACCAGTCTGTCTGCATGTATCTTTACAGGAAAATCCATTATGCTCCAAACCCACAGAAACAGCGGAGCACTCACTGAGACTGTTGTGCTGTGACTGCCAATGGATCAACAGGTCGAATCCCACCTGAAGTCAGCGACAAAGTGTTATTTCCAGTTGCCATGTCTGAAACAGCAAAAACAGCGACCTGCATGACATCTCACATACCTGCATTCAAAAATGCAACAATTTCTTGATTAATTCAACCCCCAATCAAGCACCGACACCACTAACATTATATTCATGAGCCCAATGCATAAAAACTGTGGAAAATTACAAGAAAACAACTTCCAAAAGATGAGAATGCAATTCAATTCAAATATAAAAAAACAACACACACCCAAAGCATTTTACAGAAGCGCTTTCGGTTTTTGCAAACCTTCCTCAGCTGACCATGGAAGTCGGTGTCAAAACTAGTTGACGTAATGTGTGTTTTTTTTTTACTTCATTAATCCCACCCCCATCCCCCTCATTACTGCATGATAAATAGTGATGCCTGGGTGAAGTCTTGATTCAGTGAGGGGCAAAGTTCCAAGGGCAGATTGTTCATGTGAAACCAACTAATCTCATACACTGAGACCAAACGGGTAGTTGGTCTTCAACTTGCGTCTCCACATCCTCTATCTTTTCTTTTCTGTGCATGAGAATGCAATTTGTCATATTGGGAAAAAAACACCTCTGCCATCCCTATGGGAAAGAGGATGGAGCAAGAGAAGGGGCTGGGTTTGTGCGCTAAATAAACACACACAAAAAACCACCACCACGCAATGCTCAATTCTTATCTTTGAACATTTATCACACAAAAGACAATTAAATGTACTGAGCATGTACATTTTCACTCACTGCAAATTAAGTTTATCCATCTCAATAAATCTAATTAACCTGATGTGGCAGATATTACAATTACGAAAATGTATGTAATGTACACAGAACAGAATTCCATAAATCTACATCATCCTCATCTTTATTATTTAAAATACAGTCTTCATCTAATGCTCAAAAACATCCTGACAAAATTATTACCTAAAAAAACCCCAACACCACACCAAAAATAAAGAAAGAAAAAAAGGAAAACCTGTTATATACTGGGCACTTAGGTGAAAATAGGTTCCTTAAACCTGTTATATACTGGGCACTTAGGTGAAAATAGGTTCCTTAAACCTGTTATATACTGGGCACTTAGGTGAAAATAGGTTCCTTAAACCTGTTATATACTGGGCACTTAGGTGAAAATAGGTTCCTTAAACCTGTTATATACTGGGCACTTAGGTGAAAATAGGTTCCTTAAACCTGTTATATACTGGGCACTTAGGTGAAAATAGGTTCCTTAAACCTGTTATATACTGGGCACTTAGGTGAAAATAGGTTCCTTAAACCTGTTATATACTGGGCACTTAGGTGAAAATAGGTTCCTTAAACCTGTTATATACTGGGCACTTAGGTGAAAATAGGTTCCTTAAACCTGTTATATACTGGGCACTTAGGTGAAAATAGGTTCCTTAAACCTGTTATATACTGGGCACTTAGGTGAAAATAGGTTCCTTAAACCTGTTATATACTGGGCACTTAGGTGAAAATAGGTTCCTTAAACCTGTTATATACTGGGCACTTAGGTGAAAATAGGTTCCTTAATCTGCATAAAAAAAAAATCAAAAAAAAATCACATAAACATGACATTAACAAGAAAATAAATATTTCACAACTGAATATATCAGGCAAGCCAGCCAGCCAATCCTTCACAGAAAACACATTAAAAAAAAAAAAGAAAAAAAAAAGGGACAAGTGAAGGGAAGAGTCATATTACAACCAGCACTTCTAAAATACGTCATTGCTAAATGCCTAAAGCCTGTCTAAAAGAGGGGTATCTGCTAGGACGATCCAACAATCAGAAATGCTTTAAGAAAAAAAAAAAGGGAAAAAAAAAAACCTAAAAAAAGAAATTCCACTATCACCACTCCACCCTTGATCCTGACCTTCCTCCAAGAATATGCTCGAAACACAGAATGACCTCCCTCCATGAATATGCTCGAAACACAGAATGACCTTCCTCCAAGAATATGCTCGAAACACAGAATGACCTCCCTCCATGAATATGCTCGAAACACAGAATGACCTCCCTCCATGAATATGCTCGAAACACAGAATGACCTCCCTCCATGAATATGCTCGAAACACAGAATGACCCCCCTCCATGAATATGCTCGAAACACAGAATGACCTCCCTCCATGAATATGCTCGAAACACAGAATGACCTCCCTCCATGAATATGCTCGAAACACAGAATGAACACTAATCGAACTGCAAACAACTGGATGCCTACATCTGCTCAGGATGCCGCCCACTACTTACCAACAACATAGGGTTCCAAAACTTTGGGCACCAGTTTGGTTGCTCGGGCAAGGTTCTCAGCAGTGCAAGATCCCTTCTCAAGCCCTAGTGCCATGCCCATGCGTTTCAACACCTCAATGTCATCGTGAATTTCAAACGTATTGTCAAACTTGAACAGGTATTCATATCTGGAATCATTAAAAAAAAAAAAAATCATATATATTCATACCTGGAACTGGAAAGTCATATATAAAACACATACAAGAAACAGAAAAAGGGTGCGGGAGGGGGTGGAGAGACACAGAATGTGATAAAATTGTGATGAGCATAAACGCTGAACACTGTAACAGCAGAGGCAAAAAAAAGGAGCCCGGTAAACTGGAGTACAAATGCTGAACAATTATCAAATGACAAAACACTCACCATTTCTGAAATACAAACTATAATGTTTCCCATCTATGCCATCACCACTGATTGTCTGCACATGCACCCAGACAGACAGATCAACTCTGTTAGAAATTTTCAAAAGCTTACAAAAAATACACTGCCACTTTTTCTTTTTTTTTTTGTTCCAGCCAGAGTGCAATCATTCCAAAATAAGTATTCAGGAAGTTGAAATTTTTCTTCTTTTTCACCATCCTGTTTGTCATCTCCACTACCACCATCCCACATCCCCCCCCCCCCCAACCCCCTCCCCCACATACACTCTTTAAGTTCTGTACAAACTGGAAAACAAAATCCTGCTGAAAGCAGAAAAATGGACACCTTTTATAATCATTTTCTCTGCTCGTCTAAACATACTTACAATGTCAAACGTTTGCAACCTTCCAAAAATGAGTCTGCCCTGTTTGGCCAGACTGTGTGGTTTTATACAGACCTAGGACTGGGCCAGCTTCTCCATCCCTACCGACATCCAGCAGCTCTTTCACTTCCATTCATTCAACAGCAACAAACACTAAAGACAAACAGTTCATTAGCATTTTACTCTGTCGCGCCATCATATTTTTGAACTTCCAATGCACTTCCCCCCACCCCTCCTGACTACTTTAATGGCTTGCTCTAGCTTGTACTGTACCGGTAATGTTTTTTTCTTAATTTCACCACTAACACTCGCCTTTTCTATTTGGTAAGCCTGAATAACCTAAAAGATGTATGTGGGGAAGGGTCCCTAATCATGAAACTAAAATGCAGCCATCTCACCTCTCCTGCAATTCAGACAGTGACCATCCTATCAACCCTGAAAATCATAACGATCTGCAAAGCGAACCTTAAACTTTTCTGGCAACTTTATACACATACATACATACACATATAAATAAATATACACACAGTCACACGCATACGCGCGCACACACACAGACATATAAAAAGTAAGAGACAGAAAAAGAGAGAGAGGGAGATTTTTTTCAAGCATTCTGAAACAAAATCACACAACAAATTTTAAATAGCTAAAAGAAATTAACTACAATGCGCTACTCAGTGCACTCAATTTGTTGGCAAACTTCGAACAAATTGAAAATGTAATGCAAGAAAACAAATGGCACAGGACTTTGAAAAGAACTGAACATTACCCTACGTGGAGGAAGGCAGCCCTTCAGTTGAGTGTGTAAATGTATGTAAATCATTTATTCCCTGCAGAATTGTATTCTTTTTGTTTCTTTTTACACTAATTTTTTTTTTCTTCTTCATTATCATAAATATAGATTCTCCATTACCCCCTTTTTTTTTTTTTGGGGGGGGGGGGGGGGGGGGGGGGGGGGGTTATTTGTCTTTTCTGAACTTTAGAGTAGAGATGGGGATGGGATGGTGTGGAGGAGTCACAGGTAGAGGTTCACTACAAACAGAGAAAAAAAAAGCATTTCTGTTTTGTTAATGATCCTACATAGCATGCTATATCCTTCCATATGGAACATCTACAAAAAAATATCAATATAATGAAAGGGGAAAACCATAAAGTTTGAAACTTATTAGTTGGTTGGTCAGGTACACTATGTCCCCCCAAAAAAAGGCAGCAAGTGCATGTTTCTTACAGCCTTTCTTTCTCACATGCAGCATGGTGTGAATTTTGTGTGAATTCATTTTGTGACCTAAACCAGTGGTAGCCTGGAAATGATGCCGACGAAGTGAGCTTCTCTCGGCTCAATCTACTCAAGAGACCATCTAAAACAATTGTATCAATGGTCGAAAAGTGTAGGGGCATGGGTTGAGGGGTGGGGATGTGGGGGAGGCGGGGGGAGGACGTCTGTGCACAGTGCTATACCAACTGACATGTAAAAAAAGAACCGTTTTTATTTTTAAAACTGACCTGAAACATAAACGTATGGTGTATCTGTGTGAACCCTGATTCTGTAAGCTGAATATGCAATTAGACAAAAAACACCCTTTCTATAATTATGCAATCTATCAGCTTAAAAAAAAGGTAAATGAGATAAGACACACATCTACACAAAATACTGAAAAAGATTAGGGCATCTGTTGTTTCACAGGTGGCCACTGACAAAAGCAGGAAGTTTGTCGACACAAAGGTGACCACTAACTTGTCATTGGATATACTGCAGTCAATGACGGTTTTCTTGCTGGTGTTGACAATGATGTAAGGAAGCTGGATTGCTGAATTGGGTGCAGAGCACCATGGGTCTTCTCACGTTTCCGATTTCTCTGTACAAGGTTCTTGAAGGCTATTTGCTGCAAACAAAAAATCAAATTATTGTCAAATCACATAACTTTTCAGATCATGCAATTTCATCTGATCTGCAACAACCACCAAAATAACCACCTTTTGAGAAATCACCATTTCCCACCCCCGGCTGTCTCTCTCTTCGATAACATCCATTTCAACGTCACACTCAGAAAACCCTCTACTCTGACGAGAATTCTTTCGTTATCCACAGTAGCACTAACAGGAAAGCTGATAACAGCTGTTTAACTGTTAACACTTTATTTGCAGATGACCTAAAAGTTTTCCCCAAATGAATGTCCCAAAGAAATAAAGAAACATTATTGTAATTTTTTTTAAGGGTGAGATGGAAAAATACAGACTAATCAGGTACAAAAAAGTGTTAAAAAAAAAAAAAAGTAACATGGCTTTTTTAATAACACCACTAGCAGAAATTAGGATATGGACTTTCCGGACTGCTCAAGCCTATCAGAACTGGAAGAAAGAAACACACACACACACCTGCCCATCAGCATTCTCACAATTCAGAGAATACTATTTTTGAGTAAAACATCGATTCAGTGCTTCAAATATCACTAATCAGCTTAATCAGAGGGAAATATTCAGCAGAATGAACTACTGGCAACAGACAGACGAAAAGCTTACAGGTAACAATACTCAATCATGCACCAGTGTAATTTGATAAACAATCAAGGATAACTGACCACAATTGTATCTTAAACAAAGTAAATGACAGATGTCATATTCTGGCAAGAAAACTACCCAAATTCTTCATTAAATGAACCAGTTAGTGGAGTGAATGAAAAGCTTCAACAATTGACACATTCACCACATAAATCAGTAGTAACACGACACGACATTATTTCAGTATGAGAAAACAAACAGACCAACTTGACTGACACCAAGTTTTCTCACATTCACCCAAAAAAAAAAAAAAATCATTTAATCATTTGCATACAAGTGAAGGTGTACATAACAACAAAATATGATCAGAATACTTTCTAAATAATTTTTATTAATCAGACTCATAGAATACTGGTGGCAAATCTGACAGCTGAAAAAGGACATGATCAAGCTTACAAGAGCCATGCTATGGCTGGTGACCACAGTTCTAATTTCATTCCACATCTATGTGGCGAGAACATTTTAAAGCTTTTAGTGCCACAAATTCATGGGGGCTGTTACACAGATGTGCACAGATGGGGGTGGTGGTAGGGACATTCATAACCTTACATCCATGACTAGGCCACTACTGTGAGGGGGAACTAGTGGGACTTCACTCTGCACTAGTTACCAAAGTGACAGGGCAGAAGCACAAAGTAACATCAGGTGGACTGCTTACCATCGACTTAATACTGACCCTTAGCTCCTTGATGAGGCTGTCGAGTGTCAGGCAGACAGAATGAGCAGGTCAACAGTGTTATGCTGCTAATCGGAAAGCAAAACAACACAACCAAGACACACCTGCAACACCAACTCCTGTAGCTGCTGCGTCTTGGCTTTGATTCGCTCCATGCGTCTCTGCCGTTCCAATTCAGGTTGTGACATTCCTGAGCGGAGTTAGTGGGTAGACCGATCCAGCGGATCTCCTTTTTCTCTTTAGAGATGATATTCATGGCCATAAGGACGTTGAGGGCGTCATACACTCGTCTCCTGATGTTCTTTTGATCGTAGGCCTGGAAGCAAAAACAGAAGTCTGCTTTTTGGTCTCAGCGTTTAACTTAAGCTCTAAGCCATCATCTCAATGTAAATTCAAGTTATGATACATCACCAAAACGCAAGTTATTTATTGAGTTGCTAGCCATAATAAGGTCTGTCAAGCTAAAGAAGTTTTGTTAGCACAAAATCTCCAACTGTCTGGCTGTTTTCCTTCAGACGATAAAAATTCTGAACAACATGGTTATTGTGACTGGTGTAAAATATACACTGGGCTAATCAGTCTCAAAACCCCCGTGGGATTGCCGGGGTTGTGCCTATGGAGGTGGCACTGCTAGAATTCAGCGTCCCTGCCAGTCACCAGGCATGTCGTAAGAGGCGACTAAGGTGACACTGGTCCTCCAGGTTGGGGTTGGGCACAGGGCTAACAACCCTTCCCTTAAAAAAAATGATTGTTACAGAAACCAATACCAGAGCATCCGACACGGATGGCGACGGCAATGAAGCACACCAGGCAACTGGACTGATGACGGACGTCAGCCAAACCCGAGAGGGAGCTGGCGCCCCGATGGTGGATTTACTGAAGCCGAAACAGAAGATGAGGGTGGGGTGCTGGAACGTCCAGACCTTGTACCAGACTGGCAAGATGCCCCAACTAGTCAAAGAGTTTGACAACTACAGCCTGGACATCTTGGGAGTCAGCGAGGTCAGATGGACCGGCACAGGAAAGAGGAGACTGGCGTCAGGACATACCATTGTCTTCTCTGGAAGATCAGATAACAACACTCTGAGTGGAGTAGCACTTCTCCTCAACAGAAAAACAGAAAAAGCATTACTAGAATGGAAACCATTTGGACCAAGACTTTTGAAGGCAAGATTCCACTCCAAATACACCAAGCTGACAGTTCTAGTTTGCTACGCACCAACCGAAGATGCAGATATAGAAGCAAGGATGCATTTTACGATCAGCTCCAAGCAGCAGCGAGAATATTTGCGCCCATGACATGGTACTGATCCTTGGCGATTTGAATGCAAAGATGGGCAGTGATAACACCGGGAGGGAGCATGTTATGGGCAAACATGGAATTGGTACCATCACGATAATGGAGAAAGACTAGCAGACTTCTGTGAAGAGAACAACCTGTTGATTGGAGGCACCCTTTTTCAACACAGAGATGTTCACAAAACAACTTGGACATCACCAGACGGGACCACCAAAACCAGATAGATCACATCAATAGTCAATCGGAGATGGAGGAGCTCCCTTCAAGATGTCAGGGCCTACAGAGGAGCAGATGTTGCCAGTGACCACACCCTGTATTGGCCACGTTTCCTGAAACTACGCCGAACACGAGGAAGACAGGCACGTCAGCAGAGAATAGACTCTGACAGACTGAATGAGACGCTCACCAAACAAGCTTATGCTGTGGAAATAAAGAACAGATCCAGGCGCTAGGGGAACAACAAGAGTTAACAATAGACAGCTTCAACCAGGCCTTGCGGGAAGCGGGAGAAAAGGTACTAGGCTTCCGCCGAAAGAAGAAGGAAGAGTGGATAAAGAAAGGAACCTGGGAAAAGATAGATGAAAGAAAGCTGACAAAGCAGAAGATCAACAACACCAGATCAGAACGCTTGAAAGAGCAGCACAGAAGAAGATATACGAAATAAATAAAGAGGTAAAGAAGATGACAAGAGCTGACAAGAAGGACTACATCGAGAAACTGGAGATGAGGCAGAGGAAGCAGCTGGTAGAAATGATCTAAAAACGCTGTACAGATAAACAAGCAGCTAAACAATGGGTTCCAAAACAATGATTACCAGTAAAGGACAAGAATGGGAAGGTCGTTGAGGGAGAGGCAGAAAAAACTACAGCGCTGGAAAGAACATTTCGAGTCAGTTCTGAACAGACCAGACCCCCCTCAGCTAGCAGATATCCAACGGCAGGTATAGACCTGGACATCTGCATCGATCCACCGAGCCTAGAAGAAGTGACAGCAGCAATCAAAACCATGAAGAACGGAAAAGCACCAGGGGCAGATGGGGTAACAGCAGACATGTTGGAAAGCAGATATTAATGTGACAGCCCCTATTCTGACGGAGATCTTCAGACAGGTTTGGGAAACGGGCCAGACCCCTGAAGCTGGAAAACTGGTCTTATCTTCAATTGCCCAAAAAGGGGAGATCTTGGAGACTGCAACAATGGAGGGGCATAACACTTCTTTCTCTCACTAGCAAGGTATTTAGCAAGGTTGTGATGTCAAGGCTGACAGAAACCCTTGAGAGGAACCTCCGTCCACAAAAGCAGGCTTTCGCCTGGACGATCCTGCCAGATCATATCTCACTCTGCGCCAGGTTCTGGAACAGAGCAATGAGTGGAACAGCTTTGTACATCAATCATCGACCTGGAGAAGGCATTTGACAGCATCCACGAGGAGTCCTATGGAAAATCCTGAGACACTACGGAATCCCTGCAAAACTTGTCCGGGTCATGAAATGCTGTACGGTGACTTCAGTTCGCGGGTGATCTGCAACACAGAGCTCACAGACGCCTTCAGTGTCAGCACGGGAGTGAAACAGGGCTGCATCCTATCGCCTTTCTCTTCATCCTGGCCATGGATGGATTATGAAACGCACAGACAGAGAGAGGAGGGGAATCAGATGGACCACGACAATGGTAACAACAACAACACTGGAGGACTTGGACTTTGCTGACGACATTGCCCTGATGTCACATCGCTACCAAGACATACAGGAGAAAACAGATGCCATGGCAACAACAGTGGAAACCTTGGCTTGAAGGTCAACACCAAGAAGACAAAGAGCATGAGAATGAATGCCAGAGTCCAAGACAACATCAAACTGACGGGAGCGAAATTGAGGAAGTTAGCGACTTCACCTATCTTGGATCCAAGATGTCTAATACAGGGGATGGGGAGGTGGAGATCCGGGCTCGACTTGCAAAAGCCAGCCAGGCCTTTGCCTCACTCAGGAGCACATGGAAGGCAGGGAATATCCGCCTGAAGACCAAGTTAAGAATCTTCAAATCAAATGTAATAAGCACCCTTCTTTATGGATCAGAATCATGGAAGATGACCAAAACCATCAGCAACAAACTAGATGTCTTCCCAAAACGATGCTCAGACGCATTCTACGCATCTATTGGCCGAATACCATCACCAATGAAGAACTCCACCAAAGGGCAGAAACTGAACCCATCTCAACGCAAGTCAAACGAAGGCGTTGGCGATGGATAGGCCATGTGCTCCGCAGCAGACAACAGCCATTTCCAGAATCGCCCTACGATGGACTCCTGATGGCCGAAGAAGAAGAGGACGCCCCAAGGAAACTTGGAGGAGAACAGTAGAGAGGGAGATGAGGAAATGGTTGGACATGGGGCCGTCTGGAACGTATTTCAGCCGACCGACATCAGTGGCGGGCTCTGGTTGAGGCCTTATGTGCTACCAGCACAAAGAGGACTAGATAGATAGAATCAGTCTCAACTCTTAAAAAAAGATTAAAAACGTCACACACACACTCCACCATCACCCACTTTACCCTCTTCCCCAAAGTAAATGCTACTTCCAGACAGCATCAAGTACCAACTACTCTGTTTCTTCCAGCACATGGCTTACCAGGGCCTGGTCTGAGGGTGAAATATTCCGTGGGTCGCTGAACTCTGCCACCAGTTCATGGGCCACTTCATTGTACGATGTCACCCCTTTTTCTGCACCTTCTCACAAACCTCATGGAAAAGTGCGCAAACCTTTCCCTCCTTGTCTCCCTTTTTCCCGCGTTTGCTGTTGAAAACACATTGATCAAAAGAACATTTAATACCAGGAACTGAAAGAAGAGACGTAATGAGTACAAAATGCAGCACAGTAGAGCAACACTTCAGATTTGATTGTTTCTAACCCTAGGACTAGAAACCCGTTATAAGAAATTTGTAAACTCTGGAGGTATATTGCTAAGATAATGTTGCTTATACCCCAGCCGACCGCAAAGGGCCACATCAGGGCTGGTATATTGCTAGAAAAAAAACAAACATTACCTAGACCCGCTAGGGAAGTATACCATTACATATTCTGATAAATAAAAGGTGATAGTATAACTTTCTATCAGTGGCACAAACTCCTTAACGCTTGCCTCCTCACCCACAACTGCTAACATGTCCATTGAAAGCTGACGCACTTATCAATGGCAACATTTCTACACATCAATCACTTTTTATTCTTCCACCAAGCAGGTGTTTTGTCACCATTTTCATCATCAGAAACACAGAATAAAAAACCAATGAACGTCCTCAACACTGTGAGTTGAGGCATGTCACCACACCATTACCAACAACTACTAACAAAATTCTTCTCAGAGAACTGAATTACGTCTGTCAAACACACATGGTAGTAGCTGCTTGCAAAAGCACTGGCATGAATATGAATGAGCCAAAACTCATGCAACTGGCTAGTGTACTCAAAATAGCAAATGAAAAAAAACCTCATATCCTGCAAAATATTTCACAGAGGAAAACCAAATACCTGCTAATCTTTATTTTCTTGGAAAATTTTCTTTTCTCTCACTGAAATCCAGACTGGATTTGTAATAGATACGAAAAGTACTACCAAAAAATGCTAGTGGTCAGTAGCTGCACACACGCTATGTTACATCATGAAAAGACAGCAGCAGCTACACCAAGAACCTGAAACATACCCTGGGTCAAAATCTGGGTCGTACTCTGCTCCTCGTTTGCGTGCTGACCATGGGGAGGTATCATGTGTACTACTGCTTGTCTTGGTGAAGGGGACGCCATCACCTACAACACACACACACACACCACACACAAGTGTACACACAACATGCATGCAAACATATACAAACACTAATCTTCTTCTGGAATTAAAACACTTTTTAATTCTTTTCACTTGAACAACTGTTCACAAAGCATCCATAAAAAGTAAAAGCAAGCATAGCAGTACATATATAAGAAATTATCTTCTGTAAAAGCGCGTCCTTTCTGAACAATCGTATCTCCACTCCAAAACTGCAACAGTCTCTGAGGGTTGCTCCCTACCCTGCTTTTCTCCAACTTGCTTAAAGTTCCAGAAAGAAAGATGCTCCAAGACCAACGTTTCACTGAAAGGGTGAAAAAAAAAATCAATCCGCTCTATCCCAATCTGGACTAGAAACCCAGGAGACTCTGAAAACACCAAAAGAATTATAGAGTGAGGGGTCTAAGGCAAGACATTCTCCTCTTAGCAACTATGAAGACCCAATGGACAAAAAAAAGGGACTATATGAAGACTGATGAATTATTAGCTTCTTCCTAGCAAAGTAAGTCCCCAGAGCAGCTTTCAGCATATCCCTTTAAATTTGGAACTTTCTGACCTTTCCCTATCCAACTGTTCTACTGTGTGTTCATCAAGTTTGACTAAACACATCCTTTTTAGTTTGTTTTTGTCAAATAACTTCAGGCCTCCCCTCCCCTCAACTTCCCTTTTTTTTTTTTTTTTAAACCTGACAGAAAAGGAGGTTACATCATAATTTCCAGCATTCCTGCTTTCATTATATTGAGGCATAATTTTTGTCGTTGTTGACATCTCCTTAAAAGGTGCAGGTGGAATGCTTCATAGAAATTCCAAGACTGTTCCAGACTCCGCAGACCAGAACTGCTTTTCACTGATTTTTTTTTTCAAAGAGGTTTATAAATAATCCTCTTAACTTTTTTCTCCTGTTTTTCACCAGACTTCCAGCACTGTGGACTTGCGGATCACAACCTGCTGAGAACAGCTATCCCCTCCTAAATGATTAATTAATATGTGAAAGTAAAAGGCAAAAAACAAAACACTTTTATTTCAACTCACGTGCTGGGTAGCCACAGTTTTGGGCAGAAGATGGGGCTGGTCGCTCTTGAAGGGGATGCTTTGTTGGGTGTCTGCGTGAGTGGCACTGCCACATACTGTACAGTTGCTGCGAGACAAAAACCCAGACAACCGACATTCCAACTAACAATGATGCAACCCAACATCACAGGTCCAGTGGTCATATTTCAGCTACTAATAGATGAATACATAGCAGCAGAATGGAATTGAACATGGAGCTGGGTTTATTTGGAAATGATGAACATACAAAAACTTAAATTTATGAAGTTTTTGAACACACTATTTCATGGGCAAAACATCATATATACAGATCTAGAATAAACAAAATAAAACCTACTGTCAAACATTTTTGAGAGAACTTATCAATACATATAGGGTTGAGAAAATAATGCATTGTTTAGAAATGAAGTACGTGGAATTTAACAGAAATGGTAGTCCTATGAAAAAACATGTTGATATGTCTAATGGAATGAGCGAGAGGATGAGGGGAGAAAAGAACGAGCAATAAGTGGTTGATGGTAACAAGTAGACTAATGAAATTAAGAAATCTGACTATATATAAAAAAAAATCTACCTAAACACTGTACCCTATTTGGTAGACATATTGGATGTATGAATTCGAGTGCCATGTGGACGAGAAAAGGTTGTACATTGTGACTATTTCTTTTTCCTTCATGGGTTACTGAATGGAACTATTTGACAAATTTTTTTATTGTGTTTACGTCTTTGTTCTCCCTCCACTGCCCCTTTCCCGATTTAGTATACTTATTTGTATGATGTTATGTTGATTCTTCCTTTTGTTGTCAATGTTGGAAAATCATTTAACAAACAAAACAAACAAAAACCCAAATTACTCACACTCTAATCTGATGAATCCAGGAAAAGAGTTAATCTCTGTCTATCATCTCAACCTAATACATCAACACAGCTTCAGTTCAAGATAAAACACCTACATTATTATACATACATTAAATATCTTTTTTTTTTAATGCAACATTATCAGTTGCACAAAAGCATGACAATCAAAACAAAAAAAATCCTAAAAAGACCAATCATCAAGACAACAATGTGTCTCTATTCTACAGTCATCAATGAATTTTCTAAATCTGACCTGCAAGTACACACACGCATGCACACACACTCACTTACACTCTCTCTCACAACACCATGCCATTTCAGTTACTACAATATATACTGAAGCTGAAAAAAGAGCCCAGGACAGAGATGCTGGAGGTCCTTGGTCTGTGGCCTTCACCCCAGGAGGGGTAATAGGCGATAACAAAACAAAACAAAACAAAAAAATATATATATATATACTGAAGCAAACAAACAACAAAGAAAGATTCATATCCAATTCCACAGACGAGTTCACTATGACTTTGTCACCGATCGGCGGTACTAAATCAGCCGTCCATGTGTTTGGAGTAATGGTAGTTCAGAATAGAGAGCATGTGTGTGTGTGCGTGTGCATAGGTGTATATTGTGTGTGGTCGAGCGTGCGTGTGTAATGATTTGGGGTTTGGTTAAGGTGGAAGGTTAGGCTAGATAGGGGGCTGGAGAAATAAGACATACAAATTCGTGAGTTCCAATCTTGACTTGTTGAAGGGATGGAAGCGGGAGGTTGTTTCGTTCCCGTTTGTTACCCTTTGTTACTTGGTTCTACAACCAGAGAAGGCGGGGCAGGATATCGGCTGTTGTTGGTGTTGTCAAGTCTGTGAGTTGTTGTGGTAAATTGTCATGTAGTTGCACGAGCAACAACTAGTCCGTTGGTCCGCGTGTTAGCTCTGCGGAGGGATACGCTGCTCTGACCAATCGCTGTTTTGTGTTGTGAGTAGAGTTCGCTCGAGTCCGACCAGGGCGGAATGCGTTGGGGTAGCTTCACTTCGGTCCCTGGTGTTCGTCGGAGTGACGCGCCTTGTAGTTGCGGCGGCTGCGCCGTTAGTCGAGCTGAGTGACTTCGAGTCATAGTTAGTGCCAGGTCCTCGTCGGGTCTGGTGTGCCCTTGGCCTGTGCCGGGTTCTGTGTCGTCTTTGTTGGCAGCCACTTCAGCCAGTTGCAGAACTGGTGTGGTTGAACGTCTGTTTGTCCAGGTTGGTGAGTTGTTAGGTTCATGGTGGTGTTGTTCGTCATGTTGTCTTGTATTATGGCGAGTTGTACTGTAGTTGTCTCATGTTATGTTTAGTTGTATTATGTTTGTTGCGTATACTGGTTGTCTGGTATGATGGTCTTGGTTCTGTGATTGGAACTTCTTGTCAGCCGGTTGGTGTTGTTACTTCTTTTGGTATATTCTGTAAGTAGTGTACATAGTGGTTCCTGAGTTCGATTGTGATGTGACAGTTTGGCAAGACAATGTGGGTTCGATATAATAACCGTTGATGACGGTGATGTAGATATTGGTTGTGATTAGTTCATGTTAATTTCAGGGGGGGTCAGTAAGGAAATAATACGAGGTTGCATTTTGTTGAGGATCATAGTATGAGTCAGGTGCAGATGTGTCTGTGTGAATCGTAAAGGGATTGTGCTCAATTTCAGTTGTAAATAGTAGTAGTTCGTTGAAATTAATTAACGATTTTGGAGTTGACCTGCACAGCATTGGAATCGGTTAACTGTGCAGTAGGGCCAAGGCTGATTTGTGGTCGAGTGGTTTATACTGGAGTTACGGTCGTGACCATTCAACTTATATTGGTGTTTTCACTTTCGTTACGAGTCATGGTTCTCGACGCGGGTGTCGTGCGCGTGCAGACTGTATTTGTGTGACGTACGTATTTGGTACAGGACAGCGAGTCCATATGGTTAGAAGTGGTTTTTTTTTTTTTTTTTTTTTTAAAGTAAATGACAGTCGACACACATGCAGGATGTATGTGTTTGTGACAGAATAGGGTTGGAGAAAGATATTTTAGGTTGTAGGGAGACAGTCCCATTATGAATTTTTAGTAATCGGAAAGAAGGGTAAGGTAAAGTTTAAGTTGGGCAGCTCAGCAGTTTGATAGGATAAAAACGGAGGATGTGCAGCAGGAATATTGTATGAAGTATGATTGTGTTGGCATAACAAGGATTAACCACTGGTTATCTGACAAGAGAATGACATGAGAGTGGGGTGCTGGATGGAAAATTTTGGCGAACAAATCATGTGTTGATATATGATTATAATTGACAGTGCAAAGAGGGATGAGAATGTGAAGGATTGTGGCTGCGAGCCGATTCTCTTGTATGAATATGCTAGAAACTGTGAACCGTTAAAAATTGATAAGTTTTTTTGTGTTCTTTTGTGTTGTTGTTTTTTTTTTTTAGATGTGTATTACTATTGATTACTATGTGGAAACATTCCTTGTGAAATTGCCCATTTCCTAGTTTATTTAGTGTTTCCTAAGGAGGCCCATGGAGTCCGTGTTGGATTGCTTAGATTGTTTTATTTCTCCGAGAATGGTGTGCGAGTCAATAATTCATATGTAATAGCGTAGATTGGCTCAGAGAGAATATTGTTTTACTGCTGTGCTAAGGGTTATCCGGTAATGGGTCTAGTAACGGGGTGTATTCGGAAATATAAGGAGCCATTTCCATGTCAAAGTGGGAGGAAAAGCAAGGGAGATGAAGAGTTAAAGCTTTACCAAGTAGCCTATAAGCCTGATGACTCGGGTAGTAGCGACACTACAGTAGTGGCCCATAGTTGTTTCAGCAGGTATCCTGCTTCCGTCCTGAGGCTGGGCCAGACCACCGCTGTCTACTGCCGCGTGCTGGCAGGTGAGCGGCGGTTTCCCCCCGTTGCCCTGCTGCTTCCTGGGAGAGGGAGACCATCCAGGCCGTCGGCCGTCTGTGGGCAGCTCTCCTCCGCTACCGGGGGTTTCTTCCGGGAGTTCTCCAGCCACCTGTTGCTCTTCCCTGTTCGGCGTCCTGTGAGAGGGCGCCGCACCAGACCTTCCCTCACCCTCAGTGTCCGGCGGGGGCCTTCAGAGGAGGAGGCGTCCTTCGAGCCCCCGGACTCGTCGAGAGGACGCCTGGGGTGCGTTAGGTGTCGTGCCCAGCGCGGGAGAGAGTCGGACTGCGGGGAAGCCACGGTCAGCGCCAGGGTGTAGAGTCTTCGGGGAGTCGGACTGTGGGAGGCCACGGTCAGCGCCGGAGTGCAGAGTCTTCCGAGAGGTGTCAGCCTGTGAGGGGCCAAGTACAGCGCCGAGGACTGGAGCTCTCCGGGCCAGGATGGGTTGTCCCATAGGTGTAGTAGGAAGGGTGTAGCGTTAGGAAGTGGGTTAAGGGTGTTAGCTACTGCCTCCTTTTGGGACGTAGTGGCCAGCACAGTGTAGGGTACTTGTTGTTGCCTCCCTTAGGGACGCAGTGATCAGTGCGGTAGTGGTCCCGTGTCAAAAGAGAAGGGTGGGTCCTGGGGAGAGGTGTGCATGTGGGTGGTAGTAGTTTAGATATTAGAGTCCCTTGGGTTTGTCCTCGTCCCCAGTAAGTTAGCCACCACGTGTGCGGGCTATCTCTGCGTCCCTAGGTCGCAGCGATATACTGCAACTGGTGCTTTAGCATAGGTTAGGTTCTCAGGGTCGTAGCAGGGTAGTGTGGGTCAGTAAAAAGTGGGATACCGGTGTGTGGGTGTGGATGGACGTGAGTGGTGGCGCCAAGTGTGTGTGTGAAATAAAGAAGTGTGCATGATTGTAAAGCTGTGTTAGTGTGCTGTGTTGTCTGCTCTAGTGTGTAATAGGTGTGGGGAAGGGTGGTAGGGCCGTCCGGCTTAGCGACCATGACAGACTTCTAGTATGAATACCTATGTTCCTTTACAGAAACAACACAGAAACATACATCAGCTCTGAAAGTCAGTACTTCTACCCATCAGCCTTTCGTAAAAGATTCAAATTTTTTTAAAGCAAAACATGATTTTTAAACCTTTAAACAAAACAAGATCTTTGCTACAATTTTTTTTTTTTTTCTTTTTTTTTTTTTTGCTGTCCAACCTCTGCGCCACCTCAGAGCAGTGCACCCACGCCGCTCATTCCGACACCCCGTCCACAGCCATAGCCCGGCCGGCCCCGCCGCAGCCCCGACACCAGCAATCCACAGGAAGCAGTCAATGTCAAGTCGTCATGAGGCAACCCACCGGAGGAGACACTGCACTGCTGCCGAGTCACTTCGGTGGTGTTCAGTGGCGCCTGTTCTGATCTAACATACGCAGGACACCACCTACTAAAGCCCCCCTACTGACGACAATAATTGCTTAGTCGCGGAGCCGGCGTGAGTGAGCTCTCCCCCGGAGGGCGCCACCACGCCGTCCAACGACAGCCCCCATGGACTTCGCCGATACCGGTGACCCCGACGGAACCAAACCAAGGCCACAGACGCGGAGAGGACATCGAAATTGAGGTCACCATGAGAACAGGGCATGAAGGCCACAGAATTGAGACTTTTTTTTTTTAAAAGCTGATCAATGGGAATGAGGATGATTAAGATGATGCTACGGATTTCCATTCGGTCTGAGACTACATGACAGGGCAGTACTTACGCTTCCTTTCATAATATATCCTGGCGTCAACCAGGCCCGAGAGATACAGGCACCTGCGTGTTGGTCATGAAATTTGAGCAACACTCTCAGAACGCATCCATAAGTGGATGAAACTCGACTGTGTGGTCCCAGTCTTCCCAACTGAGTCCGCAGCAAACTCAACTCTGGGTAGGAGCCCGGTCGGGGCAGAAAAAAACCCACATGACTCTGATGGATTCGAACCCACGACCTCCCAGCCGGGAGTCCGCGAACTAACCACTTCGCCACGGCGGCTGGTATCTTTGCTACAATTTTGAATTCAAACAGCTGTGCATCTCTCCTATAGATACAGAGGAAAAAATATTTCATCAACTAAAAAAATTAATCTAAAAATAATAATTTTGTAACCACATGACTATCACTTACAAACACTTCATTTCTGTATGACTTATCACTTACAAACACTTCATTCTGTATTTCAATTTAAATCATCGCAAGTAAAACTCTCTCTTTGTTGTTTTCTTGCAACTATGTGAATTAAAAAAAAAAAAAACCAACCAACCCTTAAACATTTCTGTATTTCAAAATCATTAGATTCAATTATCTTTAAAATAAAACCCCCTTTTCCCTTTTCTTACTTTTTTTTAAGTCTGATCCATCCCCCCCAAATAAATCACAAAACTGACAATACAGTTTTTAAAATTTTCCCGTTTGGAATTGAAGCTTCTTTGAATCCCTTTTAATTTACCATTTTCATCGTAATGCCCACCGCAAATAACGATTTGAAAAAATTTGTTTTTAAAAAAGGCCCTTACTTCGAAGCTGATTAAAAAGCCAATTTAAAAACATGGTTTAAAAAGCATTGTGTGGGAATTCTCCTATTTCCCCCCTTATCAAATGTAAAACTTCATTTACAAAAAGCCCTTGGCTTAAAAGGGTGTGTCAGGCCAAAAATGCATAGGCAAAAACACTAAGCAAAATCAAAAAGTTGTTATGCTCTTCCCTAGTTTTTGCGGGGGGTTTTCTTCAGTTTTGCCCAAACCTCAAGCATAACATTATCAGCTCCAAAATCCCCTGAAGTCGGAGTATGGCTGCCCACGTGGCGGGGTAATCAAAAACGGTCACACACGTAATGTTCTCATCCCCAGCTGATGCATTTGTACCATAGCGTTCCAATACTTCGGTTGTTTGGATGATTCCTGGCGTCTTTTAGGCAGGGTACGACAACAACTTCATTTACAAACAAAAGTTAACAACTTGCTTGTACATTCAGAACTAGTGCACTTTAGAGATGTGTTTTCTGCAGGCCTCTGCTGAAAACAATTACTGTCCAGAAGGCAAACCTGGAAATGCCCTGACAGCATTTTTCAGTTGCTGCTGTTTTAATCATGCTTTTGGTCATTTCAAGCAATGAATACCAATACTTGCACCATTTGAGTATAGTTTCATTTTAAACATCAACTACTTCTGGATGCATACTGTTAGCACTGATATACATTGACTATGGCTTGGTAAATTTGTCACACTGACTCTGAAAAATGTACGCTGTTCAGTACTCTGATTCACTGTTTCAAAAGTCGCAGAGTCTTATCAATTATCACAGCTCCAACTGCATGCCTTTTTGAAGAATCGAATCAATGGGGGTCACATCTAAAGTGAAAACCTTTAAAAAAATATCAAATCAAATAAGGACAGGAAAGAGTTGGGGGAGGGTTGGGGGAGGGAGGGTGGTGGGGCAAATATGAGTAACTGCAAATGGTTCTAACATAGTACTTCCTACAGTGCTTAGAATGAAGTGAACACTTCCTGAAACTGTTAAAA
Source organism: Conus ventricosus (assembly GCA_018398815.1). NCBI lineage: Eukaryota > Metazoa > Mollusca > Gastropoda > Neogastropoda > Conidae > Conus > Conus ventricosus. The sequence goes on from CM031613.1 coordinate 6,777,589, forward strand.
TTTTGTTTCTTTTATATACCTCTTTCCCTTTCGCTGTTTCCTTTCTTACCGCTTTCACTTTTGCTCTAGCCTGAACGAACCAATGGTTAACTTATGCTGTTCTTGACATTGTTAGGGGAATATGTATGTGTCGCCATCCAGTAACACCCAACTTGTTATGCTTCAACAAGTACCCATTTTCCCAGTCTCTGAACGTGGGCACAGGTTCATGGCCTGTTCACAGTGAAGTGAAGACAGGATTGAATGTTGAAGCGGCCCAGCAGCTGAACGGGTCCAGCCAGAAGGAAGATAAGATAATGTTGCTTATAGCCCAGCCGACCGCAAAGGGCCATATCAGGGCTGTCACCACGTTAAAATCAACTCACCAGTCATCAAAAAAAAAAAAAAAAAAAAAAAAAAACCTTTCACACATCTCGTTAAATGACATCGTCTACAAACGCACCAGAAACTTTTTTAAAAATCTTTCTGCCGTAAAATCTTAAATCAGATGAAAAATGTTAATCTCCCCTAAAAACTCAAGGATCACGTCAGGGGACATCCCTGAACAGGATCTTCATGGACTCCGCTGTAAAATGTTTGTGTCTCACATCGGCAAGTCCCACATTCTAAAAGAACATGCTTCACTGTGAGTGGCGCATGACATGGAATGCACCACGGAGCTTCTTCACTCTTTAAAAGGAAAGCATGGGTAAAATACGAATGGCCGGGTGCAGCCGGCACAGAACCGTTTCCTCATTACGCCCACACCGACGTAGATGGGAGGAAGCCCTTTAAAGGGTTTGGACGGATCTGAAAGAGTTTTTTAGTCGTCTGTGTGTTCCAATCCTCCTGCCAGGGCCCTCTCACATAATCGTTAATTTTGGGTTTCACATCTGAGCAGGGGATATAAATTTTGGGACAGTTTCTCTCTTGTGGCGTTTTTGGGCTAAACGATCAACCATTTCGTTCCCACCGATGCCAACATGACCAGGAACCCAAGCAAGAGTAATGTTGTAACCGTCCGCTTTCAACGTGCTAAAAAGTTCAAAGAAATGTAAAAGTTCTGGATGCTGAAGGTTGCGGCCAGCTATGGCCTCCAAAGCTGACAGCGAATCCGACAGAACCAGAAAGTCCCTCTTCGAAGATTGTGAGTTTATCTTCAAAGCCAAAACCAGAGCAGAAAAGTTCAGCAGAATATACAGAAGCATCGAATGAATATGTTCCAACAGTATCTGAGAAGGAGCCCCAGGCAGTAGGCTGCACTGGCCACTCCATCTTCAGACTTGGAACCGTCAGTGAAAACTTTTTGATAGGAGGGGAATTTTTGGAACAAGCTCAGCATAAAAAGCCTTGAAACCCAGGGGACTGGTAGAACTCTTGCGAAAAGCTGCAAGATCGAAACAAAATCACTGGCGTGAAGAAGGTCCACGAGGTTTGATCCGGGAAAAACTTGGAAAAATCAGATACTACACCAAGGTCAAGACCTGCATTCCGCACGTGAGGCTGCATACAAGCCCCAACGGCGAATACATTTAGGGTTGTTTTCAAACTTACTTTGGAACGGAGGGTCAAAGCCCACAGTCATAGGCAGGATTCTGGGGTTCTGAGAACAGTCGGATATAAAAATTTCAAAGACATTTTCAGCCTGCGTTGGACAGTGAGGTGTTCACCTGCCTCTCCCGTACAGGCTGAAACACGGGGGTGGTGCGGAATGCCCCAAGACAAGACGAAGCCCTTGATGTGGATAGGGTCCAAGAGTTGGGGGTAAGAGGGTCTTGCAGAGCCGTACACAGCAAACCGTAGTCCATTTTGGAACGGCCCAAAGGGCTCTGTAGAGGTGCAGCAAAGTTTTCTTATCAGCGCCCCAGTCGGTGTGCGCTACGACCCGCAGAAATATTCAGAGCTTTCTGGCAAGAGTTTTAAGGTTTTTGATGTGGCTGAGAAAGTTGAGTTTTTGGTCAAAAATAACTCCCAGGAATTTGGCTTTTTTACAAACGGGAATGGTGGACTTGTCCAGACGAATTTCAGGATCAGCAAAGAATCGACGAAAATTGTGGAAATGAATTGACTGAGTTTTGGAAACGGGGAGAAGGTAAACCCGTTTTCCTTGGCCCACTGTTGGATTCTGTGACACAAAGTTGGAGTCGACGCTGTACACTGGCGTAAGAAGCTCCAATTGCATACAGCGCAAAGTCATCAAAAAACAGAGAGGCCCTCGGTGCCCAGTTTACCAAAATGGACATGTCATTTATTTAATGCTGAAAAGGGCAGGAGAAAGGAATGCTCCCCTAGGAACCCCCAACTCCTGCCCATGGATGTCAGAGAGTGTGGTGCCAACACGCACCTGGAACTGTCGATCGGCAAAAAAGTTCTGAATGAACAGAGGTAGGTGACCCCGAAAACCAAGTCTTTTACAGGTCCATGAGGACTCCTGCTTTCCACGTGGTGTCGTATGCCTTTTCGAGGTCTAAAAAGATAGCGACCACATGCTGTATTGTAAACAAAGGCGTTGCGGATGGTGGTTTCCAGATGGATTAGATGGTCAACCGTCGAGTGGTACTTCCGGGAAACCGCACTGTTCACTGGCCAAAAGACCATCGGTTTCCAGCTTCCACATCAGACGGGAGTTGACCATTTTTTTCCATCAGCTTACAGAGGCAGCTGGCCCAAGCGATGGGGCGATAGTTGGAAGGGTTGGTAAGATCCTTTCCAGGCTTTGGAATGGGAATGATCGGGGCTTTCCGCCAGAGGGCGGAAAGGACCCTGTGGTCCAGATATGGTTATAGACTTGAGAAGATCTGGAGACAGCTTTCTGGAAAATGTTTCACAACCTGATAATGAATGTCATCCAGACCAGGGCAGAATCAGTGCAGGTTTGTAAAGCAAATTTGAGTTCAACAATTGAAAAAGGAAGATTATAGGTTTCAGAGTTTCTGATGTGAAATTGTATGAGGATTTCTCTCTAATCTCTTTGTTTCTTAAAAAGACTGCAGATTTATTTGAAGATGAGGAGTTCTGTTGGATGGTGGAGGCCAACAGTTTGGGCAACAGCTTGTTTTGTCAGTGATCAGAGCATCACAAGTTCAAGGATGAAGGGAGGGGTTGGTGTTCTTCCCTTTGTTTTTTCTAATGATGTCCAAACTTTTTCTTGGATGTTTTCGATGTCACCTGGAGCAGAAGCTTCTCCAGGACTGACGTTTACTGATTTTGAAAGTGTGTCTCGATTTCGCACGGAGTTTCTGATGGGCTCGAGCGTTGGGACCCGAAGGTCGTTGGTATACCCGACGCTGAGCCCTTTTGCGAACTTTGAAATTTGTTGGCAGCTGAATTGAACCAGGGTGTTTTTGGCATTTGGAGTTTGTCGGAAGACACTGGAATACAGGTTTTAGCACAGTTTATCACAGTGTTAGTCAGAGATTCAAAGGGCCCTGGACTCTGAAAAAAATCAGTGCCCCGGAATTCTTTTGAAATAGTGGTTGAAAAAAATCCCAGTTTGCTTTCTTAAAATTGAGATGTTGAGAGAGAGACAGAGGCGTTTCAGTTAATAAAGGGCTGTAAAGAACAGGGAAATGGTCACTTCCGTCAGATCGTCATGGACAGACCACTCATAGTCCAGGACCAGCGAGGGTCGCAAACCGACAAATCTAAACACGAAAGTGAACCTTTGGGAAAAGTGGAGATAAGTTGCAGATCCGTCGTTCAGACAACAAATCCCAAAACTGAAAGGGTACCTCAATTAGCAAACCTCTGGTGACGTACTGGCACTACCCCAAAGAGGATTGTGACCGTTAAAGCACCCACAGCAAAAAAGGTCGAGGAAGTTCTTCTATCAGACTGACAAGGTCCTGACGACAAACCGGAACAGAAGGAGGTAGATAAAGAGAACAGAATTGTGACAGTCTTGTGGAGAGTGACTCTCGCAGCTACAAACCTGAAGGGGGGTAGACAAAAGCGACAGAAATAATATAACAGAGTTTTGTGTAACAGAAGGGGAACAAACCCCCACAGTCCCAACGTGGATGGTTGTGCAGGTTTTGAAAGAATATTAAAGCCAGAAAGAGTAAAGGTCTTCTGGCTTTGAATTTGGGTTCCTGAAGAGCCACGACGGAAGGTTTTATAGACTGACACAAAGCTGAAGCTCCCAAAGTTGGAATTTAATCCACGGATATTCCAATGGAATATGGTACTATCCAGGGGCAAGGCGAAAAGGAGAGAAATCAGGTCATCTCCTCTTCAACGTCCGCTTCTAATGGACGAATTTATTGGTTATTTCACTGGACGTGTTGGTCTTTGGACTTGCTGGCAGACTGCCCGCAGGTGACAAAGGCCTGGAGTTTGGAGATGGTGGGGTCCCGGATTTGGGAGATGGCGGAGGTTTTTTTTTCCTCATCCCACCATCTCCACAGTGGGTGGAACTCCCTTGCCCGAAAGGGCACTGGATAGGGGAGTTTCGAGGCGGAAAATTGCTGGTTTTTTTAATCTGCCCAGCAGCAGATTTGTAGACTGCTGGGCAGTCTGAGGGGGGCGGATTTTTTGCCTCCACCAGGGCAGTCACCTTTGGGGTTTGGGAAGGGGGTGGACCTGCTTCCACCAGAGTTGACAGTTCTGACTTGCAGTGTCTTTTAAAACGTAAAGTCTTTAGTCTGACAGCAGACTGATCGAGTGGGAACTGCGGGAACCGTCTTTACGGCCGAAGCATATGAAGCTGTTGGAGTCTGATGCCCACAACCTGCTTGCGGCTTCAAAAAAGGGGATCTTTTCTGTTTTTATTCGTTGAATGGTGGATTCCTGAATCCAAAGGAACAGTTTCTTGAAGAGGAGGATGATCGCCACCGCAGTTAGCACAATGTGCCGGATCTTTGCACGGCCATCATGGATTGCCTTGCAGCAAACACCCCCACACCTCCTGCCCAGAACAGCGGGCTCTGACATGTCCAAACCTCTGGCACCTGAAGCATCTCAACGGGGGGCGGACATACACTGTACCGGACGTTCAAAGGGAGCCAACTTTGATGACCGGAGGCAGCACAGGGTTGCAGAAGGTCAGAAAGAGAGTGTTGGGGCCACTCTCTCTGCATCTTTCTTGACTGTCACCCTGCGCACCTCCGTCACACCCTGGACGCCAGTTCCGTTTTAATTTCTGCCTCTGAGACACCCTTAGATCTCTGCAGCGAATCACACCTTTTCGATGAATTTAACTGTTTATGGGAGTCACCCGATCTCCCTATCCACAAATTGTTGCCCTCAACCCGTTCAGATTGTTTTCTTGATCGACATTGAACTAGAAACGATCCATTCCTCAACCTTTTTACGGGCTGAGGTCACCTGCTAAGCCTTGAAAGCCCTTTTGAATAGCAAAGGGCTCAGAGCTGAAAGGGGTCTTTCCTGCCCGTCCCTTCCACCACGAGCCAGGAAGCCCAGAAACCTGTTCTCTGTCGTACCTCCGTGTCAGAATCGCTGTCAGAATAACGTTCCCCTGAAATAGGGGATGCTGCCTTCCCCTTCCTTTTGGGGGGATATTTTTGATAAAGCCATGTTTAGTTTAGTTTTGTTTCATCTCTCCCTTACCCACCCACCTTGGAGTCCAACTAAGGGGCCAGGGCCAAGAAACCAATGTCTGACCCCTCCAGCTTCGGGGGAGATATACGACAAAAAAAGAAACTACCAACCCTATTCCCCCTGAACAGCTCAACTCCCGGGGGCAGAGAGCTGAGCACTGCAGGGGTTAACTTGGCCAGTAGGGGAACTGTCTGTCTTGACCCAGCCCCAAGAAGGGGAGCCGATTAGACACCCGGGCCAAAGTGTACTTCCCGTCTAGGAGAGGTCCAGCCAAAGTGAGTGTTGAGAGCGCTGGCCCTCTCAATCACCAGGATCTCATTCCCCTCCGACACAGGTTGCACGCACGGCAAAAAACGGGGATCTTAAGGAGACCACAGAGAGAAAAGGAGTGTGGAAAAGAAGACTTAAGGGAGACGAAGATAGAAAAGGGCCAAATTTAAGGAAGGCAGAAAACAAGAAAAGGAGTAAGGCGGGTTACACTTATCAGGATCCTCACCCTTAGCCTATCTGACATGGGAAGCCCTACCAGGGCATCAACTCCTTACCATTTTTACGCTTAGGCCAACAGCATCTTTTACCTCTCAGGCCTACAAGCAGTGTGAAAAAAACCAGCCCTATCTCCCAAGAATTGATGCCCCCGCCACAAAGCCTAAGGGATCACTGGACCGAGCAAGCCCTCCGACCACGACAAGTCGCAACCCCCCCGGGGGGAGCCAGAAGGAAATTTCTATTCATGTCCAAAGGACCTTGTTTACACACCACCCTTCAGTGGGGTAGAATAATGCCACCCACACCAGTTCATGTGATTCAGTGCTTGTACGGAGCTGGCTACAACAGATTAAAGCACCACTCCAACTGACCAACTCCAGTAATTATGTTCATTCCCCACATGGCTTGCTTGCTCTCATTCTCTTCTTGACTCGCTCACTCACTCTCCCCCTTCCTCTCTCTCTCTCTCGCCATTCGTTGAATCTGAAAGTGGCCAACAGCATTAAACACCATCTCTCACTAACACTTTTTTTCTGTTATAACACCTCATACTCACCCCTATTTTTCCCCCTTTACCTATTATCTTACCAAAACGTTTACAACTAGAAACACACAACGCATGCGCATGCACACGCGCGCGCGCACACACACACACACACACACACACACACACACATCTGTCTAAACAAAAGCTGTCTGCCCAGCTGTAATATAATTAATCTACAGCTATATCAATAATACATCTGTTTGTGGAGGGGAAGCAGGGGTTCCCTATCCTAGTGATGATTTTTTTCTGTTAAAAGATATGGTGTCCTCGGGTCTCATGTCCACAAAAGGTTTGGAAGTAAGAAAAAAGCTCTACACTGTGCAAATACACATGTTCCAGTCCTGGAGGCGGCACTTTGAGAACCTCAGACTTTTTTTAACATAAAAAAAAAGCAAATTTCAAGACTTCCGACATCTTACTACATATACAATATGAAATTTGTCATGCACACTGGCTATTACATCAACATAATATAGCTCCAGTACTTTCATAATGCTGTATCATATATAATGAAACTGTGTGTGTGTACAGTTTGAGACCAAGAGCATCCAATCGTACTACTGCCATGCAGTAACTGATGTAAGTAAAATGCATAGCAGCAAAGCTGACGGCATGCTGTACAGGATCTACATTATCTCATGTGTCACACTCCAGTGTCTCACTTATTCGCTGATGACCTGTTCTTCAGCGTTTTGTCAGTGTTGTTCCTTGATACCTAAAAATGTCATCACTGGTAGATGACCTGCCTACAAATGTGCATTTGAAATTTCATGATCAGTCAAACAATGCAGCTATCTTGCTTGCTTGCTTACTCTCTCTCTCTCACACACACACAAACACGCCAGCAAAGGCACGGTTGTGCAAGCTAATGCCTTTGCGTGCTCCACAGATTCAACTACACACTCACAGTCTGCTAATTTAGAACTACTGAACATAACTGTCAGAACATTTCTCCATTCAATTACAAATTAAAGACAAAAATTCTCATTTTCTCATAAAAGACAAAAACTCCCCATTTTCTCAAATTACTCAAAATTACATTATAGAATTATCACAGGCGTCTCCGCAAGCCCCTAACCCCCATCTCCCCCAGCACAAACCTAAAGCTTCAGCCATGTAATACTAATCTAAAGCTTCAGCTATGAAATACAAATCTAAAGCTTCAGCTCAATTACCATGGCTACGGGACTACTACATTCAGAGACATGTTCTCAAATCAGTGGACAACAAAACTGAAAATATTCAGAAGTGCCATTTCATTACATTAAATTTATTTCAATTATCTGTAAATAGAAAAAAGTATTATGCTGACAGTCGCTGCTGGTAGCATCTCACTTTTCTGAAGATTTGCAAACATACTGCACAATGTAAAGATCTGAACATCCGCAATACAGTAGTAGTAGCAGCAGCAGCAGCAGTACTAGCAGCAGTGTAACTGCAAGTTTCAGCAACACCAGTATTAGTCCAAGCAGGATTCCTATCGGATTTCTGCTTTGAATTTTCAATTAGTCTCAACCCTTACACACACACACACACACACACACACAGATGTCTACTTGTGAGTTGATTTTAACATGGTGACAGCCCTGATGTGGCCCTTTGCGGTTGGCTGGGCTATAAGCAACATTATCTTATCTTACACAGATGTCTCCCTCTCTCGTATATATATATATAATATATATATATATAGAGAGAGAGAGAGAGAGAGAGAGAGAGAGAGAGAGAGAGAGAGAGAGAGAGAGAGAGAGAGAGAGAGACAATGGTAGTAAATACCAGCAGAGATTTTTATAAAATGCTCAACCGGACTAGGAGCAACAAATATATAATATATATATATATATATATATATATATATATATATATATATATCACACACACATACACCGCCCCCACTTCCCCTCCACATTAACATACACGCCTGCACCCTTTGAATGTGTATGCGTGCACACGCGCACACAGACACACACACACACACATAGTTACGTCTATACCACTATTCTCTGCATGATTAAAAGCGACCCACATCTACACCAGTCTTCAGTCTATGCATGTGCCTTGGGACCAGAGATAACCCCAACAACTACAGAGCTAAAAATCAGCCACATTCTACCCCACAACTCAGGGAAGGCAGGTCACAAGTGCCCAGATCTGAACTCCACCCCACACACACCTGTCAGACAGCCTGAGCCTGTCTTTGTTTGAACAAAAGGGGCGGGAGGGGAGGAAACAGAGGGAAACACAGTGGGAGAGGGGAGACAGGGGAGAAGGGCAGAAGTGGGAGTGAACTGTAGAGCCAGGCAGAGACATAAACAGCAGCAATATCAGATTCCCCTGCAGATGTAACCACTCATCCATTTCAACTGTCACAGAAACGTACAATTTTCCAGGGGCTTCTCAGCTGAACTTCCATTTACGTCTACCTCCATTATCCAAAGTCTGCATAATAAGGTACGCACAGTGGTGTGCTGGATATGCTGATGTGGGAGTTTTCTTTTGCGTCACTTAAAGTGAATGATGCTTACAGTGACAGATAGTACTGCTTTGTTACAAAGCAGGAAACACACTTAATACCGGAACCAGTTGATCAGTCCATAAAGCCTTGACCTGAACGAGAGGAAAAAAACTGGAGTGAGAACATCTGATCGATCCAATCCTCTGGAGTGGAAGACTCTCGTCATCACATCAGGTCAAAAAATTATCTGTGACCCCCCCCCCCCCCCCCCCCCCCCCTGACTTGAAGATGACATAATACGTCCTTCCGAACTCAAGATAAATCTAAACAAATATGTACCAGTCTGCCTCAGAGTGTCAACAAACGTTTCATTCTGCACACATTATCTGTGACCCCTCCCCCCCCCAGCCCCCCCCCCTCTGACTTGAAGATGACATAATACGTCCTTCCGAACTCAAGATAAATCTAAACAAATATGTACCAGTCTGCCTCAGAGTGTCAACAAACTGTTTCATTCTGCACACATTATCTGTCGCCCCCCCCCCCCCCCCCCCCCCCCCCCCCCCCCCCCGACTTGAAGATGACATAATACGTCCTTCCGAACTCAAGATAATCTAAACAAATATGTACCAGTCTGCCTCAGAGTGTCAACAAACTGTTTCATTCTGCACACATTATCCCAGTGGCCCTCACCTAGTCAGTCTCCCTCAGCAATAAAAAGGAATGAAAATAATTTTTTTCTTCACCATATCTTTTCTAATTATCATTATCAAAGCACAGCAAACCGACTGGGCCTTCTCAGGAATGTCATTACACAATTAAATGGCAAAATCACAAAACAAATAAACATATAAAACATGACATAATAACTAAATAATCACAAAATAAACAAAACCATGTAACATGATGACTATTGCTATCTTTGATACTGATATCAAACTAGCCTGTCCTGGGACATCCTGGGACAGCCAAGCATTCCTTTCAGTTATCCGCCCAACATTACAAAACAAAAAAGTAACAAAATGAACATCACAGTGCTACAAACATACACACCAAATGGGCAAACAGACATAGCACACTCAAGAGCTCTGCACTCTGAATGCTGGGTATACACATTTTCACCACACAGTTGCCATATTACAATAACAAAAAACTCTAGCATGTTGTTATTAGAAAAATGTCTGCCCTGATTTTCCGGAAGGAAGAAAGACAAGTGGACTATACACCAGGAAAAACAGTGGTCAATATTAAAGATTTTTTTTTAAAAAGAAAGAAAGAAAAAAAAAGAAATGCAGAGTCACAGAGTGAGTAAGAAGAATACATTACAAGCACAGGGATACATTTTATTCTGAGAGAACTCTTGACATCCCCTTGTGGATGCTGGGTTCAATGGAAATGCTCAGAAAGCTGCTGGTTCAGCAGAGTGCTGCACGTGCATGACCCGCCCCTGAACTACAGGTGATGGGATACTCATGTAGGCAAAACCTGGCCACAACAGTATAAACCGTAATGTGATGATATAAACCTGTCTTGTACCTGCATAAATGTCACAGTGATGTAGATTTCCATCGGTCTCCGGTCATTGACCGATAAAATGTAAAATGACCGATCGGCTCGACCTCCATCCGGTCAAATGTCCGATCCTAATACAAGCGAAGCGGTCGCATGTCCTATCGTTTTCGCGAGGTCGCGGACAAGTCTACAGCCGTTTTATTGTGCGGAGGCGTGCGAGACTGAGTAGCGTTGAAAGGCAGAGCCAAGCGCATCGCGTGTAAGGGAAAATTTGCACAGCTCTGAGGCTGACGCACCGACTGAAGCGCGATGCGATAGGCGAGAGAGCACAGACTTAGAATTCAGCAAGAGCGAGTAACTCTTGTTGAATTTCCGGCCTGCGCGGGGTTTGTTTTCCTTCACATCCGACAGTGGTAAAAACGTGTGCATCACGCCATCAGCAGGCATGGGAATTGACTGAAAGGGAAAACTCTGAAATCTAGGGGGGTCCGGGGGCATGCCCCCCCGGAAATTTTTTTTTTTTCAAGATCAAAATCTGTGCAATCTGGGCTATCCTGACTTCATTTTTATGGATTTAAGAACGTAAAAAAATGAAGTAAATTAGCATTAAAACAACAAACAAAAACAATTTTCACACAAAATGTTTTTATTCAGTTCTATGAGTTTATCTCCAGCTGACTACAAAGATCACACAGGCTCAAAAACAAACAAAACAAACAACAAAAACAAAACAACAATCAACCAACCCAACCAATCCAAACAATCACCAATCAACCAACCAACCAACTGGTCAACCAGCCAAACAAGAAACACCCCCACACACACAAAAGAAAAGTTAAGCCTGCACACATTCACTTGAAACTGGTTACAGACACTGGCACCAGGCATTACCTCTAGAGCTGAGGCAAGCATCTCTGAAGAGAAAACAGGAAGGTATTTGAAGTTTAGGTGCTGAGAAGACTGTCACACAAGCAGCTCCCTGTTTACTGCTGTCACTGAGAAGACTGTCACACAAGCAGCTCCCTTGTTTATTGCTGTCACTGAGAAGAATGTCATCTTACCTGGCAAACGTTGATTACTTTCCAGAGACGCACACTTATCCAGATGCTTCTTTGAGCGGAGATGGTCAGTCAGTGTTGAAACACCACGACTGGCGTAAGATACGTCTTTGTTGCAGACAATACACCGTGCAGCTCCACTGATATTTATCTTGCGAAAGCGCGTCCCAAGGCGCTCCTTCTTTACTACATCTCCGATTTTCCACCTCCACAACTACAAATATCCACTCCCATTTCCATTTATTTGGGCACTTGTCTTCGAACGGATCGCCGAAGTTTACCACACGACCAAGGCACGCCATGTTGAAAACTCGCCTGTTCAAAGTTTGCGCATGCGCAGAAAGTCACGACATTCACAAATTTGGGCTGCCCGTGAGAGTTAATAGCTGCTGTTGCTGGCGATTCGGGTAACTGAGGCAGGCGTTCGCAGCACGCAAACACAGTACGCTCGCGTTCCGCAATAGTCTCGATCGTCCATACCCAAACTTCCGCGAGAACGAGAACAGAGAACGAGATAACGCTCGCGTTAGTATAACTTGGTCTAGGCCAGCCAAGACTACTTCAGCAACAGCTAAAACCGGTGCTTTATATTTTTTGTACCCCAGATTTTTTTTTTTCGCGGACGCAATTTCGTTTTCGCGGAAAGCAAATTTTACTGCCGCGGAAATCAGCGTTTTCGCTGACAATTCCCATGCCTGATCAGTCTTCATCATGCCACCAAAGAAGAGACTCAAATGTGAAAAAGATCAGCGATCTTTGACCACTTTGGCAAGGAAGTTGTAGTAACATGGAAGGAAGAGGATGGTACTGAGAAATCCAACATTTCCACTCCTCTCTGTGATCCAGAAGCTACAAGAGAAGAGTGGAAAGAAGCAAAGTCTACTGTCAAGGCACAGCTTTATCCAAGGGACAGCACTGCTTCTTTGTGGAAACTGATCAGTCAGTTTCACAAGGCAGATTTCCCCAATCTGATGAAGCTCATCAGTCAGTTTCACAGGGCAGATTCACAAGGCAGATTCCCGCAATCTGATCAGTCAGTTTCACAAGGCAGATTCCCCCAATCTGATGGGCCGATAGCTCAGTTGGTAGAGCGCCGGACTCGTGATCCTGGGGTTGCGGGTTCGAATTTCGGTCTAGGGGGATTTTTCCCTCGGAGTTAACATTGGTTCTGACTTCATCCCCCCTATAGTCGTTCGGATGGGACTATAAACCGAGGTCTAGTCTGTCACATGCACTAAAGACCATACACGGACTCTAAAGATCCCGATGCTCATGTCCTAAGACGGGTGAGTACCGGCTACACGAAAATACACAATGCATGCAACCTGTGTGCCAGAATAGTCTACTTGAAGACTGTGGGCACGGGGCAGGTTAAACATCCCCATCTGGAAGAAGAAGAAGCTGGCACAGATATGCCTTGTTCTACCTGTGCACACTGCTGATGTGGAAAGAGGCTTCAGCTCACAGAATTTGGTGTGCACTGCAAGGCGGAACAGGCGCTGTCAGTGAAGATGCAAGACATGATCCTGAAGACGAAGCTCGAAGGCCAGAAGGAAAGGGAAGAGTCATATCTGCACACCATTGTCAGCAAGTGGGCAAGCAAGAAAAAGAGACAGTTGTTTCGCAACAATGATGCTGAATGAGTAATTTCTGTTGTCGTTTGCAGCTCGCAACAATGAACATTAACATTTAGTCATGAACATTTCCATTTATTTTACAACTTTCACTAAGCTTTGCCCTGATTCTAGTCATCAACATAATTGTGTTGATTTTATTTGTTTTTGTATTTTTTAATACTTTTCTCCAGTTCTAGTCGGCGGACCTTGAGTTAATAAAATACATTTATCACAATGAATCCTGTTCCGAGTCTGGTGTCCTATTATTTTGGTTACTCCAGGACACTGTGTCCTATTGACATTTAATCTCTAGGACACAGTGTCCTATAGGGTGATTAAAAAATCTACATCACTGTGTCACTGACGTCTCCCACCAACCACATCGACAGGTTGGCAACAATATGTGGTGGTAGTTATTTCAGTTATTTTAGCAATGAGTAACACAGCCACAGAAATCATTTTCATTAAAAAAAAATTTAAATTAAAAAAACCAACAACTTCAATTACAATATTAACTGGTCCAGTCAGACTCCAACCACTGTTATTGATTTGATATTGCTTGATAGGACAACACATCAAACTGAGAAACTTAAAATTACATTCTGGTTCATAATCTCTCTCTCTTTCTCTCTCCCTCCCTCCCTCCCTCACACATACACACACACACACACACACACACACACACACACACACACACACACACACACACACACACACACACACAGAGTGGCACTGACAGAATCTGATCACTCTAAAAACAACATTTTAAAGTAACAAATATGAGTCATTCTCAGAAACATGTGCTGTTTTTGTGACATAGATATTCAAAAATAGATGTCAATGGAACTTAATGCACTTTTGTCATATAATAGAGCACTTTAGCACACATTATATGCTGTAGAAAAAATTATAACTGATCAGCTCATTTCCTTGTATTTGAAGAATAAAAATTCTATTTTTAGCCCCGTGTCGGTTGTGACATGGAAACCAAAAGTAGCATAAAAAAGTGTTTCAAGATGGAATACCTAACAAAAAACCACTGCAAAATGTCTTTTAAATCACAAATAAAACAAACCCAACAATAAAAGTATGGGGATCATTGATAAAATACAATTCAAGCTCATTTTCAAATGACACTATAAGACAGTTTTGTATCCGCTCATTTGAAGTTTATTTTTCATTCAGTTCACCACCACAAAGACACCAAATTTGAATAAATTTTAACCATGCAATCATATTCATGACACATAGCACATCTTTTTGTACAATAATTGTAGTAATCTATATTTCAACACTTAATATAAGTGAAATGTGTCGGTTGTGACACAGAAACCGTGTCGGTTGTGACATGGAACCCATACCAAATAAAACCCCAAAACAAAACAAAATCTCACAAAAAGGCAATAAATATAACACTAGGGAACATAAGGAGCTGAAACTTGAAATATTGCCTTCCACTGAATATATATTTCAAATGGTAATGATATTTAGAGCTCTGTGGCAACACATAGTTCGCTGTCACACATACCTGAGCTGCTGTGTCATTGCTGATGAAGGGAGACAGCCATCATCTACACTATACACTATAATTCTATTGAAATTTGTAGATGACGGCCCTGTGCTCCATCTTCATGGTGTAGTCCTCCTCCCTGAAGACACGCTGGATGTCAGTCAGGGGAATGAAAAATTCTGTGGCCTTGTCTGGCCATTTCCACTTTCCCTCACCAACATCCTTCAGGTACACCCCCCAGTCTCCCTCGGCAGTTTTCTTTGTGATCTGAAACAGATTCAAAGTAGATTTAAATCATAATGTGACGTTCTTGCACTGTAAGTTAAACGAAACTCAAAGAAAAAACGAACATAATATAAACCTTCATTATTTTTTAAACTGTGGGTCAGTCACATTAAACAAAAAAGCCGTTGGTCCTATCAGTCTCCTATATTTACCTGGGCAACACACTGGACTGCTGTCTTGTCCTTGGGCACGGCAACCAACAGGAAGTCTCCTGGCTTTGTGCTGACATTTGAACAAGTTGAAGTATATAAATAGTGTTAAGGGGAAAAGGCTCATCGAAATTATACTGACTGTGGTTGTGAAGTCAAATTATACTTCAGTATAAGAACTCATAATAAAAGCCGGCTTCTTCATGTCACTTTTATGAGAGAGAGGGATAGATTTAAAGCATGTTGGCTAAATAACTTATTAAATGCTAGTAATTTAATACTTAAAAGCAATTTTTGTCATTATCATATCATATTATCATATTACTGTTATTCAACAATTGTGACTACTATTAATTTATTGCCATAACCTCTATTTGTATAATTTTGTTACAAAATCATGATTTAGCAGAATAGTATCTTAATCTTAAGCATAGGTTTTTGAACTCCTGCAAGCACTTCCAGTATTATAGGGTGGATGCTTGCTGCAAGTATTTACTACTTTTTATCCCATTACTAAGGTGAATGTAATCCAACTTCCAGTCAAATCATTTCAAATGAAAAGGATACGACAAAATGGCAAGCAGACGACGAAATGGTTTGGTCGCCATGTCAGGGCAGGACGGTTCTTCCCCTGTGTGTGTGTCCACATGATGCCTGGGAGATAGGGAGGGTGGTGTGGTCTTCAGGTGGCAATCTTGGGGTGCAGACTTGATGGAGCTGCTGCCTGACATTGTAGCCCCCATGCTCAGGATAGATGGAATAAATGGGGCGCCGCAGAACTGAGGACAGGACCAGAACCTGCCACATTCCCATGTAGGTGCCTGGCCTGAGGAGATCCCTCACCTCCGTCTCAAAGATCCTGCAATGGCGTCTGTGGTCAGAACTTCTCCTGTGAAGTGATCGGAGTACTGAGCACAGAAGATGGGCAAATCACCAATGGCAGGATGACCCGTCTCGCCAGATAATGGGACCTGTGGATGATCAGCTCTAAAGCTATTCTGGCCCTCATTTCCAGGTGGCGGTCCTCTGTTCCCCAGGCCAGGACAGATCCACATCGGGGCAGGCAGTTACCATCCCTGTAGATGGCCATAGGGGTCAGGTGTGCAGGCCCATCAGATGGATACAGGCCCAGTGATGGATTATCCACTGTCAGAGACACTGCCTCAGTTTTGCCTGTGCCATAAGACGAATGTTGGCTGGACGACACTTGGCAAACTTGGAAAAGCTGATTTCCTGGCCACTGGAAATGAACTCTTGATGCAGCTCTTTGAGTGGTCGACTCAGCAACTGCAGCTACTTTGCCACTTTTTTTGCTGACCAACTTTTTGTCAGGAATGGTAGTGGCCGACTCCTCAAAAAACTGCTTTTGCAAGCGCATCAGCTGGATTTTCTTTTTTGGCTGTTGCTTTCTGCCCCTTCTCATGCCTTTTGATGGTTGTCCAGTGAACACCCAGCATGGCACTTCTGTCTTTGAATGTCCCAATGCCTTTGCAGACACTGAGAAGAATACGCCTGGCCTGCCTGTCAGCTGAAAGTTGCCGATTTCTAAGACGCAGACAAGCGTTCATGAACAGATGGCCCATTCGCTGATCAGGAAGAAGTGTGTTCATGGAACTGGCAAAGAGTTTTTTCTTCTTGGGGCTTGCCTTTTGAATTAGGGAAGCAACAGTACAAACAAACTTCCGAGGACTCTTTGGAAGAGTGGATCTGGCCCTCTGCAGTGCCTTCCGTTGGGCCTCTGGGGACCGTTCTTCAAAATCTGTTGGAACTGTCAGTTGACCAACTGAACTACTGCTAGCCTCACACTGAACTGCTTTACTGTTCTTCTGCCTAGCCGCCTCCTTTTTTCTGATAAAGTTGTCTTCTCCTTTCATTCTTCTTTTCCCTAGTTTTCCAGTGCATTTTTTCTGCTTGCCTTCTCTTCTCTTCCCTCCATTTTGCTCTCTGAGTTTCCTCTGCTAAAACATCTGTCCTAGTGAGCATTTTTTGTTGTTGGCTAGCTTTCTTTCTCTGCCTCTCCTTTTGCTTTCTAAGTGTATTTTTGAGTCTTTGGTCTGCCCTTTTCTCTTCAGATAGATATTGTCTGTAGGCTTTGCATTTTTCTTTGTTCTCAATCAAGTACTTGTCATACTTGTCTGAGTCTTCTTTAATTTTCTGCCTGTAAGCTTTACACCTCTCAGCATGAGACAAAGCTGTTTTTTTTAGGAGGGATGGGGTTAGGGGTAGGGGTTGAAGATTCAGTTGCTGTAGGCTTTGCCCTTTTCTGTGCAAGTCGTCCGCATCTGCGTGGTTCCATATTGGGATCTAGTGTCTTGGCTTCCAGAAAGGAAGATAGGTTGGGTTTGGGTAGGGAGGATAAGCCTAGACAACAGAGTGTAAGAAAATTGTAGCTTATATCAAAAGATATACGCAAAAAAATCTTAATCTTAATTAGTTTTGCAAGTATAGATTTAATAGCGCGCGCGCACGCACACACACACACACACACACACACACACACACACACACACACACACACACACACAAAGCTCTACACTCGTAAACGCAGGCATACATACATTTGCATTTGCGCGCGCACGTGTACACACACACTCACACACACACACATCTATTTACAAACACACTCACTCTCTCATATACACGTACTCAATTTCTCATTCACTCCAACAATATCACTTTGGTCTAAATTTACCTAAAGCGAAAAGATGCAAAACTAAAGAACAAACACGCACACGCACGCACACGTGCGCGCACACAAACGCATTACACTGTAGGCCTACATGGATTGCTTGTTTTCACTTGGGGAAATAATTTTAAAAGAAACAAGTTGAAAAGGGTGTTCATGGTTTCTTGTGTGTGTGTGTGTGTGTGTGTGTGGTGTGGTGTGGTGTGGTGTGGTGTGTGTGTGGTGTGGTGTGGTGTGGTGTGATGTGATGTGATGTGATGTGATGTGATGTGATGTGATGTGTGTGTGTGTTACGATGTGTTGTGTGTGTGTGTGTGTGTGTGATGTGAATTGAAACGCTATTTGCTGTTTGTGTCAAACTCTTACAGCTGGGGGTTGTTATTTTTGTTCAAGCACGCGTCTCATACATTCCTATATGAAATGGTGCAATGAGTGTAAATATAGAGGTCAACAATAACAACAGCAACAAAACGCGAAATATCCAATCCCATGGTTTGGTTTCTGTCAAAAATCATAGACTAAAAGATTCATTAGTTTTAAAACAAAAGTAGTAAGCATAAGTAGGAGCATAAAAACAGATTTCGTAAGGAACCTAATTTTAAAACAAGAAAGCAGCTCTGCTTCCCTTTAGATTAAAAAAAATACAGCGAAACGTGATTAGAACGATAGTGACGAGTTTAGTTGTGACGAGAAACGCCGAGCAGTGAGTTCCGCTCACGACCGAGCACAGTTCTAAACTAAACGTCACAGCGAAAATGACGATTAGCTTGCACAAGTACGGAACGTGAATCACAGAAGTCAGACAACGATTGTGTAGACAATCGCTTCTCAGACATCAACAAAAGAAAATGTGGAAACAGAGAAAGGGATAATTTATCATGACAAATGATCGGTCATGACAAGAAACCAAATTGATTACATTTCCTGTCTCGACCGATATGGTTTGAGTGTTTTACGGCCAACAGTTATTATGTGAGATAACTAACAGAATAGTAATATTTTGGTTTGCATTTTTAATGGGACTGCCGAGTGATACATATTAATTAACATCATGAATGACAGACAAAACACGCGACATAGTTCTGTCCAAGTTACTGGATCTATCGGTCGAGACAAGATACCATAGAGCCGTGAATTCCCGTCACTACTAACACGCTCTGTCGGAATTTTTGCTATCTACGAAAACAAAACCCCACACTACAGATAAAAAACAAAAATCCACAACCATGTTGCAAAACGTGTTTGTAATTGTTCCAAATGAAATACACTGAACATGTTTTAAACAAAGGAAGATAAAAAAAAAGCTTTCTAAGAGTGTGTCGGTCGGCACAAGATACCATAGTGCGTACGTTTCTGGTCTTGACCGCGACGTTGTACAACAGAAAATAAATCTATTTAGAGTTCGTTTAATATTCCTGTACTGCACATGAACAACCACTTTCAGTATTTAAATTAGATTATTTTCCTGTTCTTTTTTTG
>CM031613.1:6799409-6808398 GCA_018398815.1 Conus ventricosus
GCCAAAAAATTTTAGGCACAATATTCTCCCCACAGAAACTATAGACATAAAGTAGCCTCACACATTAAGAAGAAAAAAAAAGGGGGGGAGGGGGGGGGGGGGGAGTACAGATACTTTCAATTCAGAAGAAAATCCTGGGAGTAACTGAGTGGGTGTGAATATGTGTCTGCGTCTATTCTTGTGGAGAACCCAAGTTAAAGCAAAAAAGACAGACCACTCCCTCCAATCCCTAGTTAAATCCTGTTTTACTATCATATGAATTCCAAGGTCTGTTTTAACAGCAATGTTTGTGTTTATCTGCAATATTATCCTCCAACAAACAACCCACAGCTTTTCAACGATCAAGGTCAATTTACAGTCAGGCATCTATCCCTGTTTCAATACTTGAAAGAACCCGAGTATTTTTGTGGGCCCCCCAACTTTTTTAAAGTCTACATTGAAAGAAATCAAGCTGCCGCTACCAATTACTAGTTGATTTTGACAGGGACAGCTTGTATTAAAGCCCACAGCACTCTACTCCACCTCACCCCATCTTCGTTCTCACTTGTGATACTGATGCAATGGGACCAGTCACCATCAATACTTTTGTTAATTCCTCAGTCACATGTTTCTCTCATCTTTCACAAGTGTGCATGGCAATGTCACAGAAGTTGCACACAGGCTGGCATTCATACTCTGATACCTATACGCAAGTATGGTAGTTTTCACTCTTCCCAGTACAGCATCATGATTGAATCTCAGCGCTACTTTTGGCGGACCAACCTTCTGGTGTCAAAATTCGGGAACTAGTGAATGATGGGGGTAGGAGGGTGAAGAGGATGCAGTTTGGCTTTTGACTGAAGCATTCTGAACCATGAAAGCTTATAACTGGTTGCATCTTGGTCATAATCATCACCGTCTTGTCCAACTAGGTGAAAAAAATCAATAGAACAAGGTGTTTTAAATAAGAATGTTTCTTTAATTTTCAACAGCAATTGATCCAGCATCATGTCTGATACTCAGATGAAGCTTTGCTGGTATCGTTTGTCTTCTCAATGCTGAATCATTGGCACAACTACCTAGCAAAATCTATTGCGCAATCACATGTATCGGCCTTTACCCATGTTGGAATGCGGTAGCGTAAGAACTTGACACTTTTTACCAGAACTGATCAAAACTTTGCAAATAAAGTCTCATAATTCTGTTTACATCTACATGAAGTGGCATCCATAAGACATACTGTAAAGCTACCCCAAATACTCCCATAAGACATACTGTAAAGCTACCCCAAATACTCCCATAAGACATACTGTAAAACTACCCCAAATACTCAAGAAATGTGATTAGAACCGGTCCTGGGACACTATGCACCGGTCCGCATTATCATTCCTGTCTTTCACTGTGCACATTTTTTTTCCCTTCTAAACCAAATCAAGCAATTTCACATTCATTTCTTAAATAAAAATGGCTGCACACATTAAGATTTTGACAGGTGGTGAGAAATTCATCATCTGACACTGGCAGAGTATGGCTGAACCATAAAAAAATCCACTGGAAACGACAGACCATGTTAACAGTAACTGTTTCTTTGTTGTTGTTTGTTGGAACAAGGTTATTTCTTTGAAGCAAATTCTGACAGTTTGCAAAAATGGGTGTGAAATATCACAATATGCTGAAAGTGATCGGCCACTGTTATCTTAACTATTAAACACCTAGGACTCTCCTTTAGAAAAAGCAAAAATCCCCAGTATTCTCAGGAATTCTGGCAGGCAAAGTTAGAATGTGGGTACTTGTAAATACTCTGTCTTCTGCCGAGCCCTGTATGACTTAATGAAAATTTTCTGTGTGAGGCCCTGTTTGCGGGTGATGCTGAGGCATGGCTTGGTCAAGTCGGGTTCCACAATGCCACTGGCTGTCCAGGCCTAGTGTCCACCATGGCCCGCATATGGTCATCCGGCTGAGTTTGACCGCTTTTTGTAATACTCATCATCAATCCTATGTCATATGGCTGAGTCTGGGGGGCTGGAATAGCTCAGTTGGTAGAGCGCCGGACTCGTGATCCTGGGGTTGCGAGTTCGAATTTCGGTACAGGGGATTTTTCCCTCGGAGTTAACATTGGTTCTGACTCCACTTCCCCCTTACAGTCCTACGAATGAGACTATAAACCGAGGTTCCTTGTGTGAACACACGCACAACATCTTGCGCATGCGTAAAATCCCATCACCAACTTTCGGAAGAGAAGGCCAGTTTGGCCGTTGGTATGGATGACATGTTACACATAGCATGCACCTTCCCCGAAGCTGGAGTATGGCTGCCTTAAATGGATAAAACTCAACAGTGTATTTCCAGTTTAATGTAATCCCATTTAGTCCAGAGTATACTGCATGGGAACCCATCAAGGCTGAAAAATCCTGGAATGCCTCTGATGGATTTGAAGTTGAACTTGAACCCATAACCCTTCCAACCAGTGATACTGACCACCACACCATGGCCATTTGTTATTCAACTATCTGTACAAAAAAAAATGCACCTCTGCCACTAGCCAAAGTTTGGGCTTCTGTAAACTGTAGACAATGGTTCTTGCTGCCAGCAAACATGTGGACTTGCAGCATGAAGGTAGAAAAGAAATTCACTTAATGCTAAAAGGAAAGCAAACTCATCAAAGCCACCCTACCTCTTTGGCGAATGAGTCAAGTCCGCTGTCTTTGTAGTACTTGACAATGTCAGTTTCCACACCACCCGTATTCATTTTGGATGGTGTGGACGGAGTGGCAAGCTTGATCGGACTACCCTGACCTGAAACATATATATTGTGCTGGTGACATGCCCAACCACTTATTTTCCTTTCTGTTATCTCTCACATTGCTATTATAGCCGTGTTCATTTCAAAGGAGAAATTTGAAGCATCCATTTGACACATTCCATGAAAAATCAATGGACCATCATGTTATAAATGTAGAATTACTGTCTGCAAATTTGAACGCATAGCTGATGCCTGGGGAAAAACAAAGCAAAACAAAACACACACACACACAAAACTGTAAAAATATGTTAAGCATTAATACTTGGCACCTCCAGTAACTTAAAATTCATTAAGGACTAAAAACTCTGAAAGTGCAATACCCTCCCGACACGTCCAAAAGATAGCCTTCACTCATATCAGTTCATTCCCTTGATCCAAATGTCACATCTGATGCCATGCCCTTGACATTTTTTCACTGTTGCAGCTTCAGCAATCACAAACAATTTTTGGTTCCCAGGTTCTGCAGATGATTACGAGTTCAAAATCTGGCACTTATACCTATCTCTGGATTTAAAGAATTTTAAAAAAAAAAGAAAAAAAAAAGGCAGAAACTCACCAAGGCTGTCCGTCTGGGTAAGATAAGATAATGTTGCTTATAGCCCAGCCGACCGCAGAGGGCCACATCAGGGCTGTCACCACGTTAAAATCAACTCACCAGTCATTTAAAAAAAAAAAAAAAAAAAAAAAAAAAAACTTTCACACATCTCGTTAAATGACATCGTCTACAAACGAACCAGAAACTTTGTTAAAAATCCTTCTTCCGTAAAATCTCAAATCAGATGAAAAATGTTAATTTCTCTCAAAAACCCAAGGATCACGTCAGGCGGGACATCCCTGAACAGGATCTTCATGGACTCCGCTGTAAAATGTTTGTGTCTCACATCGTGCAAGTCCCAACACTCTAAAAGAACATGTTTCATTGTGAGTGGTGCATGACATGGAATGCACCACGGAGCTTCTTCACTCTTTAAAAGGTAAGAATGGGTAAAATACGAATGGCCGGTGTGCAGCCGGCACAGAACCGTTTCCTCTTTACGACCACCCGACGTAGATGGGAGGAAGTCTTTAAGGTTTGGACGGATCTGAAAGAGTTTGTTATTCGTCTGTGTGTTCCAATCCTCCTGCCAGAGGTCTCTCACATAATCGTTAATTTTGGGTTTCACATCTGAGCAGGGGATATAAGTGTTGGACAGTTTCTCTCTTGTGGCGTTCTTGGCTAAACGATCAACCATTTCGTTCCCGCCGATGCCAACATGGCCAGGAACCCAAGCAAGAGTAATGTTGTAACCGTCCGCCTTCAACTTGCTAAAAAGTTCAAAAAAAAGTAAAAGTTCTGGATGCTGAAGGTTGCGGCCAGCTATGGCCTCCAAAGCTGACAGCGAATCCGACAGAACCAGAAAGTCCCTCCTCGAAGAATGGGAGATTATCTTCAAAGCCAGTACTAGAGCAGTAAGTTCAGCAGAATAGACAGAAGCATCTGAATGTATATGTTCCAACAATATCTGAGAAGGAGCCCCAGGGCAGTAGGCTGCACAGGCCACTCCATCCTCAGACTTGGAACCGTCAGTGAAAACTGTTTGATAGGATGGGAATTTGGAACAGAGCTCGGCATACAAAGCCTTGTACGCCAGAGAGCTGGTAGACTCCTTACGGAAAGCTGCGAGATCAAAACGAATCTCTGGTGTGAAAAAGGTCCATGGAGGTTGGTCCGGAAACTTGGAAAAATCGGAAACTACTCCCAGGTCTATACCTGCATTCCGCACGTGAGGCTGCATACGAAGCCCAAACGGCGGAATACATTTCGGGTTTGTTTCAAACTTACTTTGGAACGGAGGGTCAAAAACACAGTCATAAGCAGGATTCTGCAGTTCTGAGAACAGTCGGATGTAATAATTCAAAGACAGTTTCAGCCTGCGGTTGGACAGTGAAGGTTCACCTGCCTCTGCGTACAGGCTGTACACAGGGGTGGTGCGGAACGCTCCAAGACAGAGACGAAGCCCTTGATGGTGGATAGGGTCCAAGAGTTTGAGGTAAGATGATCTTGCGGAGCCGTACACAGCACAACCGTAGTCCAGTTTGGAACGGACCAGGGCTCTGTAGAGGTGCAACAAAGTTTTCTTATCAGCGCCCCAGTCGGTGTGTGCTACGACCCGCAGAATATTCAGTGCCTTTTGGCAAGCAGTTTTGAGGTTTTTAATATGGCTGAGAAAGTTAAGTTTTTGGTCAAAAATGACTCCCAGAAATTTGGCCTCTTTAACAGCTGGAATGGGAGATTTCCCTACTTGAAGTTCCGGATCTGGAAAAAACTGACGGAAATTATGGAAGTGAATACACTGGGTTTTTGTAGCAGAAAAGGTGAAACCGTTTTCATCCGCCCACCGATGGATTTTATCTACGCAAAGCTGGAGCCTGCGCTGGACACTCGGGTACAGGCTTCCAGTTGCGTAGACAGCAAAATCATCCACAAACAATGAGCAGTCTGAACCCTGCTGAACTGATTGAACAATGTTGTTGATCTTAATACTAAAGAGGGCAGGAGATAGTATGCTCCCCTGTGGAACACCCAACTCCTGCTCGTGGACATCAGAGAGAGTGGTGCCAACCCGGACCTGAAACTGTCGTTCTGCCAAAAAATTTTGAATAAAAAGCGGAAGATGACCTCGAAAACCCAGATCGTGGAGATCATGAAGTATCCCCGACTTCCAGGTGGTATCGTAGGCCTTCTCCAAGTCAAAGAAAATTGCCACTGCATGCTGTCTGTTTAAAAAAGCGTTCTGATGATGGAAAATTTATACTGAGAGAGAGAGAGAGAGAGAGAGAGAGAGAGAGAGAGAGAGAGAGAGAGAGACATAGAGAAAGACAGACAGACACACAAAGACAGAAAGAAAAAGGTGAAGAGGGAGGGGTTATCTACACGACTGTCTGTCTTAAGATCAAGTCTGCTGATGACAGACCCCTTGAAGGCCTCATCCTGAATGTTGAGCCCTATCAGAGAAGTTGGTAGGCTGGTGTGACAACTTCCGTATCCTTAACAACAGCAAAACCAAGGACCTTGTGGATGACTCAAGAAAGACTGCATCGAGCATAGACCCTATAAAAAATCAAAAAATGACATCATGTTATAAATTAGAATTACTGTCTGCAAATTTGAACGCATAGCTGATGCCTGGGGAAAAACAAAGCAAAACAAACACACACACACACAAACTGTAAAATATGTTAAGCATTAATACTTGGCACCTCCAGTAACTTAAAATTCATTAAGGACTAAAAACTCTG
The DNA here is from genome assembly GCA_018398815.1 of Conus ventricosus. Classification (NCBI taxonomy): domain Eukaryota; kingdom Metazoa; phylum Mollusca; class Gastropoda; order Neogastropoda; family Conidae; genus Conus; species Conus ventricosus. The sequence continues at coordinate 6,805,471 of CM031613.1, forward strand.
AAAGTGCAATACCCTCCCGACACGTCCAAAAGATAGCCTTCACTCATATCAGTTCATTCCCTTGATCCAAATGTCACATCTGATGCCATGCCCTTGACATTTTTTCACTGTTGCAGCTTCAGCAATCACAAACAATTTTTGGTTCCCAGGTTCTGCAGATGATTACGAGTTCAAAATCTGGCACTTATACCTATCTCTGGATTTAAAGAATTTTAAAAAAAAAAGAAAAAAAAAAGGCAGAAACTCACCAAGGCTGTCCGTCTGGGTAAGATAAGATAATGTTGCTTATAGCCCAGCCGACCGCAGAGGGCCACATCAGGGCTGTCACCACGTTAAAATCAACTCACCAGTCATTTAAAAAAAAAAAAAAAAAAAAAAAAAAAACTTTCACACATCTCGTTAAATGACATCGTCTACAAACGAACCAGAAACTTTGTTAAAAATCCTTCTTCCGTAAAATCTCAAATCAGATGAAAAATGTTAATTTCTCTCAAAAACCCAAGGATCACGTCAGGCGGGACATCCCTGAACAGGATCTTCATGGACTCCGCTGTAAAATGTTTGTGTCTCACATCGTGCAAGTCCCAACACTCTAAAAGAACATGTTTCATTGTGAGTGGTGCATGACATGGAATGCACCACGGAGCTTCTTCACTCTTTAAAAGGTAAGAATGGGTAAAATACGAATGGCCGGTGTGCAGCCGGCACAGAACCGTTTCCTCTTTACGACCACCCGACGTAGATGGGAGGAAGTCTTTAAGGTTTGGACGGATCTGAAAGAGTTTGTTATTCGTCTGTGTGTTCCAATCCTCCTGCCAGAGGTCTCTCACATAATCGTTAATTTTGGGTTTCACATCTGAGCAGGGGATATAAGTGTTGGACAGTTTCTCTCTTGTGGCGTTCTTGGCTAAACGATCAACCATTTCGTTCCCGCCGATGCCAACATGGCCGGGAACCCAAGCAAGAGTAATGTTGTAACCGTCCGCCTTCAACTTGCTAAAAAGTTCAAAAAAAGTAAAAGTTCTGGATGCTGAAGGTTGCGGCCAGCTATGGCCTCCAAAGCTGACAGCGAATCCGACAGAACCAGAAAGTCCCTCCTCGAAGAATGGGAGATTATCTTCAAAGCCAGTACTAGAGCAGTAAGTTCAGCAGAATAGACAGAAGCATCTGAATGTATATGTTCCAACAATATCTGAGAAGGAGCCCCAGGGCAGTAGGCTGCACAGGCCACTCCATCCTCAGACTTGGAACCGTCAGTGAAAACTGTTTGATAGGATGGGAATTTGGAACAGAGCTCGGCATACAAAGCCTTGTACGCCAGAGAGCTGGTAGACCTTACGGAAAGCTGCGAGATCAAAACGAATCTCTGGTGTGAAAAAGGTCCATGGAGGTTGGTCCGGAAACTTGGAAAAATCGGAAACTACTCCCAGGTCTATACCTGCATTCCGCACGTGAGGCTGCATACGAAGCCCAAACGGCGGAATACATTTCGGGTTGTTTTCAAACTTACTTTGGAACGGAGGGTCAAAAACACAGTCATAAGCAGGATTCTGCAGTTCTGAGAACAGTCGGATGTAATAATTCAAAGACAGTTTCAGCCTGCGGTTGGACAGTGAAGGTTCACCTGCCTCTGCGTACAGGCTGTACACAGGGGTGGTGCGGAACGCTCCAAGACAGAGACGAAGCCCTTGATGGTGGATAGGGTCCAAGAGTTTGAGGTAAGATGATCTTGCGGAGCCGTACACAGCACAACCGTAGTCCAGTTTGGAACGGACCAGGGCTCTGTAGAGGTGCAACAAAGTTTTCTTATCAGCGCCCCAGTCGGTGTGTGCTACGACCCGCAGAATATTCAGTGCCTTTTGGCAAGCAGTTTTGAGGTTTTTAATATGGCTGAGAAAGTTAAGTTTTTGGTCAAAAATGACTCCCAGAAATTTGGCCTCTTTAACAGCTGGAATGGGAGATTTCCCTACTTGAAGTTCCGGATCTGGAAAAAACTGACGGAAATTATGGAAGTGAATACACTGGGTTTTTGTAGCAGAAAAGGTGAAACCGTTTTCATCCGCCCACCGATGGATTTTATCTACGCAAAGCTGGAGCCTGCGCTGGACACTCGGGTACAGGCTTCCAGTTGCGTAGACAGCAAAATCATCCACAAACAATGAGCAGTCTGAACCCTGCTGAACTGATTGAACAATGTTGTTGATCTTAATACTAAAGAGGGCAGGAGATAGTATGCTCCCCTGTGGAACACCCAACTCCTGCTCGTGGACATCAGAGAGAGTGGTGCCAACCCGGACCTGAAACTGTCGTTCTGCCAAAAAATTTTGAATAAAAAGCGGAAGATGACCTCGAAAACCCAGATCGTGGAGATCATGAAGTATCCCCGACTTCCAGGTGGTATCGTAGGCCTTCTCCAAGTCAAAGAAAATTGCCACTGCATGCTGTCTGTTTAAAAAAGCGTTCTGATGATGGAAAATTTATACTGAGAGAGAGAGAGAGAGAGAGAGAGAGAGAGAGAGAGAGAGAGAGAGAGAGACATAGAGAAAGACAGACAGACACACAAAGACAGAAAGAAAAAGGTGAAGAGGGAGGGGTTATCTACACGACTGTCTGTCTTAAGATCAAGTCTGCTGATGACAGACCCCTTGAAGGCCTCATCCTGAATGTTGAGCCCTATCAGAGAAGTTGGTAGGCTGGTGTGACAACTTCCGTATCCTTAACAACAGCAAAACCAAGGACCTTGTGGATGACTCAAGAAAGACTGCATCGAGCATAGACCCTTTTGTCATCAAAGGACAACCAGTCGACACTGTCCATACAATTACAAATACCTCAGCACCATCACTGACAGGCTGGACTGGTTTCTAGCACTGAAGCCAGCAACTGTTCTTCCTGAGGAAGGTGAGACAGTTTCGGGTCAGCAGAAAG
>CM031613.1:6808498-6843498 GCA_018398815.1 Conus ventricosus
TTTTCTACTTCCATAATTTCCGTCATTTCCCAGATCCGAACTTCGAGTCGGGAAATCTCCCATTCCAGCTGTTAAAGAGGCCAGTTTCTGGGAATCATTTTTGACCAAACTGAACTTTCTCAGCCACATCAAAAACCTCAAAACTGCTTGCCAGAAAGCACTGAATATTCTGCGGGTCGTAGCGCACGCCGACTGGGGCGCTGATAAGAAAACTTTGCTGCACCTCTACAGAGCCCTGTCCGTTCCAAACTGGACTACGGTTGTGCTGTGTACGGCTCCTCAAGATCGTTTTACCTCAAACTCTTGGACCCTATCCACCATCAAGGGCTTCGTCTCTGTCTTGGAGCGTTCCGCACCACCCCTGTGTACAGCCTGTACGCAGAGGCGGGTGAACCTTCATTGTCCAACCGCAGGCTGAAACTGTCGTTGAATTATATATCCGACTGTTCTCGGAACCAGAAAACCCTGCCTATGACTGTGTCTTTGATCCTCCATTCCAAAGTAAGTTTGAAAACAACCCTAAATGTATTCCGCCGTTTGGTCTTCGTATGCAGCCTCACGTGCGGAATGCAGGTCTAGACCTGGAGTTGTGTCGGATTTTCCAAGTTTCCCGGATCAACCTCCGTGGACCTTTTTCACACCAGAGATTCGTTTCGATCTTGCAGCTTTTCGCAAAGAGTCTACCACTCTCTGGCGTACAAGGTTTTGTATGCTGAGCTCTGTTCCAAATTCCCAATCCTGTCAAAAAGTTTTCACTGACGGTTCCAAGTCTGAAGATGGAGTGGCCTGTGCAGCCTACTGCCCTGGCGCTCCTTCTCAGATACTGTTGGAACATATTCATTCAGATGCTTCTGTCTATTCTGCTGAACTTACTGCTCTGGTACTGGCTTTGAAGATAATCTCACATTCTTCGAAGAGGGACTTTCTGGTTCTGTCGGATTCGCTGTCAGCTTTGGAGGCCATAGCTGGCCGCAACCTTCAGCATCCAGAACTTTTACTTTTTTTAAAACTTTTAGCAAGTTGAAGGCGGACGGTTACAACATTACTCTTGCTTGGGTTCCAGTCATGTTGGCATCGCGGAACGAAATGGTTGATCGTTCAGCCAAGAACGCCACAAGAGAGAAACTGTCCAACACTTATATCCCCTGCTCAGATGTGAAACCCAAAATTAAATGATTATGTGAGAGACCTCTGGCAGGAGGATTGGAACACACAGACGAATAACAAACTCTTTCAGATCCGTCCAAACCTTAAGGACTTCCTCCCATCTACGTCGGGTGGTCGTAAAGAGGAAACGGGTTCTGTGCCGGCTGCACACCGGCCATTCGTATTTTACCCATGCTTACCTTTTAAAGAGTGAAGAAGCTCCGTGGTGCATTCCATGTCATGCGCCACTCACAATGAAACATGTTCTTTTAGAGTGTTGGGACTTGCACGATGTGAGACACAAACATTTTACAGCAGAGTCCATGAAGATCCTGTTCAGGGATGTCCCACCTGACGTGATCCTTGAGTTTTTGAGAGAGATTAACATTTTTCATCTGATTTAAGATTTTACGGCAGAAAGATTTTTAACAAAGTTTCTGGTGCGTTTGTAGACGATGTCACTTAACGAGATGTGTGAAAGTTGGGTTTTTTTTTGTTTTGTTTTTAATGACTGGTGAGTTGATTTTAACGTGGTGACAGCCCTGATGTGGCCCTTTGCGGTCGGCTGGGCTATAAGCAACATTATCTTATCTTTTAACATCCCAATCTACTCATCAAGGGTAACCTACATATCGTTCACATGCAGGTTATATGGGAGGAATTCAGGAAGGCTTGAACATTTTAAAAGATGCTGCAGTTTGAGGCATCTGCCAAAGCCCTGGTGGCCTCCATTTGCAGATCGTTTGATTTGAGGAAACAGAGAGAAAAAAAAAAATCAGCGATCAAGTTGGACACTGAGCAGTAGTGACAAAGAACTTATCTACATAACAGGATTGTACTTAATTTAGAGGTTCAGGCACTACTAAATCAACAATGACGGCTCAGAAAGCAGCGTAGAATATATTGGTGTGTTTGCAGTCACTTGAAACCACATTAACAGTGTGTGAGACTGCCAAGAAAGGTGTAGTCTCAATTAATTGTGCATTGATTTTCAGATTTTGGAACTGAAACAGTGAAAGTGAAATACTACTATGATTAGTTATGTCAACAACAGACACATGCACCTCAGACAACTTCCTTTACTACACTTTTTTAATACAAAATTTGGTGTTGCTTGGACCTGCAATCTCTTTTGTGTATGCTTTTCTTTTTTTTAAATACCCATGTTTCAGAAGTTTGTCTAGCACTCTGCAAAATGCTTTTGTAGTAATGTAAATGTTAGATTAATAATGACAACTAAAGGAAAAGGTAATTATAAAAGGTGATCAGTGCATCTGATTTGAACTTGACTCTGAAAGTATATGCTTGACTGAATACATCTAAAGTGATTAAGTCACTCTTTTTATATCTATACAAACATACACTGATACAGGCATACACATGTATGTGCGTAGTAGACATACAAATTCACAAACTATATGTACATACACATTTGTTATTGTGCATGCAGAAGGGATTATTTTGCAGCCAAATGCTACACACACACACACACACACACACACACACACACACACACACACACACACACACACACACACACAATTATGGACCAGACATATCTGACTCTGTTTTTGATTCAGTGGGGCAAAAAATCATGATGTGTGTGTGTGTGTGTGTGTGTGTGTGTGTGTGTGTGTGTGTGTGTGTGTGTGTGTGTGTGTGTGTGTGTGCAGCATATGGCTGCAAAATAATCACTTTTTGTTTACATGTAGTTGTTCAGTACATGTATGCATTTTATTTGTAACATTTGTCATTGATCTAGACAAATTGTATAACGTCTGTTGTCTCAAGAGATTTCTGTAGGAAATTCTGTGCCAGAGAGATCATATTACCTTAGCACAGCACTATCCACTTTTTGTTGTTGTTGTTGATTGTGCGTGTATGCTTGCATGTCTGAAAGGTGTGATATTTGTGCAGAATGTTTGCCAGGGGCAGGTCCTTTTGTTGCTATAGGTTTTGTTTTGTTTGTTTTCTTTCTTTTTTGGTAATGTGAAAGGGATGTGGTGGGACAGGATGAGAAAGGGGAGGGGTAGGTGCATGCTGAGTGTAAGATTGGAACCACAGATCTTAGGTTTTCTTGCGTTTTTCACTAAGCCACACTCTCCACTTTTCATTTGATTTAAACATGGTTCTGTCATTTCCTGTGGCAGATGAAGCTGGAGCCCAACAATGCTGATGCGCAGCAGAAATTTCAGCTGATTCAGCCTTTGCAGCACCAGGTGGACCAGGCCACTCTAATGTTCAAACAGGAACAGTATGAAAATGTCATTGCTGTTCTGGGACCTGTGATTGAGGTATGTACCTATCACTCATATTCTCATTTCAGCTGCCTTGCAGACCTGTGTGACAATGCATAGACACTGAAAGTCCATTTTCTTAGAGAAAGAGTGTCAAAATCCATCAAAAAGACATTCTGAGAAATACTGATTGAAATCACAGCAATTTATCAAGCATGAATTTCCTCTTTTAAGTGCTGATGTGCCAAAGCAAATAGCATGTGTCCTTTGGGGCATGCTAGAATTCAGAATTTTTACTTTCTTATTAACATTCCTACACCTGTGTACCATGGAAAAATATTTGCTGTCCGAGAGGATTCTTTACCTAGCAACCGTACACACGTTTTTATGGATGTGAATAAATCGCAGTGTTCACAGCATTGAGCACACAGGATGCTAATGATTTTGCATTGCTAATGTGTTTTGTAAGCTTTTCAGATCCAAATGAAAAAATGAACAAGTATGAAATATTTTGCAGATGGCAGTCCTCAGGCTAGAAAACTGGATGAAGAATTGATATGAAGTTACTGAATAATGTGGATTGAGATGGATAAAAGAAGAATGGCAAAAATGGCTTTGTTGAGCGATTGCATTTGTCCGTGAAATTACAGGTCAGGAGCCAAGTTGAGAAAAGAAGTGCTTTAGTGCCTCACCTATGTTTTACTACATCAGCTGCATATACTGCTAGTTCAGGGAATTTGTAGAACATGTGGGATTGTGGAGTAAGGTGGGTTAAGGAGTGTAAAAAAAAGCAAGTGATGAGAAGAAAAAATCATGAATTCAAGTAATCAAGGACAGCTGCCTTCCTCCATGATACTAAGACAAACTGAACCAGTATGTGCAGCCATGAAGGAGACTTAAGTATCACTCATCATCTGTATTTCTGTTTCAGCATTGTCCTTCCCATACACAGTTGCGTGAAATGCGAGCAGAGGCGTATGTGGCACTGGGAGAATTGGGCAAAGCAACTGGAGAGCTAAGACAGACAGTTAAGATGACCCCAGATAACACCAAAGGGTACTTACGCCTCAGTCTGTTGCACTACCAGATGGGAGAAGAGGAGGAGTCACTCGAGTAAGTAAGCTAGACAGATTGTAAGTTTTCAGAATATCATGAATTATTTTATTGTTGTTGTTTGTTGTAGTCGGCCATGGTATAACACAATCAGATGGATAAATAGGATTTAAGATATAATGAAAAGGGGACATAATATGAGGATAGATGTGTACACTGAACGTTCAATAATGAAATGGGGACATTATATGAGGATAGATGTGTACACTGACACAGTCACGTAGAGACAGTTGTACACCTTTGCAAGTTTAAATTCCAGCAGTGTGCTTCACAGTTCTTTTGCTCATGTGCCAGTTGTGTATAAGCAGTTTCTGTCTGATGCTGAATTGAAATTGGCCATTCTTGTGTATCAGTTTGACAGCAATAATAAGAGAGACAAGATATTCATTTGACTCGCATATAATAAATACATACAACAGCAGGTTGAAGGGTGCAGAGTAACTGGGGAAGGAGAGAGAGTGTAGGTGATTCAAGCTGGAGAACTCTCCTTGGATCTGAGGATTTCCAAGAAATATGCCTGATTTTCAGAGGCAAGAAAGGCAAACACTCGAGCAAGAAGTCTGCTTTAACCCTCTTGTACTCAGTTTCTCTGACTGCAAACTTCCCCTAGATTTCAGATTCTTTTACAGGTTTCAGCCTAAAAATGGGTATGTGTGATTATTAACTTATGGGGAATGTATGTGAACCGCTAGGAGAAAGAAAATTGGCAGACAATTTCAGAAGAGCATGCACTTCACTTTGAACTCTATTTTGTCTGTCTTAGAGATATAGGTCGTGTCACTGTCACCAAATTGTCACCAGACACGTGACATTTTATGATGACAATCAAGGTTACAGCATGCAAGCATGCGCAATCACCATGCTGATGCAGGCTGTTAGGGTAAGATGAAACCTGAGGCCTACCTGACGTGAACCATCTGCTGCCTGGCAGTACAGGTCCCACTGGTTGTCCCACCAATGTCATACAAAACTTGTCACATGTCACACACAATACTATAAAAGAGGTCAGGTGCGCCCTTTGCAGCTTGTTTTTGTCTTGTATACCTGTTTGTTTCATCGGTAGCAGTCTTAAAAGACAAAGAGGAACAAACAAAACGAAAAAAAACAAGTGGTGTAGCAGTGTCGGGTAACGAGTGAGCCGGCCCAGTGGGTTCCTGAAACCGATACACCCCTGCCATGCCGTGTGTCGCGGGCCGCCATTTTGTCTGAAACGCTGCCAGTGGAACATTGTATTCTGGGTCGCTTTGCACTTCACCGTCTTCTTCAACACTACTACCTACTTCTATATCACTTTCATTCTCCATTTTTCTTTCAAATGTCTCCACTTCTACAATAATTTCATCTAACTCCTCTTGCGAGTGGTCGACCATCTCGTCGTCGTTCATAGCAGACGCGAAAGCCGCCATTGTGAAAGTCGGTCAGTTTTCCATTCACAAAGTTACTCGCTGCGTTCTGTGCCTATTCTCAATTAACACACACGGTTCCGTCACCCAAAAATAGTGCCAACCCATGATTGGGCCATGCCTGAGTCTTCCTAGTTACTGTCTGCGACTGGTGTGTGTCTACACACGTGATCACTGCGTGATGAAAAATTCCCACAGAGAGGTCCTGGTACATCCCGGTACATCCCGGTACGGGAAGAACAGGCGCCCGACGTTCAGTCCCGGATTCTCCCGTTGCGAGTATAAGAGGGTTAAAGAAAATTTTAAAAGCACAAAACTTAATCATTGGAGTCTCATACCATATCCATTTTTTTTTCCAGTACAGGTTTCCTTGACTCTACATTCATTGCGGTGCCGCCCATGTTTGTTATGATGTATCACAGCGCTTCTGCATGCATTAACCAGACCAGTTCAATGGTGGGAACATATGTAGGTGAACACTGTTTGTTCAGCCATTTTTGTCTGGTGGAGCATCAAGCAAGGGCTTCAGCTCTGGGGGGGAAATATGATGTCTTGTGTATCACAAATTGTAAATCAAGGCAAGGTGTTTGAGGAAGGACAGTTGTCAACTGTTGGAAATTTGACTGAACTGAAGACCACAAAAATGAGCAATTTTGGTTAGCAGTTTTCAGTTTGTTTTTGGAAAGTGCACAAGTCAGGAATGGCAGGTTGTTGGTTTTTTGCTTTATTAAGTACAGTTGAACAATGCCAGTCGTGATTTTAACAGCGCTGTTTGAATGTAAGTGCTGCCAGGAGCATGTTGATGCCTCAAGAGCATTGTACTGTAATCAGAGCAGACTGGATTTCTTGATCATTTAATGTTTTACCATGCTCTTTCCCCTCCCCCTTCATCCTTTGACCATAATCCACATTATATCTGTGTTTAGTATGATTGTTTTATTACACAATAAGAAAAAAGTTTGGAAATGTTACTTCAAAAGAGATTTGAGAAAGTGCTGCTAAGGTACTGAAAAAAATGTTACTTTCAAAGACGCTTAAGAGAAAAAAAAGAGATGCTATTGGACTGGACTGTTTTGGAATTATTTTCAAAGGGATTTAGAAAATGCTATGTCAGTGGAAAGGTTTGGAATTTTATATCTAGTGTCTTACAACAACAGTGATAAAGGCATGTAGCCCTCGTCAGACTTTTCAGTAGCTTATATTTTGGCGTCATATACTGTACCATGTCAGACCATAGCATTCACGGCAGTTAGTCAGCTCTGCCAGGCCGAAGTTTTTGTGTGGCTGATGCAGTAATAAGACAGTCACGTGATGCCCAACCCGCTTCCGCCATAGGAAGAAGCCGGTGTCAACTTCCTGTACCTCATTCTCTCTCGGCCTGCCGTCCAAGTGAGATAAGTCTTGTGCTCTGTCTCGCCTTCTCTTTGCCGTTGTGTTAAGATAGCTTTGTGTTTGCTTCTTTACTTGTTTGTTGTGGCTTGCGCGCTTAACCCTTTTACCCTTAAGTCGGTGGGGCTTTGGTTTGGTGTGCTTTATTAATTGATTTTACCACACCATTCTCGCTTTTGTGCCTTGTTCTCGGCACTCGCGACTTTGCGATTCAACCATCGTCTGCCAGTGTATGTGTCTCCGGTCCCGGACCCCCAGGCTTACGCTATCGACGCCCTCACCCTCCCCTGGTCCAGCCTCATAGCTTACGCCTTCCCTCCCTTCCCGATCCTCCACAAGGTGATCAGAAAGGCGAGACTTGAGAGACCCAGGCTCATTCTCATAGCCCCATGGTGGCCCACTCAGTCCTGGTTCCCAGACCTCAAGTCCCTCACTCACGCACCCCCTCTCCAGTTGAACACCAGGTGGGACATGCTCAGACAACCCCGCTCAGGTCGCCCTCACTCCAATCCCCAGATGCTTCGCCTCCACGCCTGGCTTCTGTGCCAGCCCGGTTGCGAGCACCTAAACCCACCTCCCGAACGGACAGGTCCCAGTCCGTCCTCAATATCCTCTCCGTCGCCGGGGCCTCTCAGGAACTCCGAGACCTAGCCATGTCCTCTCGCAGAGCTAGTACGGAGTCCCTTTACGATTACAGATGGAGGAAATGGGTCTCATGGTGCAAAGACAATTCTGTCCCTCACAATCGCCCCTCCAATATCCAAATAGGAAATTTCCTGTCCCACCTTAACCTCTCGGCTAGCTCCATCCGGGGCTACAGGTCGGCCATCTGCACGACCATCCGCCAAATGGGCGGACCTTCCTTTGAGAATGACTTCCTTCTCAGAGAGATCTCCAGAGGGGCTGCTCTTCGTGAGGCCCAATCCCCTAGGCGTGTTCCCCTTTGGGACCTCTTCACTGTACTTGACGTCCTCAGGAAACCCCCCTTTGAGCCTGTCTCCTCCATTCCCTTCGACCTCCTCTCTATGAAGACTACTTTTCTCCTCGCCCTCGCTTCGGCCAGAAGGCGAGGCGAGATCCATGCCCTTAGCGGGGACCCCAGAGACATTGCCTTCCACAGGGACGGCTCCGTCTCTCTTAACCCTTACGCTGGTTGTCGCGACAATAGTCGCGCCATTACGTCATGGCCGTCACTGGTTGTCGCGACAATAGTCGCGCTGTAGGGTGAGCCTTGCGAGCCTAGTTTCACAGACACACGCAGATACGAAACTATGGCTCAGTGACAAACTAATTTGCATGAGTGACTGAGCGAGCCCCGGAACATGGATTTTCAATGTTTTAGCTTAGTTTATGGTTAGTAGCAGCTTGTAATGCATAGTGCGACTCGACTCGTCTGGCGAACAAAAATGGCGGCGCCCGAAGCAGAACATGATAGAATTAGGAACTTGTTTGAAGATGTTTTTGCTGAATTTCTTGTGGAAAAAGCAGGTGAAGAAGAAGTTATGGACATTTTGAATGAACTGGGTGTGATGGGTGATAGTTTTGATTTAGATCAAGCACCATGCAATCATGATTTTGAGATCGACACGGACAGTGACTGGATGAGTGCCTAAGGGTGAGGGGAATCTCAAGATGCTATTCAGTGGGGAAGAAAAACTCAGTGTAGCGCTTACAGATGATCCTAAACCTTTCAAACATAAATGACGACAGTGTGGGCTGACTATTACATTTGTTGATAGTGACCATTTTTTGTGTGTGTGTGTGTGTTAGCAGCACATGATTTCAATGTGAAAACTGAACTGTACCTTATTCATTCTTACCTGAATTACCAGCATGAAAGACGGGTATACTCCACACTGACTTTCCTTTGAAAAAGGCTATGACTTATTTCTGGATACTGTGGAACACCATAGACTGGATTATTTGTGAACAAGCTCGTGAGAATGACAAGCAGGATGTGCCACCTGTTTTCACCTGTTATTTTCACATTCTGGACAGGTCAGCACCTAATCAAACACTCACAAGCACCCCATTTCTGTTTTATATTATTCTTTATTCAGTTACTAACAATTTTTATTCTGCATGTCATGTTCAAGTACTAACCGTTGAAAAGTTATGCATATCATACAAACGTAACTATTCTTTTCAAACTTTCCTTCTGGAAATTCACCAGACAACATACTTAATAGTACGTTGTTAAATAACCAGTGTAAGGGTTAAGTTCCTTCCAGAATTCCTAGCTAAGAACCAGGAACCCGGTAGTGCCTCCCCTTACCTCGTCATCCGCCCTCTGGCGGATACCCAAGGTTGAGACACCTCTTCGGACATAGCCCTGTGTCCTTCTCGATGTCTAACACACTACTGGGAACGCTCGTGCCCCAGGCATGTTTCGCAGAGACGTCTTCTTATTTCCATCAACCCCAGGAACATGAAAGACATCTCAGCTGGCACTGTCTCTAGGTGGCTCTCCAAGATGGTCAGAACGGCCTATTCCCAGGCCTCCAAGGATCTCCCCGTCTTGTCCCCCTGGGCTCATGAGGTCAGAGCACTGGCCGCTTCGGCAGCATTCCAGCACTCTGTCCCCATGCGCCACATCCTGGAGGCAGCCTTCTGGCGTTCGGAAAATCCCTTCATAAAATTTTATTTAAGGGACATCCGCATGACCAGGGCTGATGGTTCTAATGGGATATCCTTTGTGGCGGCTAATGCATCCATATCGGGTAACCCCAGGAACCACTAGGGCACTCGCCCTCCTCCTTTTCCTATAAATTCTGCTATGGTCTGACATGGTACAGTATATGACGCCAAAATGGGGAGTTTGTATTATACTCCCTGTTTGGCTAGTATACTTACCATGTCAGACTCTAATGCCCGCCCTGCCTTCCCCACTAGCGCCAAGGTTCAGGGGTTACCTTGCGCGCAGGCCTCGATGAATGAGGAACAGGAAGTTGACACCGGCTTCTTCCTACGGCGGAAGCGGGTTGGGCATCACGTGACTGTCTTATTACTGCATTAGCCACACAAAAACTTCGGCCTGGCAGAGCTGACTAACTGCCGTGAATGCTATGGTCTGACATGGTAAGTATACTAGCCAAACAGGGAGTATAATACAAACTCCCCATGTTTGAAATGGGTCTCCAAATCTTAATTTCAAATGGATGTTAAGCATATTTGTTTGTTGACTAATTGTGTGAAAGGAAACATGTAATTAAAAGTTTAAGTTTTCAGAATGTTGTACATGAATGGTCATAAGCATTGTAGCAATAGAGACCTGATGTAGAGCTCTCTTAGACATGGCTTTCTTCAGCGAGATAAACATATGCTTTCAGGCAGATTCGTGAGTGCCTGAAGCTAGACCCAGACCACAAAGAGTGCTTTGCCCACTACAAGAAGGTGAAGAAGCTGACCAAGCAGCTTGCATCAGCAAAGGACTTGAAAAATGAAGAAAATTACCAGGAGTGTATAGACAAAGCTGGACAGATCCTGAAGACGGAGCCAACGATAGTGCCATTTATCATCCGTGCCAAGTCTTACTACTGTCACTGTTATTCTAGGGTAAGTTTGATGATTGTAAATGGGCTTTGTAAATGGACTTACCACAGTTTATTCAGCATGATTTTTTTCTTCAAATTGAATGACAATGCTTGAGATTCATACTCCTTTGTCAGAGTATGTTGAAGGCAGATAACATTCACTTTCAAAAGATACAGGATGAAGTGATGTCTGCAAGATAGTTTGAATCAATGAATGAATCTCTCTCAGAAAGAAATGCTGTAATCATAGTTGTGTGCGTGTGAGGGATAAAAAAAACCAACATTACTGATCCAGAGTTTTAGATTGTTTTTAGGTACTTGAGGCAAATGAAGAGTCGGTTTTAAACGATTATGGGCCCAGTTCGAATTGTCACTTGAACATAAGGGAGGGGTGTGGGTGTGAGGAAGTTGAAGGCCCCTTATCAAACTGCATATCTCACAAGCAAAGCAGGGGAGAGGGAAGACACCCTATTGTTTCTGTGGGAGTTATTGGTTAAGTTTTGCAAGTTTGAACAAATGGTACAATGTAAACTAAGAATTTGAAAATGCACACTTAACTGCTGTATTGTTTAATAAGGTCAGTTTAAATGAATTTTGATCATTTTTCTTTTGAGACATGTTGAAATGATCTGCAGTACTGTGTGTGAATGAGAAAGTCAACACGGGTTTGCTTTTATAATTAAGAAAAGCCAGTCAAAACAGACAGTGAAATGTACTGCTCTTGAAAGGTTTCTCGCTTTGTTGCTGTGACTTATAATTGTAATAAACTCTGACAGTGACTTGTCACAATGGTCTTGACATTGCTGATTGATACGCACTCCATTCACACACACGCACACACGCACGTACGCACGCAGGCGCGCGCACACACACACACACACACACACACACACACACACACACACACACACACACACACAGAAATGATGTAAGTTCTTTGAAATAGAGGTCCTCATGGAGAGCAGTAGATAACCTTGCTACTTTGAGATGATCTAATACAGATTAATTTTTTTGAATAAATATGATTATGAAAACTCCCTTAGTTGAAAGATAATTGCCTGAATACTGTCTCACAAAGCAGTTTGTTGACAAGCTTGTCTGTCTTGCATTGTGTTGCAGATGGGCAGCATTGGTAAAGCACTAGAATTATGCAACCAGGTTCTAGAAATGGATCCAGATAATGTTGATGCTTTGATAGACCGTGCAGAGGCTTATATAACTAATGAAGAATATGATAAAGGTGAGTTCTTTCTTTTTTTTTCTCTGACTTGCTATTAATGTGTTACGATGTTTTGATGAACTAACTTGACTCTCAGACTAGCTCCATACCAATAAACAGATCTGAAACTGATGAGACTAGTCCTAAAATGGCTGCAGTGCTTTTAGAACTCTTTCATTACTCCCCATTGCTTTTAGCAGGCAAAAACAATTCTTTCACAACTGTTCATTCAATTCTTAGGATTACAGAAGAACTGGAATGTGAAATGGAGTGCTTTGCCTACATTGCAAATTGTGACACATCTTTTATGCAGAATTCATGTCATGATTCATGCAGCCTTTCTGTCATGTTACTGAATTTGTGCAGAACATGGCACCTAGTCACAAAATAGTTGGTGTTTTTATTGTTCATTAGAACCTTAAAGTACAGATCTGTTCATGGTATAAAGTCACTTTCTACATAGGTGGCTGTATGATTTTGTTTATTAAGTACGTATAAGAAGAGAGTCAAATAGAGAGAAATTTGTTCTTATTATCCAGTTACCCTCATGTATGTGGTTGATTGTCAAATAATATTACACAAAGGTAACACTGGTATAATCCATTAGTACTTGTACAAATCCGTCAGATCTTTTAAAGTGCTTACCATGAAGAAAAGATTAAAACAATCCAGGTAATATTTGTCTCAATACACATATTGGACCTGTGTTTCTGTTGTACTTACTTGATCTAATTAATTGACAGGTAGTGGGATTAAATCCTCGCATATTGATTCGAAAGAAGGGCATTTTTCTTGGGGGGGGAAAAAAAAGAAGAAAATGCAGTTTCATTATTTAGACTATTCCTGCTGTCAGATATAATGTCATGTCAATCAGCATTTAAAATGCAGCCTTCTCTTTGGTTAATTTGAATAATCAATTTTGCCACTGGTATGTATAAACAATCATTGCCAGAAAACTGATCCATCTTCCTCAGCCATTTTGCAGTGTAAAAAAATATAGAGAAAATATGTCCTTACAATCTTTCAAGAAAGACTGAATTCACTCTTGGCACCATAGGGAGCTGAAATCAACAAAACTGTTTACTACCATGGATGACTTTATTCAATGCAGTAAGTACAGTTTTATGCTGGCATTCTTTTCTTCCTTTTAATTTCCAGTATTGCATTTGTGTTTGTTTTCAGCTGTCAGTGATTACCAGAAAGCCAATGAAATAGAACCGGATTCCAGACGAATAAAAGAAGGCCTCAATAAAGTACAGAAACTGCAAAAACAGGCAAACAAAAAGGATTATTACAAAATTTTAGGGGTCAAAAGGTATGTACAGTTCCAGTATTTGAATATATTTCTGTATTAGTATAATGATTTTCATACTCATTCTTTTTGCTTTAGTTTCTGGATTTAATATTTGGCTGGTTGAAAATGATTGCATTAGAATTGCCTGATATTTTCTGTTTTCAGCTGAAGCAAAATAATGATTTTCATTTAATATTGCGATTCTTTTTTATATATCATTGGTGCATGTGGGTAAGCCAGAACTTTGACTTGTATATAATAATTTCAACATTGGTATGCATGATGAAACAAGTGGATGAAAAAAATGCCATAATGAACTTCTGCTGTAAAGAAGAAGACGGTCTGAAATGGCCACAGAGTTTGTTGCTGAAGATGCCATAAGAAGGGGCTGAAAAGAAGTTGCATATATATGCATTTAGAAATTGTACTGTGTGTCATCTGTGGTTAACCTTAAAAAAGCTTTGGCAGAAATTTTAGACCCAACATGCACCAACTGCATATGCAAGTATTTGAAAGAAAAGCTGTATGTGCATGCTTGTACGATACAAGTGTGTGTGTGTGTTAAAGTATGGAGTGGAAGTCTCTATATATTTCCTCTTTTTAATCTTCATACACAGTCGTTTTATGCAAATTCAATTTCAGTGGAACAGGTTTAAATGCTTTAAGTTTGTAATGCGTTGTGTGACTGGTAATTTTGCAGAACTGCCAGAAAGAAAGAGATCCTGAAGGCATACCGCAAGCTTGCACAGAAATGGCATCCTGACAAGTACGAAGGAGACGATAAAGAAAAAGCACAGAAGGTGTTCATGGACATAGCTGCTGCAAAGGAGGTGCTCACAGATCCTGGTAAGTAAATTGACTTCATATTCATATTCTTTGCAATAGCAATCTGGAATACAAATGCATTTACCATACGATTTCAAAGCTGCAAGATGCTTTCAGTTACAGGGTAAATCACCCCATTTGGAAAGAAACAAAAGTCGATTTTATCAGTGCATAAGGTTATTGGAATATAGGACTCTTGATCCCCTGCACATGAATCCTTATTTCTAGTTTCACCTCAGGCTTAAGCATCTTAAAAGGCAAGTCTCTTGGTGAAGAGTTGGACCTTTTCATTTTCAGATCATTTAATTGTTTTATTGATTGCTCAAAAGCAGTTTTTCAGCTACAGATTTCTTTTTCTTGTGGTTGTTTTGACTTTGAACTCCATTTGTTTAGACAGTGTTTAAAATTCAGTGCTGAAATCAGCAGTGTCGTTGTCCAACATCTGTAACTGATATTTTAAAATTACAAAAAGGGACACCAAGTATGTAAATGGATTTTGCCAGTGTTCATCTTTCTGTGGCATTACTCACACACAGCTCATTCAGGCTTCCTATCCACAGTCATACCCTGGCTTGTCCTGATGCAGCTCTGGCAATGCAGTCCACAGGCAGAGTTGGTTAATTGTCATGTAAACAACCTGCCAGAGGAGACACTGCACTGCTCCGAATCATTTGGGTGGTGTTCAGAAATGCCTGTTCTGATGCAACATATGCAGGTCACCACCTTGTAAACCACCTACTGACGATAAATAATTGGTTAGTCACGGAGTCGGGACAAGTGTCCCTCTCAAGAGGGTGTTGCTGTATCTGTCTAAGAACAGTTGAGATGAACATACTCAGACTGGTGACTTCGACACAAACTAGCCAAGGCCATAGTCGTGGAGAGGAAATTTAAAAGTGAGGTCACCGTGAGAGCAGGTCTAGAAGACCTACAGAATTTGAGACTTTTTGTAATGGCTGTTGGTGAAGACGATGCTAAAGAGTTCAATTTTTGTTTTAAACTGTATGACAGTGCTATACTCTAGGCTCACTTGTATGACACATCCTAGTTTCAACCAGTGCTGTACTCTAGGCTCACTTGTATGACACATCCTAGTTTCAACCAGTGCTGTACTCTAGGCTCACTTGTATGACACATCCTAGTTTCAACCAGTGCTGTACTCTAGGCTCACTTTTATGACACATCCTAGTTTCAACCAGTGCTGTACTCTAGGGTCACTTGTATGACACATCCTAGTTTCAACCAGTGCTGTACTCTAGGCTCACTTGTATGACACATCCTGGTTTCAACCAGTGCTGTACTCTAGGCTCACTTGTATGACACATCCTGGTTTCAACCAGTGCTGTACTCTAGGCTCACTTGTATGACACATCCTGGGTTTTAACCTGGCTGATACAGAAACATGGAATGTTTTATCATGAAAGTTTAGCAACAGTCTCAGAGTTACATGCATCAAGTGGATAAAAACTCGACTGTGTGGTCTTCCATTTACACTCACAGCAAACTCAGGTATGAGTAGAAGCTGGTCATACGCCAAAAAAATCCCACAATTAAAAGCTGCTGTGACAGACATAGAACCCACAACCTCCTAGCCGGGAATTCATGATGCCAACCACTGTTGTCATGACAACTGTTGATTTCATTACTTTTGATTTAGATTAGTAAACAAACAGTGTTGTTGGTCATTGTCATTCAGTAATTTAATGTAGAAAGTCAGTCAGTCATTTAGGCACAACACAAGTACTGGTGAAATCATACCACAGGTTTTGTTATGGCTGAACGACTGACTGACAAGCGACCATGAGCATTCATCAATATATGTACTGATGCCTTGCTCTGAAATATTCTCAGCAGGTATGTGAGAGATTTTATTTTTGTGTTTATTGACGGATTTTACATGTATTTTCTTCTGGAAAACAAAAGAGGGGGTGCAGGAAAATGTTAGATGATGGTTTCTGTGATAAAGCAATGTATTTCTGTTTTGGATTCTTCACTTTCTAAAGAAGAGAGTCATGGCCATAAACATGTGTTTTTCAGAAATGCGAAAACGTTTTGACGCAGGAGAAGATCCTCTGGACCCTGAACAGCAGCAAGGCAATGGGTTTGGTGGTCATCCATTCTTCTTCCAGCAGGGCTTCAATCCTTTTGGGTCTGGTGGTTTTAACTTCAAGTTCAACTTCAATTGATGATTCAGACTGTGATAGGGTGTATGCTGAATTTGTCATGAACAAGAATTGATGGATAGGTGGATTATCAAAGTGAAAAGTGAAAATCAGCTGAGGGGAGGGAGTGCATGGTTAATACCAACATAGAACGCCTTGCCTGGTGTTTTCTTCTTTCTTTACAGTGATGGGCTGATCTCACGAAAATTAATGCATTAAGACCAACATTTTGCATTTATATGACCTGGCAGCCTGTCTACACAGCTTTTATTCTCCTGTGGTCATGGTGCTTTCAAATTATCCTTTGTGTAATTCATCAGTGAAAATTTTGTCAGAAAATTATTGTTGGAAATTATAGTCAGAATCTTCACTTTCATTTGCAGAAAAAATAAAATGTCAACACAAGTTGTTTCACGTGTACAGTTTAGGATGACTTGCAGAGCTGGGGATTTGAAATGATGTTTTTCTCTTTTGAAAGGGCTTGAAAACTGTGTAGTTGTAGTCAGTGTGCTCACAAAGGAACTCTCCCTTACTGCCAGTAGTAAGGTGAGATTGATGACTTATCAGTTTGAGGCACTTTGTTTCCAGAATGAAGCTGACTGCATGAGGAAGAATGCCTTTTTTCTCCTTTTTTCTTCTTTTTTTTTCCAATCATCATTCTAGACCTGGGTGCCTTCATGTTACATTCTAGTGGATTAGAGACGCACCTCAAAAACGGCAACACATTTGAAACACCTGAGAGTAACAGTTTTCAGAATATTCCATTAAAAACTCAGCATGCAGTATTTTGAATAGATGAATGAACACTTTTTCTTGGACCAGCAGATAGTCTGCAAAATTTTGTTAAAGCAAATGTGATTTGAAGTGAGAAAGAAAAATATGGAGCAAAATTGTTACACACTCTATGAACAAAACACAAATCAGTAACACCACAAGCAGGTCAGTGACCACGGGAAGCAAATATGGAGTCTAGTTTGAAGTTGGATGAAGTATATGGAGATGATGCTAGTTGCCAGATCATTAAGGTCTTGTGGCTACCAAACATCTGTGATGCTGAGACAGTTTTCCTCAACTGTATACGTGAAACTGCTGATGGTTTAAACCTTGCTATGGGTAACGCTGTTCATGTTTAGAATAAAGTTTTCTGCACAGTGCAAATCCGTAGATGAGGAAAGAGGCCAGTCAGTTCATATTTACAGCTCAGCTGACCATGGAAGTCGCATTAGGGCCGACAGAAAAGAGGGATACTTTGTTTTTAGCCTTGATTTGGAATTAGGTGTTCACTGAGTATTTGGTCCCATTATGTATAAAGTGTTCATGAAGTGTTTATAAAGTTGGTGAGGGTTATCTACATTTTCCACTTGTGCATTGCCTGTTTTGGAAGTGGGATAGAACTAACAAACTGGCAATACTTTATTGGGATCTTTTTAGGGGCTGTGAATTTCACCAGTTCTGAATGCTGCCCTCGGTGAAAGATAGAAAGCTGATACAAAGATCAAAGAGCGATTGAGAGAGGTTGAAATACACGTAACAATGAACATACTCGGATGCAACAGTATTTTTCTGTGTTCTGGTTTTTGTAAGAGGAATTATAGTTAGATGAGTAAACTTAATGTTTTTTTGTTTAGTTAACTTAATTTCTTTTAAAGTTAATCTAAATGAAGTGGAATGTGTTGAGCATTGGCTTCCTGGCTTCTTCTTGTTAAAGTGCTGGAAAATATGGCAGATTGATATGTTCACTTTGTGCACATGAACGATCATTATAGGCTTAGGTTTGGCAAAGCATGCTCTTATCTTATACAAAGCACTGTTCCTGGTGTTTTGATAGGATTCAAGTAAAGTGAATGGTTAACAGTGTCCCTTTCGAGAAATGGTTCTGATGGTATGTGAATCATGGCACATTTAGTTCAAGGAGTGTGGAGGTAATGAAGAAGTAATGTAGAGAGAGAAAAATGCAGTTTCATTCAGAATATGTGATAGATTGGCTTATTGGGGTAGTGCAGTTGATTTTTAACAAAAACAATTTTGTAGTCCCATCCAACGCAGAAGTGGGATCTCTGCATCTTCTTTTTCATGTTGCCTACCACTTACAATATGCATGAAATGTATGATGTTTTTACAATGGTGTTGCAAGAGAGAAAATGAGCACGCATGGGGATTGACAGTTTTGTTTTGTACCAGTGTATAGATCAGTGTGTGCCTATGTGAATGGCAGATTTGTACATATGTATGTACTGCAATGTACTTGCAGCTCAGTACTGCTGGGTGTGTGAAATAATAATTCCCAGTGTCTTGGGTTAAGCCATGGTGACTTTCCTTGTGTTCTTTGTTTATGACGACATCATTTTTGCATTGGTTGGTTATGTGGTTGCACCAGTCATGTTTCTTTCAGGAATGAGCAGAAGTGAATGTGTGTGTGTGTGTGTGCATGCATGTATGTTCATGTATTCTGTCTGTTTGTATAAATGTGTTATTTTTTGCTTTTGTTTATCATAATTTCCAGTCTACAAGGCACTGACATTTGTAAGTTTAAAAAAACAACAACCAGAGTTATAACTAATCTTTGAAAAAACAAACAAGGAAAGAGTCTGGTAAAGTGGGAGGTCAAAATTTGGTTCCAGACATGTTTAAACTGTGTGCTTTCTTTTTTTTAATGTCGGCAAAAAACAAAAACAAAAAATTCACCTGGATGTAAGATGTCGGTAAAACGGATTTAGGCTAAAAAAAAATGTGTCATCATCTTTTCATCAACTCGCTGTTTTGTTTGTGTCGGTATAAACTTTTTTTTTTTCTTTCAATATTGATGATGTATGTTATCAGCAATACTGTACACTGTCTTCTCTTTCCCATCAAAGAGACAGTGTCACTGACTTAAAAAATTATTGACTTCAGAGACTGAATATGTACAGGATACTCGGAGTTGAGGTCTAGAAAAATGAAAACATTGCCCCAAAGTAAGAATGCTGACTTGGTTTCAGTTGTTCGAAATTAAACACAAATCAAGTGGATCTATATACTTGCACAAGCATGCACACACATGCATACACACATACACACACACACGCGTGCACACATGCACACACACACACGCACACACACACACACACACGCACACACACACACACACACACACACACACACACACACAGAGGTAAGCCAGGCATTTTACAGCAGAGTGTAAAGTTTAGCTAGATTATGATTTATATTTGAAAATTCTCCACACATGTGCATACATGCATACACACACACACACACACACACACACACACACACACACACACACGCACACACATAAAAGTAGGCCAGGCACTTTAGAGCAGAGTATAGAGTTTAGATAGTTTATGATTTGTATTTGAAAATTCTCCTCTGTGTTTGTGTGTGTGTTTTCCACAAACAAAATTTACTTGATTATGTATAGGAATTAATGTTTAGGTTTGAAATATTGCCTGATGGTCTGAAAATTATAATTTGTCTGAGTGGGTTGTAAATGTGAATGTGAGAAACTTACTGTGCAAGGCAGAAATAAGTCCCAAGCACGTCATGTTCATGCATATAGTTGATGTGCCAACAGTCCAAAAGAGGGGCTATAATCCTTTTACAGTTCAAGAAAGATGTGTTTATGTGTAGGTAAGTTTAAATCCTCACAGTGGCATCGGATTGCTTCATTGTAAGAGTGAGCTTTGCTTTGAATTCAGTTGGATTTTTCTTCTTATCCCATAAATGTCAGTGCAGCAACATTTGTGAAGTTTAAAAGCATTGTGCCTTGGAAATTTCACCCCGTTTTAACTTCCAGTGTACTGAACAACCTGTACAAATGATTCATGTAGAATGTTCAGTGGATTAATTCATTTTCATTTGGCAAAGAAGTTGAGAGGAAAAAAAATCCATGCATTTCTGCTCTCATAGTCTCGGAGTTTATGATGGTCTCATCCTTATGCACATGTTTAGTAAAGAAAAAAAAAATAATTGAAATAGTTTTATATGTTTTGAGAAATGGTGGCCTGAACTAAAACTGAAAGAAATCCTAATTTTACGTTTTACACACGCACGCACGCACGCACGCACGCACACACACACACACACACACACACACACACACACTGGTCTGAAAGGCAATTATGGAAATGAAATGGTGAACTATAATAGTAAGTGATTAAAAGTAACCACTTAAATCTAAATTTGGTCAGCTGTTTTATAGCTATTTGTGGTGAGTGACAAGTTCTTGCTTATAATCACTAGTCCTTCAGAATCTTTAAGAGAGAGGACAAGTCGGTTGTGAAATAATAAGGGCATATGATTAATTTGGCTAAGAGGAAGTGGTGTAGAACTATTTCAAACATTTTGGAGAAAATATCCCTTTGCATGCACTAATTTGTGAAGCCTGAATTTGTTTGTGTGTGTGGAAGGGGAGGGGGGGGGGGGGGGGGTGTCATTCTATCTGAGGGTTAAAAAAAAATCACAGGCTTGTTTATAGGAATTGATGAGTAAACTTTTTGGTCCAGTATGTCAGGGACGTACGTGTCATGAGAATTGTTGACAGATGGGATTTGAGACTCAACAGTGCGTGTGACTTGGACTTGGAATTTGCAAATCATCTTTACAGCAGCATGAGTGTGTGTTTATGGATACCTGAGATTTGTGACAAAGTCAGAACTACTTTGATACTAACCTCTTTCACTCTTTTTTGTATGTTTGTTTTGTTTTTTGTTCTTTTATTTTATTTCATGTTTCAGTCAGCTTTAAAAGACATTTTCTGTGCCAGTAATTCGATTGTTAAAAAAGGGTAAGATTTTTTATAGAAGATTAAAAAATGTTTTCTTAAATCTCTTATCCAAAAATGAAAAACCAAGAGAGATAGCCTCCCTTAGCACTAGGAATCTGCTATGATTGTGTATTCAAGGTGTTGCTGGGAAGAGTGTAACAGCTTCAGTGCATTACTAGTTCTCCTTAAAAAAATGATGGAACTGACCTTGCGTCAGAAGTTGCATCACATATGAACAGGATTTCCACTGAGGAAAAAAAAGAATACCTGAAATTCTAAAGAGGATGAGTCAGGGGATATGCCTCTCTCCCACCACCCTCTCCCCTCTCCTCGCCTTTCCCTCCTCCTCCTCCACCCAGGAAGAAATGAGAAATTTTCATTCAAAATAGTGGAATATCTGAGCATCGAATAGTGTATCATCCGCTACTTCTCGCCCACTTTTCATTCCAACCAAGACTATTACCAGTTGTTTAGACAGCTTTTGTTGATTCTTTGCGCAACTGTAGTATCTTGCCAGTGCGCATTGTCTGAGCTTGACCTGATTTTGTCTTCAATAGGGCAGACAAATTGGCGTCCGCCCTCTCTCAGGAAGAAACCTATTCAAGATCTTGTGTTGTCTGGTGGCATACTGAAAATGTGACCATTGCTCTCCAGATTCCACTTCCACTTCCCCTGCCCCTTGTCCCTAATTTTTCATTACCTGTGAAATATTTCACTTTTGTGGTTTCTGTATATATGTCACTGAAATCAACAATTCGGCAGAAAGTTGGTGCCCTGCATCAGATGGCAGTGAAATCAAATGTGTATGGTATAGTTCAAAGATAATAGTTGTGTAATCACAAACAAATGGTTGTGAGGAAACTGATGAGGAAAAGTTTAAATACAGTTAATGAACATGATTAAACACATAAAGAAGCTTGGCTAGACTTCTTGTTTTTTTATTAAAGGAAAGATGAGACTTGGCAAAGTTAACTGAAAATTTGTTCCTGACTTATTCTTCCATAAGGCGCGTGCATGTGCATAATGTTCTGATGAGAGTGGAAGCAAGAGCATCAGTTACACCATTTTTGAATGATCTTTCAGTAACTTCTTTTTGTCCTGAGTGCATCCATGAGTGTTTCAATGTTTTAGTTTGTGTGAGAGTACATGTTGTGTGTGTGTGTGTGTGTGTGTGTGTGTGTGTGTGTGTTGACTGGATGAGTCAAAAGCATTCTGAACAGACAGTTGACATCCTCTGGTATATCCTTGTATGAGGAAACTATGTAAGGATTACATCCAGAGGAAAATAAAATCCTGTTTGACATCACTGTCGGTGTTGAGTGTGTGTTGGACGGATGAATAAAAATGTAGATCCATGCTTTTTTCATTGACCTAACGGCCAGATATTGGGATCAGGTTTGGTTTGGACTGCCAGTGTTCATCACGCCGGCCTCATCAAACTCGCTGCCTTAAAAGACAGACCTTGTTTTAATGTGGGTGCAGAGAGAGTGAGATAACGTCATTGAACCAGTGCTTGACAATGCTCCTCAGTATTTTCATCCCTTGGAAGTCCCAAAAAGATTGTGAAAGATAGTTGGTCATTTTGGAGATCAGTGGATTCAGAACAAAAACACCTTGCCAATCTACTGTCAGACACTCTCATTTTGAACCATGCAAACTTTATTCTTTCTCCTCAAATTCGAACAAACATATTCTTTATTGCCCTATGATAGGGCAATACATACATACACTTAAATGAAAGCAATTGAGACTGGTTTTGACAGGAGATCTTTTGCTTGCCACAAATCATACATCAGTTTGAGGACAAAATCATACATTAATTGGTTGACTAACACGCTACAATGAATGCCAATTTTGATTTGTCGATGACTTAAAAGTGATTCTGAAGTCAGTCCCTGGTGACGGAGAGACCAATACCAACACAGTGGAGAGAACCCAAAGGTGAAAGGTAGTTTAATTCCGAACAGCAGAGCTGGTTCAGAATGTTAGAATACATACAACGGGAGAGCAGGTTTAGATTGTTATAATGTATACATATAGAGTGATAATTGCTTTGTAGTGCTATAATACATGCACAGAGAAAGTTGGTTCAGAATGCTATCATGCAGCAGACAGAGTTGGTTCAGAATGCTTTGATGCATGCATACAGAGTTGGTTCAGGATGCCATGATAAATGTAAACTGACAGAGTTGGTTCAGAATGCTATTATAAATGTATACAGATGGAGGGTTGATTCAGAATGCTATCAGTTATGCATACATAGGGAGAGTGGTTCAGAATATTTATCAAAATGCACACATGTATACAGGAGAGCTGGCTCAAGAATGCCATGATCATAATGCAGACACACATGCACAGAGACGAGAGCTGGTTCAGAATGCTATGATGTCTACATGCTCATAAAGAGAGACGGTCGCATGTCCCAACTTACCTCTTTCAAATAATTCATCAGAAGCAAAATTTGGGCAGTTTACCAGCTGCCGTGGCGAAGTGGTTAGCGTCGCGGACTCCCGGCTGGGAGGTCGTGGGTTCGAATCCCATCAGAAGTCATGTGGGTTTTTCTGCCCCGACCGGCTCCTACCCAGAGTTGAGTTGCTGCGGACTCAGTTGGGAAGACTGGAACCACACAGTCGAGTTTCATCCACTTCATGGATGCGTCTCTGAGAGTGTTGCTCAAATTTCTTGACCAACACTGCAGGTGCCTGTATCTCTCGGGCCTGGTTGACGCCAGGATATATTATGAAAGGAAGCGTAGAGTACAGCCCTGTCATGTAGTCTCAGACCGAAATGGAAATCGGTAGCATCATCTTAATCATCCTCATTCTCATTGATCAGCATTAAAAAAAATGTCTCAAATTCTGTGGCCCTTCATGCCCTACTCTCATGGTGACCTCAGTTTCGATGTCCTCTCCACGTCTGTGGCCTTGGTTTGGTTCCGTCGGGTCACTGGTATCGGCGGGTCCATGGGGGCTGTCGTTGGACAGACGTGGTGGCACCCTCCGGAGGGAGAGCTCGCTCACACCGGCTCCGCGACTAAGCAATTATTGTCGTCAGTAGCGGGCTTAATAGGTGGTGTCCTGCATATGTTAGATCAGAACAGGCGCCACTGAACACCACCGAAGTGACTCGGCAGCAGTGCAGTGTCTCCTCCAGTGGGTTGCCTCTTGACGACTTGACATTGACTGCTCCCTGTGGATTGCTGGTGCCGGGGCTGACCGGGCTGTGGCTGTGGACGGGGTGTCGGAATGAGCGGTGTGGGTGCACTGCCTCTGAAGTGGCGCAGAAGTTGGGACAGCAAAAAAAAAATAATAAAAAAAAATAAAAAATTTGGGCAGTTCAAATTTGTTTTGTTGTGGTTTGTAAAAAATGTAAGTTAATCCATACAAGGGACTCAAATGGTTGCTTACTAACCCAGTTGGCGTGGGGCCTGGTAGATAGTGTTCACATGATGTTGAACCATTACAGGCATTACCAATCACCTAAGTGATTCAACGGAAGCACAGAATTTCCAAGACAGGAGACTGGATTTATGGTAAATGACTACTGTCGGGGAGACTTGGACAAGATAAATCCAGGGTATGGCTGTGGGGGATTTCGAGATGAAAGGCGTTGGAGAAAGGCCATTACTCGGAAGCCATGGGGGAAGAACTAGGGATACACTATTCATTTATCTATTTGTGCCAAATGTATTAATCATGTAGAAAAAAAAAATGTTGAGCCAAACACTCGAAGGTAACTACTGAGGAGAAAATATAGTCTAGTCCTGGATTTTGTAATCCTGGACTTCTGTCTGCCTCTTGGAGGGTTAACTCCATAGTACCTTGGAGAATGGAAATGGAAACACCTAGGTAAGCTTTACACCACTTGACAACAGCGAGCATGTGTGGGTTGCCTGACACAAAGTCATTGCAAACTCCTCGTATACAATGCTGGGAATCTGTATCAAGAACTGATTCTCGAAAACCTGGGACCAGTAACAAGGGACTACGTAAACAGTGTGAGGGCCATTAACAAGGGATGACGTGAATTCATGGAAAAGTGCTTGTTCGGCTTGCGCCCTTTCCACCAGTAGCAGGAAATGACATGAACAGTGTCTGAACAGAAAGTAAATCCTGCGCACTCCAACACCATCCATGTACAGTTGAGAGGTTTCCAGTGCACATGTGGTCGTATGATGTAGTCGTTTGATGTTTTCTTGCACAAGGTGCTGGGAACGCATCAGAAATTTTTATTCTCTAATGTCTTGAACTTCAAACAAGGAATGACATGAACAGCATCTGAACAGTGCGTAAATCATGTAACTCTTAACATATCCCAGCAGAATGGTGTATAGCATTGTATGTCTTTACTTTTGATTTCATTACTTTTTTTCAGAACTACAAGTTCACAGTTATAGCCTTAAAAGGAGTTTTTAAACACACACACACCCCCCCCCCCCCCCCCCCCCCGTTTCTCTTTAAATCAAACATCTAGCAAATTTTTATGCAAAACCTTTTTTTTTTTTTTGCTGTCTTAATTTCTGTGCCACCTCTGGCAGTGCACCCAGACCGCTCATTCCGACACCCCATCCACAGCCACAACCCGGTCAGTCCCGCTGCAGCCCCGGCACCGGCAATCCACAGGGAGCAGTCAATGTCAAGTCGTCAAGAGGCAACCCACGGGAGGAGACACTGCACTGCTGCCGAGTCACTTCGGTGGTGTTCAGTGGCACCTGTTCTGATCAAGTAAGCCCCTACTGACGACAATAATTGCTTTGTCGCGGGCCAGCGTGAGTGAGCTCTCCCTCCGGAGGGCGCCACCACGTCCGCCCAACGACAGCCCCCCTGGACTCGCCAATACCGGTGACCCCGACGGAACCAAATCAAGGCCACTGATAAACTGGGAGTACGTTTATATGCTTTGCATCTTGTTTGTTTTTCAGTTTGTGTTGTGATTATAACTAGACGGTCAACATTTGATCTACCTTTGCTAATTGATTATAGGTGTGCTGTTTACAAACCGTACGTCTGTCAAAAATAAGTGTTTCCATCAGTCACGCATCTCAGTAATCCGTGGTAAAGTCACATCTCTTTGGCGTAGTCTACTTGTTCGAGAACACTAAAGAGCGATAATAGTTGAATGTTCCCAGTACAACACTGCTGAATATATGTTTGTAAATAACAGTTAAACACAAACAAACCCAAATAATAAGGCCTAGTGATTGTTTTACATGTCACAGGAAAACCCATCTGCCGCGACTGTCGTTTTCTTGGTAACAATGAAGGGACGAGTTAGCATTCCACTTCCTCCTCCCCCCTACCCCCACCCCCGCTACCCCCACCTCGGTCAAATTAATGGGAACATTATAATGATCGCTAATATGACCATTATCAATTGCCGTGTCGTTCTTTTCACGAAAAGTCAGAGAGACTCTCACAATGTGTGATTCCGTTTGTTTGTCAATGTGTGTGTCTGTGTAAGTGACGTCATGTTAAGTGCGGTGTGACGTGTGGTGCGTGACAGAAACTTTCCCACCGCGAGTTGTTCCTCCATTCCAACACTGCAAATGACGGTGGCACACTTCCCAGATAAAAACAGGAAAAGAAAACAAGATGCAAAACATATAGGCCTAAACGCACTCCCAGTTTATCTTGATTATGTGTGAGATATTCCATAAAGAAGAAAAACCGTTTTGCGCCGTTACAGCCGTTAGTAACAGCTATTCTGGTGAAATAAAACATCGGGCATTATCCGTGACCCCTAATGAACATACCTACACATTTTCAGAAAGATCGGCCAAGTACTTTCTGAGATATTCCATAAAGAAGAAAAACCGTTTGGGGCTGTTATAGCCGATAGTAACGGCTATTCTGGTAAAATAAACATGGGGCATCATCCGTGACCGCTAATGAACATACCTACAAATTTTCAGAAAGATCGGCCAAGTAGGCTACTTTCCGAGATATTCAATAAAGAAGAAAAACCGTTTGGGGCCGTTATAACCGATAGTAACGGGTATTCTGGTAAAATAAAACATCAGGTATCATCCATGACCCACAATGAACATGCCTACAAATGTTCAGAAAAATCGGCCATGTATTTTCAGAGATATTCCATAAAAAAGAAAAACCGATATGGGCCGTTATAGCCGTTAGTAACGGCTATTCTGGTAAAATAAAACATCGGGCATCATCCGTGACCCAAAATGACTACAAATTTTCAGAAAGATCGACCAAGTACTTTCTGAGATATTCCATAAAGAAGAAAACCCGTTTTGGGCCGTTATAGCCGATAGTGACGGAAGAAAACCGTTTTGGCCGTTATAGCCATTAGTAACGGCTATTCTGGTAAAATAAAACATCGGGCAT
This sequence comes from Conus ventricosus, assembly GCA_018398815.1. NCBI lineage: Eukaryota > Metazoa > Mollusca > Gastropoda > Neogastropoda > Conidae > Conus > Conus ventricosus. The sequence goes on from CM031613.1 coordinate 6,835,929, forward strand.
CATCCATGACCCCTAACGAACATACCTACAAATTTTCAGAAAGATCGGTCGCGTACTTTCTGAGATATTCCATAAAGAAGAAAAACCGACATGGGCCATTATAGCCGTTAGTAACGGCTATTCTGGTAAAATAAAACATCGGGCATCATCCGTGATTCCTAATGAACATGCCTACACATTTTCAGAAAGATCGGCCCAGTAGTTTTGTCTGGAGCGAGTGGAACACATTTTGACCACGGACGGACACACACACAGACAGACACACGGACAGCATTTCTTCGTTCCCATTGTAAAGTACTCCCTGTTCTATAAGAACTGGGAGTACAAACTTCACTTGCACCTGCCTCAATTTAGGATCTGTAATCAGTACCAGGTTTCTTTGTGGTTTTTCTTTTAATTGGAAAATGTATACAAAGGGCGCTGTTAAAGAGAAGACGAACCAGTACTTTTCCACGAACTTGCCTGTAAGAAACAAAACGAGGAAGAAGGAATGAAGAAAAAAAAAAAAAAAAAAAAAACACCTCCGACGGGACTCGAACCCGCAATCCCCGGCTTGCACAACATTAAGCCGATCCGGCGTTTAGGAGGCCGATGCCTTATCCATTAGGCCACGGAGGCGCTGTCCAACTTATTCCCAATAAAAGCTATATAGCGCATTTTTGCTTTTCGGGCAACAAGACGTAACCAGAAAACGGAAATGCGACACTACCAATTTTGTACTTTCCTTTGACAGTACAAAATTTGTAATTTGACTTATCCCTGCCTACAAACGTTAACAACAACAACAAAAAGCAACAAAACAAAACAAAAAAAAACAACTGGAGACTGATTCTGACACACAGTAAAACACACATGCCAATGTGTAAAACCGCTTCCAGCCGGCATAAAACAAACTTGAATCCCTATTTCGATACAAAATGAATTGAATAATGACGCTAATGATAATCTGGCAATGCATGACGGAGTATATCAATTGAAGAATACGAAGAAAGATGGAACAAAGGAAACAAAAACAAGCTGAAAGAAAATATGTTGACAAAGAAAGAGCTGAAGAAAGAGCTAAAGAAGAAGAAGAAGAAAGACGAATAGGCTTGAGAAAACCGCAGAAAGGAACACTGAAAGAAAAACAGTAGACATCCAGCTATTCGGAGGAGTCAACCGGCCATTCATTGGCTGAACTTTGACCCATGAATAAATTATACATATCATTTCCGGTTTAGCGGTACATTCGTTTCCTGTGATTTCTGAGACACAACGTGTGCGATTGACAGTGTTGCGATTTTGCTGTAAACAGTAGCACGTGGATTGGATTAGACATCGGATGCATGATTCAAGGGAAATAACACCCATTACCTTTACGTTATGCAGGTTTGCTTCCCTTTAAAAGTAAGACGCGAGGACAGGGATATCTTGACAGCAGGTCTTCAACGAAGAAACCCCATATCAGACGAGTATTATGTGCACCCATGGGGATGCTACTTTGAGGCTGTTATGGGCTGCATCCTGTAGTCTAATTTACCTCTGTTCAGGAGCAGTTATGTCCCTTGATATCTTAATGGAGTGTCCTGTGCGTGCCTGTACCCATCGTCAACACAGCGCAGGCCTCCAAGGGTGGTACAGGACTGCTCTAAAGGCAGGCGAAGACAGTGCTTCTCTGGGTCCTCCCCAGCACCTTCGGGTGTTTCTTTTTCTTCTTTGCCTTAACTAGGCTGACCCTGGAGAAAGGTCCAGTGACGGTGAGGAAAGACCCACTGACCACAGGGAAAGTCCTGTTGACAGTGGGAAAGACTACAACTTTGGATTCTCTCTTGAGGCACATAAGACCGTATGGCGAAAGCTTGGCTGTGTCTGGAGTGGCACTGTCTTCATCTGTCCGTGGGCTCGGGTGGTTGGGTCTGTGGGTGTCATGTGCTCGGCAGCTGGGGGGTGGTGTTTTTCGCCGTGGGCTCTGCAGTCATGAAATACGGGCTGGTACACCCATGGGGATGCTACTTTGAGGCTGTTATGGCTGCATCCTGTAGTCTAATTTACCTCTGTTCAGGAGCAGTTATGTCCCTTGATATCTTAATGGAGTGTCCTGTGCGTGCCTGTACCCATCGTCAACACAGCGCAGGCCTCCAAGGGTGGTACAGGACTGCTCTAAAGGCAGGCGAAGACAGTGCTTCTCTGGGTCCTCCCCAGCACCTTCGGGTGTTTCTTTTTCTTCTTTGCCTTAACTAGGCTGACCCTGGAGAAAGGTCCAGTGACGGTGAGGAAAGACCCACTGACCACAGGAAAGTCCTGTTGACAGTGGGAAAGACTACAACTTTGGATTCTCTCTTGAGGGCACATAAGACCGTATGGCGAAAGCTTGGCTGTGTCTGGAGTGGCACTGTCTTCATCTGTCCGTGGGCTCGGGTGGTTGGGTCTGGGGGGTGTCATGTGCTCGGCAGCTGGGGGGTGGTGTTTTTCGCCGGTGGGCTCTGCAGTCATGAAATACGGCTGGTACACCCATGGGGGATGCTACTTTGAGGCTGTTATGGGCTGCATCCTGTAGTCTAATTTACCTCTGTTCAGGAGCAGTTATGTCCCTTGATATCTTAATGGAGTGTCCTGTGCGTGCCTGTACCCATCGTCAACACAGCGCAGGCCTCCAAGGGTGGTACAGGACTGCTCTAAAGGCAGGCGAAGACAGTGCTTCTCTGGGTCCTCCCCAGCACCTTCGGGTGTTTCTTTTTCTTCTTCGGATGCATGATTCAAGGGAAATAACACCCATTACCTTTACGTTATGCAGGTTTGCTTCCCTTTAAAAGTAAGACGCGAGGACAGGGATATCTTGACAGCAGGTCTTCAACGAAGAAACCCCATATCAGACGAGTATTATGTGTATTTCTTTCCTGGCAGTCTCATTGAGAAACCATTGGAATACTTCTTCAGAATTTTTCGGGGGGTTTTTTGTTTGTTTTTTTTGGACAGGCTACCTCCCGAGGGCCAGTTTAATCATCTTGTGTGGCGATATCCATAGCCAGATCAAGCTACACAACGTCGAGATCTGTTTTCCGTCTGAGGTCTTTGAACTGTTTTGCAAATCATAGTGGCAAAATGCTTTACACAGACAGGTACTCCCGGGATGGGTCCTCTCCGGACTTTCACACCCAAATGCTCGTTTTCTGTAGGATAAATAGTCAGTCTGTTGCCATGACAGAAAAGATTTTTCCTCTCAGGTAAACTGATCTGAACTGATTGCTCGTCACTTGAGTTCTGCTCCTAAGGAATGTATACTCCATTAGCTATCAGTATCATCCATTGATTGTTGATCCTTAAGTTTCTCTATGCTGATCATAGCAGTTTGCGGAGCCACTCGAAGACATTGGGAAATTACTTTTGTAGCAGACTGGGTATTCCATTGAGCAAGGCTGTAGCTTTCTTCACTACCTCATCCAGTGTTAGTCGCTTATTGAACTTTTTCCATGGCGCTACATGTCGCACCAAACCCCGGATATTAAGTTGTTCTTCGCTCTGGTGGTCTATATTGTTTTCATGTGATGCATCTTAACAGTTTTGTTATTCACCGAATGTCTTTGATTTTGAATGATCAGTTAGCTTCCTGGAGAACTGGTAGGGGTCTCAGAAGTAATCTCGATTTTCTGCTTTATGTCCCTCTCTCTCTCTCTCTCTCTCTCTCTCTCTCTCTCTCTCTGTCTTGTTGATGCTGCTGTGCTGAGTACTCTGTTGTGCTGTTCCCAGAGCTTCTCAGCCTTCCTTTTTAACGTCTGAGGTGGCCTTCATCTGTTTCTTGAGATTCCTCTTTTTCTTCCGGATGCTCATCGCTCGCTGGCGTCTAGATCACTGAGGCGAACACGTCTTCACCTCTGGTTGTTTCACTCCATAGGCGTCTCTGCAGGTTCCTATACAATGTCTCCAAATACAGCTAGTTTATGTTCCAGTGTACTCCTTCCTATCGACAACTAGTTCTGAGACTTTCCCCCCCCCCCCCCCCCCCCCCCCCCCCCCCAATCTGTTCCTGATTTGCACTTGTGGGTGGCCAGCTGAGTTTGTGGCACTGGCATTTTGAGCCCGTTCAAATTCTTTGTCTGGATAATCAGCGTGGATGACCTTGGCACTGTAGTTTGGAATCCTGACATTTGTAGTCCAACGTCTTATCTCCTGGGGCAGTGTGCGCTGTGTGGGGGGGGGGGGGGGGGGGGGGGGGGGGGGGACCAGGGGACCCAGAGAGCCTGTAAATCTGGTCTTTCACACTGTCATCCGCCCTTTCCTGTATTCCTACGGACTGTTACGGAAGTCAGTGGTCCAGCCATGTGCCATAAGGAGGAAATTCTAGGAAGAGCTTGATGTCAGAAAGCTTCAGACCACCCCCACCACCCCTCTCTGACAAGTGCTTTGGTCCTGCCGGGACTCTTTACAGTCTAAGGGGGCCGAGCTGTTTTCAGGTGATGACTCCCAGATGCCCGGCTGTTTTGAAATATATTTGGCACTGGCTAGCTTCGAACCTGCAACATCTGAATGGATGGGCGTCCCAGGGCGTTCCTTTTTCTTTCTTTCAATAATAATTCTGAATTCAAAATGAAGAAACGATTAAAGATGTTCAAGGTATCGGCCAAGTGCTTTCTGAAATATTCTATAAAGAAGAAAAACCGTTACAGGCCGTTACAGCCGTTAGTAACGGCTATAACGGGGTAAACTAAAACATCGGGCATCATTCGTGACCCATAATGAACATACCTGCTAATTTTCACAAAGATCAGCCAAGTACTTTCTGAGATATTCCATAAAGAAGAAAAAGCGTTAAGGCCGTTACAGCCGTTAGTAACGGCTGTAACGGTAAACTAAAACATCGGGCATCATCCGTGACCTATGATGAACATACCTACAAATTTTCAGAAAGATCGGCCTAGTGCTTTCTGAGATATTCTATAAAGAAGAAAAAGCGTTACAGGCCGTTGCAGCCGTTAGTAACGGCTATAACAGTAAACTAAAACATCAGGCATTATTCGTGACCCATAATGAACATACCTACAAATTTTCTGAAAGATCGGCCTAGTACTTTTTGAGATATTCTATAAAGAAGAAAAACCGTTACAGGCTGTTACAGCCGTTAGTAACGGCTATAACGGGGTAAACTAAAACATCGAGCATCATCCGAGACCCATAATGAACATACCTGCTGATTTTCACAAATAGGCCAAGTACTTTCTGAGATATTTCATAAAGAAGAAAAAGCGTTACAAGCCGTTACAGCCGTTAGTAACGGCTGTAACGGTAAACTAAAACATCGGGCATCATCTGTGATCCATAATGAAGATTTCTACAAATTTTCAGGAAGATCGGCCGAGTACCTTTTAATATATTCAAAAAAGAAGAAAAACCGTTACAGGCTGTTACAGCCGTTAGTAACGGCTGTAGCGGGGTAAACTAAAACATCGGGCATCATCCGTGACCCATAATGAACATACCTGCTAATTTTCACAAAGATCAGCCAAGTACTTTCGGAGATATTCCATAAAGAAGAAAAAGCGTTACAGGCCGTTACGGTAAACTAAAACGTCGGGCATCATCCTTGACCCATAATGAACAAACCTACAAATTTTCAGAAAGATCGACCCTGTAGTTTTGTCTGGAGCGAGTGGAAACTCATTTTGGCCACGGACACACAGACAGACACACACACACAGACACACAGACAGCACTTCTTCGTTCCCATTGTAAAATACTCCTGTTCTATACGAACTGGGAGTACAAAAGGATGGATTGAGTGGGTTTTGGAAAGAAAGATGAAACAGAATAATAGTAAGATCCTGGGCAAGATGGTCGTCCAAAGAGAAAAAAACAAGAAATGTTTTTGCTCCCTGGAAAAAAAAAACTTGCTAAAAATTAGTTCCGGACAAAGGAAACAACTCTGAAAAAAATGTCATATTATAAGTTGGAAAAGAAAGTCAAGTATACTGAACTTGAACAAATATGTAGACAAACGCAACAGAAACTACAGGGTCGAACTTTAATTAAGGACCACTTATACACAGTCTCACAAAAACATAGAAAGAAAACCGACAAACGAAAGAAACTTTATAATGTTTAATTTCATTATCAGTGAACAACATTTTGTCACTTTCATCGAAAAAAATCATTCTTTCTGATTAGACAGGGGAGCCTGAATGAGACTACCCCCCAAAATGACATTCACAAAAAGAGTGTTTCTTTACAGTCTGATCAAACCGAGTGTGCCCCCCTCGTGCTGCCACACAATCCACACAGCGCTGCCTCATGGTGTTGACTGTTCTTGTAATGAGTGCCTGGGGAGGTTTGCCCACTCCTGCTGCAGGTAGTGCAGCAGCTCCTGTCGATTTGCCGGAACAGGGTGATTTTCTTGAACTCTCCTCCCAAGCTCGCCCCAGATGTTCTCAATAGGGTTCATGTCTGGGCTGTTTGCCGGCCAGGCATCCTGGTGATGCCAGCTTGCCCCACAAAAGTGTTCACGGCTCGACAACGATGTGGGGTGGCATTATCGTCCATGAACACAGCCTGAGCCCCAATCTGCTGGAGTGCTGGGACAACCAAAGGCCGTAAAATCTCCTGCAGGTAGCGTTGGCCGTTCAGGTTGCCATCCACATGGTACAGGGGAGTCTTGTGGTGACTGCTGATGCCCCCCCCCCCCCCCCATACCATGACGGAGCCACCACCAAAAGCGACGACCTCCTGGATGACGTCATCTGCCAGCTGCTCCCTGGGACGCCGCCACACCCGAATGCGTCCATCTCGTGGCTTCAACTGGAACTTGGACTCATCGGTGAAAAGCACCATCCGCCACTGAGCCCGAGTCCATGTTCGATGAGCTGTGCACCAGGCCAGGCGACGTGCCCGGTGGGCCGCAGTCAGTTTTGGTTTCCGGACTGGGCGCCTTGCTCAAAGGTTGGCAGCATTGAGGCGCCGCCGTATGGTCATCTCACACACTGCTGTGTTAGTGGCAGCTTGGAGCCGATGCCTGATGGTGTTGGAGGTGGTGGTCCTGGTCCGAAGAGCATGTCTGCGGATGAACCTGTCATCTCTTGTAGTGGTCTTCTTTGGCTGGCCTGGACAGTTCCAGTGGCCTGGACAGTTCCTTTGACAGTTCCAGTGGCTTGAAAACGTTCTCTCAGCCGAATGATGACGGAGTGGGACACTTGTAGTCTTCTGGCCACTTCTCGAACGCCAACTCGATCCTGCAGCCATGCAATCGCCCGGGTCCGGTCAAAATCAGACAGCTTGCGTCTTGGAGGCATTTTTGTGTTATGAAGAAATATGCACGTTGGGCTGCTTTTAGGGGGATTCCAGTCAGTAAAATGCTCTGCAATGCATTGGTTTTTGCACGTGCATTTGGAATTTCAGTGCAAAACCGTTTGAAGCAGTGTTCACTCTTGCTTAAAAAACAAGCAATTTTGACAACAATCTGCAACTTTCAACACCCCCCCCCCCCCCCCCCCCCCCCCCTCTTGCATGCCGCACGTGACAATAAGACAGCTTTCCCAAGCTTTACGGAATACTCTGTTAACCCCTTAAACCCTTCCCAGTCGAGTTCTTCGAAAAAATGCATTGC
>CM031613.1:6848498-6852115 GCA_018398815.1 Conus ventricosus
TTCCTCCATGATTCCTGTTTCGAACCAGTCTTCATTCTTCCTCATTCTCTTCCCATAAGTGTCCGAGGCGGATTGGTTGGTGGCATCGCGGATGTGGTTCCACCGTGATGAAGCGCTGTCTGTCAGGCAGTCCTCTAGGGCCATGTCAATGGCTCTGGCGAAGTGTTTGGCCAGTTCGGGCACTGACGTCATGGCTGTGTTGATCCGAGGACGTTCTTTTTCCTTGGAGCAGTGGATTTGCTTGGGCTGAAGACGCGCCTTGCTACCGACCAGGGAGTGGTCAGTGTTGCAGTCAGCATTGTGGTAGCTGCGAGTGACAAGCACATGGTTGAGTAAGGATCCTCGGGTGATCACGAAGTCTAACTGATGCCAGTAGAGAACTTTAGCAGCGACTTTCGTTCAATCGGCGTCTTCGTCGCGTGACGTCAAACACGGCTTCCGCCCTACAGCCCCGCCGCTCTGTGTTGGCGCGTTAGCAGCGTCCGGAGTCGTCTGCTGTACTTTGGAAGAGTGGCGTCCCCTGTATATACACACACACACTCACACACACACACACAATAAACAAGAACACAAGGAATAACTTCTCTTGCCACTTAGTCCAATAGATACTAGATGGGGCTAATGAAAAAAAACTAGTAAATCACACACACACACACACACACACACACACACACGAGTTTTGATCCAGCTGCTGATTGCCATGTAGGCCTAAACATGGGCCTGACAGTTGTCATCTAGATCTACAAATGTGCTCGTATGCACTGACACATTTCACGAGACTACAAATAATTCCACATGGAGTATCATGTTGTTGTTCTACTGGAGTAAACAAAAAATTTACAGATTCAAAACAACCAAGGTTTACGAGGCTTCATAGGCCTACTTGGGTTTTCTATGACAAATAAACGACCGACTCTGAGTCTAAGCCAAACGTTCCGCCAATTTTGTTGTCGAATCGATTCAGCTTACATTTTACTTTGTAGTGATTCTTTTGGGCTTTTAGCACCGTGACATACCGTGTAATACAACAGGAAATGTGTATACTAATGTTTTTGTTAACAAATTGGAAGTACTTACCGATTATAAAGCAGACAATTGGGCTCGTAAAGATCGCTTCCACGAGCGGCGTTAAAACCCCCGATTGAACGACGCGCTCAGCCGGCGGCGTCCTTGCTTGGCAAGGGTGCGCATGCGCACATCGCCTCTATGAGAGAAAAAGGGGATTCCCTTTAACGACGCCGGTGGCTATACTAACGCGGGCTGCTAAAGTTCTCTAGTGACGGGATCTGGGGTGCTTCCTGGACACTCTGTGGTGTGGCTTGGTGTTCGTAATACAGAGGTCATGGAAGGAGCAAAGCTAAAATTTTTTTTTGTTTTTTGCTGTCCCAATCACTGCGCCACCTCAGAGGCAGTGCACCCATGCCGCTCATTCCGACACCCCGTCCACAGACAGCCCAGTCATCCCCGCCACAGCCCCGGCACCGGCAATCCACAGGGAGCAGTCAATGCCAAGTCGTCAAGAGGCAACCCCCAGCAGGAGACACTGCACTGCTGCCGAGTCACTTCGGTGGTGTTCAGTGGCACCTGTTCTGATCAAGTAAGCCCCCTACTGACGACAATAATTGCTTAGTCGAGGAGCCGGCGTGAGTGAGCTCTCTCTCCGGAAGGTGCCACCATGTCCGTTCAACGACAGCCCCATGGACTCGCCGATACCGGTGACTCTGACGGAACAAACCAAGGCCACAGACGTGGAGAGGACATCGAAATTGAGGTCACCATGAGAGCAGGGCATGAAGGGCCACAGAACTTGAGACATTTTTTTTTATGCTGATCGATGAGAATGAGGATGATTAAGATGATGCTACGGATTTCCAATTCGGTCCGAGACTACATGACAGGGCTGTACTCTACGCTTCCTTTCATAATATATCCCGGTGTCAACCAGGCCCGAGAGATACAGACACCTGCAGTGTTGGTCATGAAATTTGAGCAACGCTCTCAGAAACACATCCACTAAGTGGATGAAACTCGACTGTGTGGTCCCAGTCTTCCCAACTGAGTCCGTAGCAAACTCAACTCTGGGTAGGAGCCGGTCGGGGCAGAAAAACCCACATGACTCTGATGGGATTCGAACCCACGACCTCCCAGCCGGGAGTCCGCGACACTAACCGAGGCGGGCAGTTGTTGACCAGTGGGACGCGATGATTCCTCCCATAGCGTCCGAGCTTACGCCAATACGCACTGGGCTTACACCTCGTAACTGCTGTCTCCCGTGTTGTTTCTATCGATGGGACAGCAGCACTGGAGTGACCTCTCCAGGGCACAGGCCTGGGCGAAGTGTGTGGAGATCCTGGGGAGCCCAATCACCAGAATCCGCCTCTTGGCCTTGCTGACAGGATACAGTGGAAAGGACAATCCAGTACAATATGGTGTCAGCGCAACTGCAGGAATAGCCGAAAGGTGACACGGTGTGTCGATCAACCGCCTAGGGGGCTCCACTCCAGATTTTCTTTCAGGGTTTACTCCCTTAGCCTTTGTCTCTCCCGAGACATCCACAAGGCAGTGAAGCTATCTGACCATAACTGGGAGTCTGGTTCATTGGCACCAGGGCGTATCCACACACTGATGGGCCTGCATGCCACACGTCTTGGGGCCAGACTTCCTCGAGTCCCATGTAGTTTAGCCTGAGTCCCTAAGGTTCCAGCCGACGTGTGTCGCCACGAGGAGGCACTACATAGGGCTTGCTGGAGGAGAGGCTATATACTGACTGGGAAAGACTTAAACATTCTCCTTCCCTTTTGGCAATGCTACAAGCAACGGTAGGAGTCAGAAGTGGAGGCTGAAAGCGAGAGGTGACAAGCACGCAGACACTTCGCCAACACACTAAGCGCACCACACCAACCATTGAGACACATTCAGAAACAGATACATCGGTTATTCCATGGTCAAAGTTAATTTCCGATTATGTCGTATTCATTTAAAATTAGCAATACAAAGTGCTGAAACAAGTACACCAACAGGCCTACTCACTCACATTTAAGTTAGGCACAGTTTATTCTTGACTAATACTTTGCATAAGCAAAGATTTTAAAAAACAATCCTGGATTTTATTATGTCAGTTGACTGGTATAGACGTATAGACCTTCATTTCTACTGTATTTTTTTTTAAGTCAGTAAGTGTCTGCACTAAATATTCGTAAGGCTAAAATACTCCAGCGTGCTGCTAGAGTCTGATTTTTTTTTCCTGCGTACGCAGGCTGATACTCCTGCGGACACTCCCTGTATAGATAGGCAAGGATTAATCCCATCTACCCAACAAAGGGAATGGAGTTTTGTGTGTGTGACCGCTTTTTTTTTTTATCCCGCCGTTAAGGCAAGCATACTCCAACTTCGGGGAAGGTGCATGCTAGGCCTTTGTTTAACGTGTCATCCATACAACGGCCAAACTGGCCTTCTCTTCCGAAAGTTGGTGATGGGATTTTACGTGTGTGCAAGATGTTATGCATGCGTTCACACACGGAACCTCGGTTTATGGTCTCATTCGAAGGACTGTCCACAACCAACGTTAACTCCGACGGAAAAATCCCCGTGTACCGAAACGGCCCGGCGGAAATGCG
>CM031613.1:6852215-6865130 GCA_018398815.1 Conus ventricosus
AACCTACACCACCAGGATCACCAAGATTACAAGTCCGGCGCTCTACCACTGAGCTATTCCGGCCCCTGCCAGCGTCCGGTGTTTCTCCAAACAAGATTAAAGAGAAGCCATGATCAACAACTTGCCTAAATACCTTTCCGTTCAGAGCAACGCAGCATGTCTCAGTATTTCCGCAGAAGAGTGCGAGATTGAAACTCTCTCCCAAGAGGTAGCACAGGCCCATTCAACGGAAAGCTTCATTTCGAGGAAATCGAACCACCCGTAACCAAATCCCAAGTAGTCTTTCTTTTTCTTCCCCCTACGCTCGGCTTCGCTCCCGAATCGCTACTTCAATCATCATACTGAAGAAGAAAGAAATATTTCAGCCATTCCTCACACGGGGGACACTTAAGATGGCCGGGGACAACTCGAGCTATTGTTTATTGTCCGCACAAGATTAGCGGGGTGGTGGCGGAGGTGGTGGTGGTGGGTATGTGCGTGTAAATGGACTTGGGGCAATATAGGCTGATCCTTCATCTTTCTTTCCCGTACTACACGAGGGCTTGAAAGAGAGGGTGAAGGGTGGTGGTGGGGTAGTGTGGGTTGTGACGCCAGCACACCTTAGTAACTGATTACTTGGATGCTAAGACAATGTGGTGGTGGGGTAGTGTGGGTTGTGACGCCAGCACACCTTAGTAACTGATTACTTGGATGCTAAGACAATTGGCCTTACCTCTATTCTTGGCGCCAGCACACCTTAGTAACTGATTACTTGGATGCTAAGACAATTGGCCTTATCTCTATTCTTGGATTTTAGACACACACAAACAAAAATATCATCTGTTGTGGTCAAAGCACAGGGAGAGAGACAGACTTCACTGTTACCGACATAACTGAGACTGCAGTCTGTAGATAAAGGCTTGATCACATCACACAACTGAGGTAGACCCAACAGGCTTACAATCGAAGGGAGACAATAATGTCATCCGTGAACATCCATCCGTTGACAACGTATTGAATCTGATGAACATCAGAGCAAGCTCGTCAATACAAATAGCATTGTCTTATAGTATGGAACTAAAGAGTTGTCCTTACGACAACATCGCAATATCTATCACACGCCAGTGGCACCAAATATTTCAGAGGTTAGAGATCCGCAGTTTGTCTGAAGTGTTCCACTGATAAAGTATAGACTTTAATGTGCGAATTGAGATGTCCATCTCAGATCTTTGTTGGTATCCCCCTCCCCTGCCCTCTATAAAACACAACCTTATTTCTACTTTGGCTATTGGGCTACCTGAAGGAGAGGGGAGGGGGTGGCTGGGGAGGATCCAAAATGGCAACGTGCAAAAATGGCACAGACCAAAACAGGCATAGTTAGAAAGGGCACAAACAGAAAGGGCACGGACGAAAATCAGTGTCGCAAATCACAGCTGGACAAATACAGTACACATGGATCAAGGCACTAAACGGGCACGATCATGACAAATACAAAAATGGTACATTTTAAGATAGAACTCATACACTTAAAGGGAATTACTATTATGATTTAGTTCACTAAACGATAGAATAGGTTGAAACGATCTGTGTGTCTGTATGTGTTTGCGCGCACGTGCGCGCACGCGTGTGCGTGTGTGTGTGTGTGCGCGCACGCGCGCGCGCGTGTGTGTATGTGTGTGTGTGTGTGTGTGTGTGTGTGTGTGTGTGTGTGTGTGTGTGTGTGCGTGCGCGCGCGAGTGTTACTGTGTGTGTGTGTGTGTGTGTGTGTGTGTGTGTGTGTGTGTGTGTGTGTGTGTGTGTGTGTGTGTGCGCGCGTGCGCGTATGTATGTGTGTTTTAGTTTTCATCAGGGTGTCACAGTGTGCGGACTCATAAAAGCACACACATACACAATGCACACACGCTAATGCATGCATACCATATCTGTGGACTCTCCATTTTACACCTTTGCATCGCTTTATTGACGCAACTTACCAGTTCAAATACGTTTAGAGTCTGAGAGATTCAAAGTTTTATCTCAGCTGATGTGTGTTTAATCAGACGAGTCTGTCCCGGTACGAGCCTGTCCCTATCTCTAAGAGTCTTTGCAATGTTGGCTTTGACGTTATTCCAACATTTGTTTTGGTTGGTGATATTTCTGGCTCTTCCTATGAGTCTGGACGTGCGATCTCTTCCTCTCTGATGTTCAGCTCTGAAAGATGGGTATGGTATAGCGGCCTTTACCTTCTTTGTTGAAGTGTTGTGTGTGTGTGTGTGTGTGTGCGTGTGTGTGTGTGTGTGTGTGTGTGTGTGTGTGTGTGTGTGTGTGTAGATTTCTTATCACAACAGACCGTCAAACTGTAAAAAAAGAGACTATGGAGTCATCAGGACACTTACACGATGGTTTACAGCAGGAACGAACCGTCGTCCTACGATTTTGATACGGATGTCAGAACCTTTATAAAACTCTCCATGGGATTCACCTCAATGTTTTCCTCTCACCCTGTTTTGCACAATGTTTTACACTAAAGGCCTTGCAGACCTCAATAGAAACGGAACTGCTCGGAGTTGACATTAGCAGATGAAATTATGATTTATAGAACGTCAAAGATGTTCAGCAGCAATTGAACAACGTTGCTCAGTAGTATCAAGAAACTGGATCACCCACAAGCCTATAAAACCCCAGACATTAGTCCACACTCTCAACAAGACATCACGGCACTTAACCTCACCAGTTTCCTTCAACGGATACAAATGGAATCAACTGACAACCTAAGCTATAGAAATAGGCCTTGACAGAATACTGACCCTCAGAAAACATGTTGAGAACATTGTCCTTAATGCAAAAAAAAAGGCCATCTGCCATGAAAGCATTAGAAGTTAAGGGCATTATACAGCGCCATCTCTGCCGACTGTATCACGCAGTGGCATTCAGTGTGACTGATTATGGATTAGGGTTTACAACACTGTCCAAGAGCAATCTTCAGAACTCACAAAGAGTTCAAAATGAACCACTGATACTGATCTTGGGTAGTCACGAAGGACACACCAGTTTCATAGTTTCACCACAGGATACCTGCTTGACCTTCCTTCAGTGCAGGCCAGACACAGGCTAGAACAGGTGAAGACATATTTCAGAGCACTTGGAAATCTTCAAAACCCATCACATGCGGCAGTCAAGGAAACAAAATGCACTTGTCTAGGACGTGGGAAATCATGGAGGGGTCAGGCAAAAGACATTGCACAGATTGTGTGCCAGTTACCAGAACCACTAGGAACGAAGGAATGGGAAAAGTATCCAGACTACTTCATACCTCTATCAAATCGCCATCGCTCCAGAGCTTGGAAGACATTGCCGATAGTGGCCAGAAGGTAAAACCAACGCAGATGCCGGTGGAAAACTTTGGCACAAAAGAAGACCTATTTATATACACTGATGGTTCCGTCATCAGGTTGGAGATACACAGGGAAGCACAATGGCCAAACTATTCATGAAGACAATGATGCATACCGTTTAACAACTCCAAGTCTAACAATGGAGATAGAAACAGTGACACAAAGACTCCACTGGCTCGCATCCCCAGCCTAGCTTTGAACTCAATAAGCCATGATACTGACTGACTCCATTAACCTGCTCCAAAAAGTGGAAAGTGGAATGCGAAGCCTTTCTTGGCAAGAAGTAATATGCAGCCTTCCATTGGAGAGACTCATAGGGATGCTCTGCCCAGGACATGCAGGTGTTGAAGGAAATAGCGAGAGCAGACACACTGGCAGGCAAGACACGGTAATGTGTGTGTGTGTGTGTGTGTGTGTGTGTGTGTGTGTGTGTGTTCCCCATCTCCCTTGCCTCTTGAACTCCGTTAGTGGATTTTGGGAGACAGACAGGAATGCTTTCACATACTCCTAGTGAAGTCTCAAAGACTGCGGCTTAGACGAACAGATTTTCGAAATCTTGCTGCCTAGTTTTCTCTTTGGGAACTGTGCAGTTGGTCTCGCTTGGTCACCGTAGACGCTGTTGCTTCCTCTTGCGTGTTGAAAAGCTGAAGTAGCAGTCCAGATTGTTGGATGACTATACCCCATCACCGGATTCACATACCCCCTCCCCTCCAACTCCACCCCCCTGCACTGCTCTTCACACAACACACACACACACACACACACACACACACACACACACACACACACACACACACACCTCACTGCTTAACATGATATTGATACGTAGCAAAACTGAAGTGGACTGAACTGAAATAAGTGGATCACTTTTTTAAAAAATCTTTTTTTTAACGCCTGATTTTGGTACTTCAGTTCATGTGTACCTTTTTCCTTTTCATTTAACTATCAACTGTGCCGTTTTCATCCATGCGGCATTATCGTTTTTTGCTTCAGTTTTATCGGTGCACCTTTCGTTTGTGCCTATGTGTTACTTATGCGAGTGCCAATTTTTGACACTACCCCAAAGCATATGTTTACTTAATCTGCCCAGAGTTGGTCGCTGGAGTGCATTTTTTCAGCGAGGAACTTACGAAAATGACCTGACAGCAACAGTGTACGAAGATGCGAGGTCAGACTGCATGTCTGGCCAGGTCGGAAAGTGACACCGAACCAAGAAATGGGGCGGGGGAGGGGGGGGGGGCGACTTTGCAGGTGTAACAGTAATAACGACTGAAAGGTGGTGAGGAGAGGGCATGAAGGGGGAGAGGGGGCGCAAGGGGGGAGGGGGGGGGGGTACAGTACGTGTCAGTATAATTACCAGCAAGGGCGTCTCAGTTGTGGGATATGCATTTTTTTTGAAAGCAATAGAACATGACCACCTAGCACCACCTTCAAAATAGAAAACGCACTTCAAAACATTTGCCACTCCTATCATTTAAAAGCTAGGGGAAAAGGGAGGGGGAGGCCAGGGGGTAGAAAGGCGTCAGTGCCTGTAGCCCCACCTACCCCCCCCCCCACCCCTTTCTCATCAAACCATGGGGGGAGGGTTGGCAGCTCTGTTCTTACGCCACAGGACAGAGCAGGTGAAAAGGTCCCAAGCCCATACCATTGTTATGTGACAAGATGCTGAGACAAGAGACAGGCTATTTCGTAAGTTGTTTCGAAGAGGAGTGTAACGTTTACCTCAATCAGCCTGTTTTGTTCTTGTTGAAGGAACGAGAACGGATATATATATATATTCATCAATCTTTTTTCCCCTTCAGCTGGCCGTAGTTTATCACATGCATTAAAAAAAAAAAAGAAGTTTCTCTTGAAATAGCATTTGCTGTGAGCTGATCGTTAATCCACTGAGGTCAATTAATAGCAAGTATTCGTTCCCATGTTTTTGGTACGTGTAACGATTTTCGGGCGAAGTAAATTTCAAAGCACCCCATAACAGGTCAACATGCCGATGGGGTACGGGTAGATACGGGTGTGGGGTTGCAGGGTGTTGCGAGGCAACATGGGCCATCGAGGCAGATGAGGCACTGCAAGCCCTTGGTTTTAGTCGCCCAGAGCGAGGTAACTTATAAAAAGCACATATGAGCTTTTCCGACGAAAGCGGAAATGCAGATGATCGTATCACATTGATTAGGGTTCTGTCGCATCGCAATGCTTGATACTGGATTGAAGAATCTGACAACTCAAGAACTTCCTTTGAACTTTCCTTGCTTTGTTTTCACAGATTTGCCCTCTGACCCTTCAGCATAAGCTTGTACGCAAGCGCACTGGCCATCCCACGTGCCGTCATCAACCAATCGAAGCAAGCAGATGGCTGACGCCGCCAAGCTTCGTATGTTGGAGACGAGAGATCGGCTCGAAGTTTACTTCTCTCTTTAATTATTTACTTTTGTTTCTCATTCTGGAAAGAAAATGTGGTACACGAATTTTTTTGGTTGAGCTGGCGAGTGATGCGCTCACGACGAATTGCAGATCTGATCATGCCCCATTTACTCTGAAAGTCGAGCACTTGCAGTGATCGGACGCCATTTTGGTGTTGGAATTTTAAACACAACCTGAAGAGGAAACGAACAGCATTTACACTTCAATCGGCATCGTCTGTAGACAGATTTTGCAAAGACAAAATTTGTTTAGCTGTTGAACATTTCGTCTGAACAACATGGCGAACTCAAACACGACCCTTGCCAGTCTTTGGGTGGATGAAGGTAAGCTGTGATCCGAGCGAAGGTGATTGTGAACTTAAATTTTGTGTTGGGCTTTCGACTGCTAACAAACATTGATCAAATGTATTTCGACAAAAAATCTATACTATTTTCAGTGTGCTTTCGGCACGAAAACGTTAAAGCTTTGTTGTTGTAGTTAGTGTTGATATTTTTGTGTTTGTTTTGCAAGACAGGTAAATCTAACTGAACACAATCGATCATACTGAAATCAGTAATGCGAAAAGCCGAAGAGCCGAACTGCTTGTTGCTGACTTGACAGTTCGAACACCGTGTAAACTTGCAAACAGCAAACGAGTCACATTTAGCTTTTCTCAGTGTGGTGAAAAGAGCAAAATCAAGGTGATCATAGCATCATGATCGTTTGAAATGTGAAGAGGTTCGTCGGCAGTGCCAATTTCAGATACCTGCAATATGAAAGATTAATGCAGCAAGTGGACAGGAAGATTTCCTTCAGACCTGTAGTTTAAGTGTTAATTCTAGATTATGTACTATATTCTGTATTGCTTTTATTTTGCCAAAGGAACGGAAATATGTCCAATGTTGACAGAAGAACACATATCTCTGGCAGTTCTATGATAATGGCATAGAATGTGAGCTTTAAAATAAACAGAAAAATTGCCCTGTGACAGAACCCGTACCACTTTTCAGTTCTTTGATAGTGTTTGAGCAAAAAAAAAGAAAGAAAAGATATATTTACCATTAAAATTGAGTGTTATCGCCATGGTTACTGTTGTCAAAGTTGTGTGTGTGTGTGAAACTGAAAGTTTGAAAGTAGCATGTTCTTAGCAAATATAGTACTTGGTATTTTGAAAGCAGTTTTTATCCAAATGAGGCAGACGTAAGACCAACAGTTTGTGGAACAGCTGTTTTTAAGATTTCCAGCTATTCCTAGATATGTCTTGCCGTTATGAAAGTATGTTGTTGTAACTTGGAAGACAGAAACATTGGTAACTCACTAACTCAGTAACTGTTAGTGTTAACATTTCATTTTTTGTTGATTATGACTATGAGACATTTTATAGAGACTGCAAATTTGAAAGAATATTGATCAGAGTCTGAGAATGGGAAAAACAACAACAAATACTTGGATTGTAAATGTTGATACTTGTACACAGTTTGTAAGTTATACTAATAGTAGGCAGGACAAGAACTAAACATTTCTGGTTTTTTATCTTCTAATTTTCTATGCAGAAAATCACTCTCATTATCAATCTAAATATGAGTTATTCTGTCTTGCCAAATATTAAAAAGGATGTTGATTTATTTCATATTTGAGCTTTGTAATGCATTAGCAATAAAACTTAGAATGCACCGGACATTTACGAAATGCAGACCAAAATATCTATAAAAAAAAAGGGGGTGGGGGGGGGAATCATGATTAAGTGGTTGCATGCTAACGTAAAAGTATAAAAAAAAAAAAATAATGGATTTACACAGTGCATCAGCATGGTGTGTAAAAGCTGATTTATGAAGTCAACCATGGGGATTTTTTTTCACTGCGCTAAAATGTGTGGTAACCTAACATCTGTAACATGACACCTCACAAAAAAAAACCCAAAGCTTTTTAAATAAAACACTTGACCACATATTTCAAATACACATGTTCTATTGGATTTCATTGTCAAGGAATAGGCAAGTGATGCAAGAACATCTAGTAGAAGACAGTGAATGTTTTCCCACAAAGTTTATGTTGTCAGGCAATCTATACGTTGGGGTTTGGGTGGATGTCTGCAGTACAAACCCAGGCAATATCCTTCTTGAACCATATAGTCTTTTCTCATGGGCTTTGAAAAAGGTCTGTCTCTCGCTTTCTGTGTTTCTGTACCCGTCTTTCTTTCTGTTTCTCTCTTCTCTCTCTCTCTTACTGTCTCAGTCTCTCAGTGTCTCTGTCTCTCACGCACACACACACACACACACACACACACACACACACACACACACACACACACACACACACACACTCACTCACAAAGCGATGCATGCACTTACAGTTACACACACATTTATACACACGCATGCACATGAGTGTGAGTTAGCGTTCACACACACACACACACACACACACACACACACACACACACACACACTTCTTTTCAAGTGTAATTCTCATATGTATGAGTAAATGGAATTATGTTCAATATCCAAATGAAAAGAACAAGAAAGGAAACTGGGTGAAATATTCAAGTTTGTTACTTTGAAGAATCATAGATGAGAAAGGATGAGAGGTGAATCTGGAGCATAATGTAACAACTTAAACTGAAGGATATTTACATGCAGATAGAATTGGGACTGGTTGGGGGTGGGGTGCTACCATGGTTATGCAGTCCAGTGCACTGAACCAGCAACATGTCTATCTTGCGGTTGAACAAGTGACAGTGCTGTCTTAAAATTTTTGTTTTCATTTCCCATTAAAGAGTTTGTGACATTTTAATTAGAACACATATGACTTTCTCCTTCACGAAATGGAAACAGATTCAATGAAATTAACAATGTTTCAACAATAATTCAGGAACATTAAGAAAGTTTCAATGATGAACACTTTCAAGTGATATATTGCAGCTGAAAGTTCAGTAAAAACTAAGAAAGAGTGGAGTCAGTGATGACTGGTCTCAAGATGTCTGTATTTTCATAAATGAAAGAGAGAAAAAAAAGTTGTAATAAGTACGGATTTTTATAATAAGCAGAATTTAGTAACACCAGCTTGGGATCTACAAGGGACTTCATCCACATGGAATTTTAGAGAAGGAATTACTACATCAGACACATTTAAACAAGACAAACCCATTAGTGCAGAATCAAGTTAAACAAAAAACAGCTAGGAGGTATCATTTTTTTTCGCGATGTCTTTGATTCACCTGCTATTGCTAAAGTATGTCACATTTTGTGTAAATTCTTTTGAGAAAGGAGTCTTTTTAATTACTTGTAGATGTAACACTTTTTTGTGTTTGCCACCACTGACATGTGATTGCATGGAACGCATTTGTAGCTTTTCCAGCCTAGCATTAGCAGGCATGTGTACATCTTTAAAATTATTTTAAAAACAGATAACAGTTGCGGAGCTTTGTTGGTCTTGCCAAGATACAGATTTTGAATTCAGTCAATATCAACTGTCATAATGTTTTGATGTGTCTAATGATCAAGTTCTGTCCAGTCTTCATTTTATAAACCAGCTTGATTTCCAACCTTTTTTTTTTTTCCAAGTTTATTTTAATAAGATAATACTTAGTTACTGTATAAGTGGAAGGGATGTTATTTAGATTTTGTAGTTTCGTTCTGTGTGTCTTTACAATGTGAGTAAAGAATAAAAATGCTTGCATAAGTCATTAGATGATTAAATGTTCAGCTTGAATTAAAATTAGTCATCATTAACTTGAGTAGAGTTATTAACTTTAGAAAATAATTTTTTGCAGATGAAATTGATCAGCAGCTAATCATTGGGAGATAATCAAATTATGAAAGCTTATATCACACACACACACACACACACACACACACACACACACACACACACACACACACACACACACACACACACACACACATACCCTTATCACGTTGACTTGTTTGCTGAAATTATTGATCGCCAGACAGAATACTGGATGACAAGTGACTGTTGGGCATGTTTTTTTCTCCTTCACATTTGCTTTCTTTTCTTACATGTACCCTCTTGTGTCTTTTTTCTGTTTTGGGGAAGAAAAAAAAGTTTTTGCTGTCTCATCTTTTGTGCTTTCCAGCTGGCGTTATTCCCATGTTGCTTATTGTGGCTCCCCATATATATCTGCACTTAGGTTTGTCATGTCACGGTCCTGGCATCACAGACTACAGGGAGCAGTCAGTATCAAATTGTGATGAGGTACATCCTACTAGAGAGGAGACAGAGCACTGCTGCCAAGTCAATTCAGCTGTGTTCAGTTATGAACATTCAGATCCAATCTACAAAAGACACTTTTGCTAAGCTTCTTACTGCTGACAATGATAGCTTTAACCTCTCCCTTTTTTTTCTTTTTTTTTCTTCTTTTTTTCTTTTTTATTTTACGTTTCATTTATTTTAACTTTTTTTTTCATGGAGTCAAATTAGGAGAAAATACATATATGTTTTTTTTTTTAATATTTCTTATGTATACAGATAAAATATATTTTACAAAGTTCCATTTTATCTGAAGAAGAAAGTATTGAAGCCTAGTTGTTTTAAGTGCATAGGTGGCAGTAGGTTCAAATGACTGCAAATCATGGATCTTGTCTTATGATGATCTCTGCAATATTTAGGATAAGGAAGGAGAGGCATAGAGTTCAGGATTTCTTTTTCCAGACAGAATGTCTGACACTACTTGAAATAAGATGGTAATCTTGAGTTTGTAAGCACACACATAGACATGCATGCACACTCACCTGTGGGAGCATGCACACGCGCACGTATGTGTGCATGCATGCATACACACACACACACACACACACACTCACTCACTCACTCACCACACACACACACACACACACACACACACACACACACTCACACACACACACTCACACACACACACACACACGCACGCACGCACGCACGCACGCACGCACGCACGCACGCACGCACGCACGCACGCACGCACTCACTCACTCACTCACTCACTCACTCACACACACACACACACACACACACACACACACACACACACACACACACACACACACACACACACACACACACACACACAGGAGCCAGAAGTGCCATGAAAATTTATCACTGGCCTTATTGATCAGTACAGCATAAATTCGGTCTGGAAGGCTTTAGGCATTCAGTGAGAAAGTTTTGAGGATGCAGAACTTACTTTGCACATTAGTCTGTTCCTTTTTTTCAGCTCATGGTTTTAGTTGGGTAATCCATGTTGACAGTACAAATTTGAAAGATCACACAAACAGTTCACTCAGGTTTATGCAAGCAGATGAAACATGCATCTACCATGAAAGATCATGTGGGTGCATGCACTTGTTCACTTTCACTCACAGACAAGCCAGTGTATGCAGATATCCACACACACACACACACACACACACACACACACACACACACACACTCGCAGACACACTCACGCACGCGTGCAAACATATGATGGTGCATGTATCATTATCAGTCAATCAGTTAATGAAATATTTATTTTACTCATTTAAAATCAACAAAGTAATGTGTCTTGCAGTTGTCATTATAAACTCATGAACAACTAACAAAATATCTGTGAAAATTAGCTATTTACATAAGATTGCAGTGCCGCTCCAAATCCTCTTCATCACCTAAGTCCACTTGCGCCCCCCCCCCCCTCCCCCCCCCCACTGCCCCCTCCCTTCCCTTGCCTCTCCCCCCCCCCCCCCCCTTCTTAGTCTCCCTTGCATTCTGTATACTTGCATACTCATATGCATGAGCGCATGCACACAAACTAGCACAAAGCATTCATAAACATTTATGATACTGTCTGTACTAACCATCGTGGATTAATTCACAACACGGTAGAATGATAAGCAGATGATTAAAATTATTCAGGTACACAGAGATGGGAGGGAGGGAGGGGAAAGTGTGTAATATTTGAGAGTGCTGTCATTCACCATGTGAATACAGATATATATAGGGGAGGGGGAAGGATGGTTTTTGTTGTTGTTGTTGTTGTTGTTGTTGTTGCTTTCTTTCCCTCCCCGTTTACAACTTATGAAGAAAATGCATATGTCTCTGTATGAAGTTGTGTATGTGTTGTAAAAAATGAAAAATTGTTCAATAAAAAAAAAAAAAAAAATTATTCAGGTAAGAGTGGACGTTAAAAATGAAAAAAGTAAAAATGTATCTTTCCACATTCCCTCTTCCTTTTCCAATACACGTGCACGCATGCACATGCACACACACACACACGCAACACACACACACACACGCGCGCACACACGCGCACACACACACACACACACACACACACACACACACGCACACGCATACAACATTACAGGGTATACAAATATTCTCTAGGATCAACTTTGCAGATTACTAAGAAATGATGATGATGGGAAAATCTCTTTCTCTCTCTCGCTCTTTCACGCACACTCACACACACACATGCACACGCACAAGCAGAGCATAAAACCTTTTTCTAAGATCAACACAATAGATTTCCAAGAATAACAGTGGTAAAAAGAATGTCACGTCAGAATCAGACTGAAATTGACATGATCAGATGCCACCCACGTAAATTTTCTCTAAACTAAACCACATCCCTCCCTCTCTTCCCACACTCCACATTTCTCTTTCTCTCTCCACTCTCTGCTTGCTTACCTCCCCCACCCCCTTCTCGCTTTCACCGCTCCCCTAATCTTTCTCTCTCAAACAGAATTTGGTCAACTACAAAATGACAGTTTAACTTCATGTAGAGGCAGTGTTGTACAGGCACACTGTTGATGGCAGGGGAGAGTCCTTCAGGGGGGTTTGTTCAGGCCATGAAACACCTGAGATGATGTGATGAGGCCCTGAAACACCTGAGATGATGTGATGAGGCCGTGAAACACCTGAGATGATGTGATGAGTCGCTGCATCATGACTCTTTGGATACCAGGAGTGAGTGGAGTGGATGATAAAAGGTCGAACTGAATTCTACAGTAGTTTCCTGACAGCAGCAGCAAGGTAGCAGGCTCTCATTGGTTCCAGGTCATAGTGCATGGTGGTCTTCTCCAGTCTGTCAGCGTCTTTCCTTTGCACTGCCCAAGTAGCGGAGTCTGTTGAACAGTATGAATCTCTATTATAGACTGGTTCTGTGGTAGAAGAGGTATAGGAT
>CM031613.1:6865230-7053836 GCA_018398815.1 Conus ventricosus
ACTTTGATGACCGGAGGTAGCACAGGGTTGCAGAATGTCAGAAAGCGGGTGTTGGTGGCCACTCTTTCTGCACCCTTCTTTACTGTCACCCTGCGCACCTCCGTCACACCCTGGGACGCCAGCTCCGTTTTGATCTCTGCCTCTGAAACACCTGATAAATCCCTGCAGCGAATCACTCCTTTCGATGAATTCAACTGTTTGTGGGGAGTCACCCTGATCTCCCTGTCCACTAGTTTTGTTGCTTTCAGCAGCTGTTCAGATTGTTTTTGTGATTTACATTGAATTAGAAACGAGCCGTTCCTCAACCTCTTGATGGACCGAGGGTCACCTGCTAAGCCTTGAAAGGGCTCAGAGCTGAAAGGGGTCTTTCTTGCTCCGTTCCTTCCATAACGAGCCAGGAAGCCCAGAAACCTGTCTTCTGTCGCACCTCCATATCCGAATCGCTGTCAGAATCGAAATCCCCTGAAATAGGGGATGCTGCCTTCCTCTTTTTGGGGGAATGTGTTTTGTAAAAGCCATATTTATTTTATTATGATTCATCTCTCCCTTACCCACCCACCTTGGAGTCCAACTAAGGGGCCAGGGCCAAGAAACCACTGTCTTGACCCCTTCCAGGCTTCGGGAGAGATATACGACAAACAGAAACTACCAACCCTATCCCCCCTGATCATGCTCAACTCCCGGGAACAGAGAGCTGAGCACTGCAGGGGTTTACTTGGCCAGCAGGGGGACTGTCTGTCTTGACCCAGCCCCAAGAAGGGGAGCCGATTAGTACACCCGGGCCAAAGTGTACTCCCTGTCTAGGAGAGGTCCGAGCCAAAGTGATGTGTTGAGAGCGCTGGCCCTCTCAATCACCAGGATCTCATTCCCCCCCGACACAGGTCGCACCGCACGGCAAACGCGGCGGATCTTAAGGAGACCACAGAGAGAAAAGGAGCGTGGAAAAGAAGACTTGAAGGGGAGACGAAGATAGAAAAGGGCCAAATAAGGGAGGCAGAAAACAAGAAAAGGAGAAAGGCAGGTTACTCTTAGTCAGGATCCTCACCCTTAGCCTATCTGACATGGGAAGCCCTACCAGGGGCATCAACTCCTTACCACGTTATGCTTAGGCCAGACAGCATCTTGGCTTTTCGGACCTAGAAGCAGTTTGAAAAAAACCAGCTATTTCCAAGTATTGATGCCCCCGCCAGCAAAGCCTAAGGGATCACTGGACCGCGCAAGCCCTCCGACCACGACAAGGTCGCAACCCCCGGAGGGGGGATGTTAAAAGGAAAAAGCATGGATCTTGTAATGAAAAATATTCTCACCACTTGCTGAAAGTCTTCCTGTGCTTCTTTCAGGTTCCCTTGCTTCAGCAGTATGTTTCCCCTCTGAATTCGAGCCTGTAACAGCAAATACTATACATAACGCAACTTAAAATAATAAAAAAGAAATAAGAAATGAAAAAAAGAAAGGAGAAAAAAAAAAAAAGACAGAAAAACTCTGGTCAGTACAACCTTGCATTAATCTTTTTTCAACACCACCAAATCATACGTGTGTAAACTGCGTAACACTAACAGGTATTCCACCCTTTCATAAGTCACAGAAACAAAAATTACAATGCGCAAACACAGTCTGTCAAAAACATACTGCCTTCAGGACATACGTTTCAATTTTGATCATTTACAGTACAATAACTCTCTTTCTTTGTAACAGAACTTACAGCAGTGAAATCTGGACGCAGTTCTAACACTTTGTTCAAGTCTGGGAGCGCAGATCGGGACTTTCCAAGAGCCAGATACACTGTCGCTCGTCGGAAGTAAGTCAGGTAGTTCTTTGGATCACCATCTGCAAAAAATGGCTCATCAAATGAATGATCTGGATCTGCAAGTCCTTCTCATATATTTTGTGATGAGCAACTGAAAAGACAAATACTAGAATAACATGCCCCAAACACAAATACAGGATACTGAGTGATTGCACTTAAAGGCTGAGGCTGAACCATTTGAGACAAACAACATTTGAACAAATCACTGTCAGCTTGCCCTACAGGGCAGGAATTTCTTTCCTCCAGTAAATACACAACAAAATGACTTAATTAATTATACTTTCACCAACACTACTGTTCAAATAGCAGTACTGAATCATGGGTGTAACTTTTGATCTGCAAATCACGGACAGCCAGCGATCCAGGCCCAATGGAGACCATTACATATCATAATTCACAGAAAAATGACAGACATGCAAAGGTGCAATAACTTTTTAATTCTATGTCATACCAGAATTTACCAGCCCGGTTTTTCACACACACACACACACACACACACACACACACACACACACACACACACACACACACCCCCCATGAAAAATCAAGAAAGTTAAAAGAAAAAAATCTCTGAGTTTGAATGTCAGACCTTCATCCTATATTCTGATCTCATCTCGTAAAACAAACAAATAAACAACCAAAATAACAGTTTGTACCATAAAAAACAGAGAACGGAGGGTTTTCATACATTTGAACTTTGTGTATAAATCTCTGTATACTGACCTACAGCAGCATGGTAATGGGACAAGGCATCGGCCAGTTGTCCAGCTGCTAAGAGCTTCTTTCCCATTTCCAAGTGCTGTTCCACATCACTCTGTTGGGCACCAACCACAGCTGTAAAAGAGAAACTACTAGTTTATCATACCAATCAATTTCCTCTAACCTGCTTTGATCATTTCCTTTCTCATCCTTTAATTAAAAACCTGGAAAGATAAAGATGGATGTTAAAAGGATGACCTGCATTTACACACACACACACACACACACACACACACACACACACACACACACACACACACACACACACACACAAGGCAAGAGATTTACAGCACAAAAGAAACTCATTCTTTTTGACAAGAAATGAGAATTTGGCCTTGCTTAATCAGAGATTCCCCAAACAGAAAATTGTTTGGTTCAAAACAATAAAAGATAAGCTAGTCAGAAAATCATCATGGCCTTCTATTTTGATGACTGGTAATGTTTTACACTCAGAGAGAGAGAGAGAGAGAGAGAGAGAGAGAGAGAGAGAGAGAGAGAGAGAGAGAGAGAGAGGCGGGTGGGGTAATGTAATGTAATGTAATGTAAAAGGATATTTATAGAGCGTTTCACCTCGCGAAAGCCCAAAGCGCATATTACAGAAACATGATAAAATACTAATTCTAACTCAAAGCACACACACGCACATATACACACATACACAGACACACACACACACAAAAACACACACACACACACACACACGCAGACAGACACACAAATGCATAAAAACAAGCAGACTCACGCACAGAGATAAGTGGATATCGTTAATCAGTCCAGGGGAAAAGACGTGTCTTTAGGGAGGTTTTAAAAGTCTTCAAAGAGTCCGTGTTACGCAGAGAAGAAGGCAGACCATTCCACAGAGCAAGTGCCAGGTAAGAGAAAGATCGTTGGCCTAAAGTTTTCAGGTGAGCAACGGGAAGCCGAAGCAGACAAGAATTGGTGAATGAGCATGAGTTGCGAGACAGAACTTACAGATGAAGGAAGTCAGAGAGCTAGGAGGGAGCCAGATTATTCGGTGATTTGAAAACCAGGAGGAGAACTTTAAAGTCAATGCGAGACTGAATACAGAATAGGGAGCCAATGTAAGGATGACAGAATTGGTGATATGTGATCAGATCTAGAGAAGCAGGAGATCAGACAGGCCGTATTGTTCTGAACTTTTTGAAGTTTAGAGATGAGCCCTGACGTTCAACTGGCAAGGAGGGAGTTACAATAGTCAAGCCGAGACAGAACAAAAGCACAGATTAGAGTCTTCAGGGCATTTTGAGTGAGAAAGCCGCGAACTGAGCTGATTCTACAAAGTTCAAGGTAGCAGGACTTGCACACATTAGAGATATGTTGTTTGAAAGAAAGAGTTTGGTCGAGTGTAACGCCAAGGTTACGAACAGATACTGATAGATTTATCTTGTTTCCATCAACATTTATAGAACAAGGGAAAGAATGAATTCTGATAGTGTGTTTCGAAGCAATGAGGATTATTCAGTTTTGTCTGCGTTAAGTTGTAGTTTGTTATTGTGCATCCATGATTTAACACCGGAAATGCATGCTTAAGAAGAGAAGGGCCTGCTTTGCATACTAAAACTGCAACTGCAGTACTAGCTTCTGTATTCATGATGTTCATCCAGTTGCTAGCTGTGACTCATAGCACTGCAATGGGCATACATAGTAATTGCAAACACAGAACATTTAAAGCTTTAGGCCAGAAAAAAAGTAACAGAACCTCTGCTTCTTATGTTGTTAATGTAGATTCCCCATCTGACATAACAATGGATTGAAAAGACAAGACATTTGATGCCGCTGACTTTCTCTGTTCTATGCAGATTAGGTCAATCTTTCTGGCGTTTCAAGTAACATGCAAGGTGAAGTATACACAGGAAGCTGACCAGTTGGTCTACCATATGGCAAGAAGTAAGGACCTTGGAGAATTAGCAGTTTTTTGTTTGTTTGTCTTTCTAATCTTTTTCCTTGTCTTTGGAAATTTTTTTTTTTATACATGTGCATGCAGTCATGATTTGAAAATAAAATAAATGGAAGACAGCAAATTTCAGACTTGATTAAGACAGAAAAATTGCTTTTTGTACCCTTACCACTTATATTAAAGCAACCCCAAGACTAAAACACTAAGAGAAAACAGTATACTAATTTTGAAAATTCCATCTACAGATGTAGATAATATGCTAGAACAACTTGAAACAATGCCCTTTGAATGAATAGGTTTTAATATCTTGCCATGTCATTTCAATTTCATTGACTTAATTCTTAATTTATATTCAAATAGCTCTTCCCTGACACCAGGGACAAATACTAACAGTAATAAAAAGTGTTCACTGTTGAGAACTCCCAAACAATGTTAATTACTTGAAACTTGTGACCACATCAAGCCAGTGATCAATTGTTTGAGTTGCCAGGAGTGCCCCAGAAGAACAGTTTGAGCTACTGGCAAAAATGGTTGGTCAAATTCGATGTGATGTGAGTGAAACATCCAAAGTGGATCCCAATAAGCCACTAAGAACAAAACTCTGTAGCGTAGGACTTAAGTCAAACAACTATGGTTGGCTAGGGTTGGAACTGCTCCTCTAAAGGACCAAACACACCTCATTTCAAACCCCAAAGAACAGGCCAGAGTTCTATACTGACAGTTCCAGTCAGTGTATGTTCAGTGAAAGCAAGACCTAAAGCACTTCCAACCTCTTGGCAATGCCAAGTGAACCCCACATCAGCTATAAGTAGCGTCTCTCACTTGTGTACACTGCAAGGTACTGAAGTACATCCTGCCCAGTACCATGATGGACCCTTTGGAGTGAAACACTGGGTATTCAATCAGCAGTAGCACTGATTCTCCACAAAGAGACGCTGCGAGAAGAAACTACTGGAGTTTGTCAGTGAAATTATTGCCACTGAAGGCCTGCAGAGCAAGCTCAAACCACCACACCTACTTTCAATTGTTTCTCAAGACACAAAGCACAGAGCACTAGTTCTATTCAACGCCTAAGGCATGTACTGCTACTAGCGCCAATCAATCCACTGTCAGCAGCCTGACTGCTTTTCTAGGTACACTCTGCTTGCCCAAATCCTCCCAGTCAGCACACCTGTCCCCACAGAACACTACGTCACAAAGCAAATTGGCAACAACTGTGGCTTGGGTCTGACTACCATTAAAATAACATCTTATGACGTTGAAAGTACTGTGCAGGTCTAGCCAGCCAAGTAACAATGGGCATGTACTGTACAGACTGAAAACACAAACTAACCCAGCCTTGCTAAAGTCTGGGCTGTGGTATACAAAGGTAGAAGTTTTCATTCCTGCCCAGAAACGTCCAATATTGGAAGAAGTTGCCCCTAAAAGCTGGTGAGACCAGGGCTATCACACCCTCAGTTCAAGTCAAAAGATTCCAGATTTCACAGACTCTTCTCCAAACCTTTCCCCCCAATGCTGTTCCCTTCTCTATGTAGATTCTTCAATACCAAGGTCCAGCAGGTGAAAGGGCCCACAAATCGGACTGGAATAAAGCAAAAGACTGGACTGCTAACCTGACAGCTGAAACTGGATAATTTTATAGAACTAACATTCTGGTTTAACGTCCACATCCACCACGGGGGCCGATAGCTCAGTTGGTAGAGCGCCGGACTCGTGATCCTGGGGTTGCGGGTTCAAATTTCGGTATAGGGGGATTTTTCCCTCGGAGTTAACATTGGTTCTGACTCCATCCCCCCTATAGTCGTTCGGATGGGGCTATAAACCGAGGTCTAGTCTGTGTCACATGCACTAAAGACCATACACGGACTCTAAAGATCCCGATGCTCATGTCCTAAGACGGGTGAGTACCGGCTACACGAAAATACACAATGCATACACAATGATGTTAATATTGGTCAACCTGATGACCGCTGAACATTACTGGAAGAAGAAGACCAGCAGTAGCACTAGCAGACGGCCCCCTTACACATTTTACTTCTTCATCTTATACCTCTATGAATCTTCTGTGGATTTATATGTCTCTGCAGAATGGCCATGGAGACCTTTAAAAACTGAATTCAGGTAAAAACAGGACGTTTCATGTCTGAGCTTAAGAGAAATCTGTCGAGTTTCAACTTCAAGCACTGAGTTAGTAAGTGACTTTGAACAGCAAATCAGTGAGTGTACTAGCAGTATCACTTTCACCGACTGTTGCAATCTGAACTTACCATCATAGCAGTAAATATCTAGTGTCAGCAGGAACAATGCAAACGATCTCATTGTCTGCATCCAATCCGGTGTAAGAGGTAACCTCATCTTTGAAGAACCGTGTAAGACTATGACACTTCTATCATGCCAATCGACCGTTTCAAAGTTTTACACTGTCGTGTCCTGTCCACTGTAACAACACATTACACATCGTGGTCTACACGGATTGGTTGACATGTATTTCCGGGTCAAATTTTGCAATGAACTCTGGCACGATATTACGTGCACATGGGAAAACTGTATATTTTGCGATTTCCTAGAATTAAATAAATATAACAGGAAATACAGATAATGATAAGAACGTGAGTCTCAAACTATTCGCCCAGACTACTCTTTGCTATATTTATTTTTGATACCCATCATGCACCATAGTATCCTAAGATGGCGTCCGTTTAAGTTGACAACCGCGAAGGCAGAACTCACAAGCGCTTTATTTCGTAAAAGTGAGCTGTTTTATTGATCATTGACGAAAGGATGTGAGAAAGTGGCATTCGATTTGATTAGATCAAAATGTTTTTAACATAAGTTTTCTGTTAACAAGTTTCCTACTCGGTTTTGCTATTTCGTGTCGTCTGCAGTGCTACGAAAACCAGTCCAGTCATGTTTTGCTACCACTCACTTCTTCTTCCTAAAGATGATGAAGTCACCTCACAAGAACATGTTTAATTAGAGATGCCTTTATTTGATCATGCAACTCATTTATGTTAACGCGAAAACCATCAAAATCATAGGACACCCTTGGCAGATATATTGAACTTATGTTTGTTTATTTTCACAAATAACCACCGATCAATGCGTGGAAATGCCCCACAGACCCATGCTGGTGAGCTAGAGAAATACACTCGTATCTAGCTGAAAACACAGAATAGCTTTTTTCTGCTTGTTTGTGTATCATTCTGTTTTATTCCCGATATTGTGTATAACTGCACAAAATCAGCCTGAGTACTTATTCCAGTGGGAATGTATTTCACCCATGTATAAACTTCTTTCCATGTTTGGACAGTTGACAGTGAAAACAGAAGCTGAGGGTTTTTATTTGTGTCTATGTTTGTTGTTGTTTTGTTATATCCCTGTTCTATCCTGGTTTTCGTCAAAGTAGATCTTGTATTACACAGTTGTTTGAGGTAATGGAAGATAAGATAATGTTGCTTATAGCCCAGCTGACCGCAAAGGGCCACATCAGGGCTGTCACCACGTTAAAATCAACTCACCAGTCAGAGGTAATGGAAGACTTTACTAAGTTAATTGATAGTGGAGATAGCATTGACGTTTTGTAATAGTATCTGGACTTTCGTAAAGCCTTTGATTCGGTCCCACATGCCAGACTGCGTAGTAAACTTAAATCGTATGGTATACTGGGAAAAGTTTTAGATTGGATTGAAGATTTCTTGAGAGATGGAATTCAGAATGTTAGAGTTGGCTCTTCTGTTTCTAGTAATGCTAATGTCATCAGTGGAATTCCCCAAGGCAGCATACTGGGAGCTATATTATTTACTATGTTTATAAATGACTTGCCAGACGGGTTGAAAAGCACATGCAAGATCTTTGCTGATGATACCAAGTTGTACAATTCACCATCCAAACACCTTACAATGCAAAACAACATTGAGCTACTTTGGGTATTTTACATTCAGATATTATTAAAAAGTTCGATCACGTCTGTTTAATGGGAGACTTTAATTATCCAGGAATAAACTGGCAAGAACCCTCGAAGGAAAACAAAGTGTTTGTGGAAGCAGTTAATGATACATATCTGATTCAGTCTGTTCGCAGTCCAACTAGAAGAAGAACAGGACAAAAACCTAGCTTGATTGACTTGACTCTTGTAAATGACGATAACCTGATATCTGACATTGAACACCACAGTCCAGTTGGGAAAAGCGATCATGATGTGCTGATATTTGATGTATATATTGCAATTGATGACTATGACAAGCAAAGCAAACACCACAAATATAATTATGCAAAAGGGAATTACAACAAAATGAGAGAGGGTCTTAGAAAGGTTGACTGGACTGAGTTAGATAGCTTAGATGTGGAAACATGTTGGTCAACTGTAAGAAATAAAATTCAAGAAGCAATGGATTTATATATACCCAGAATTGGAAGTAAAGGTAACAAGAATTTAAGACCAAAGTGGATGAGGAAACCTGTAATAAATAAAGTAAATAAAAAAGTATAATTTATATAAAAGATTTTTGATTACACAAGATGGTATAGATTACCAAAATTATATTAAATTAAGAAATGAATGTTCTAGACTGGTGAGAAAAGCAAAAAGAGACTATGAGCATAAAATTCCAAAAAAAAAGTAAGGAGAATCCTAAATGCTTCTGGAAATATGTCTGCTCAAAATTGAATGTCAACTCTTCAATTAGTCCCCTGAGAAAAGAAGATGGTAATATTGCAGTTAGTGATAATGATAAGGCCGAGGTGCTAAATAAATTCTTTTCTAGTGTATTCATACATGAAAATATTGAAAATGTTCCTGAAATCGACGACGCCTCTTTATCTGATGGAAACATTCTGTGTGATATAGTCATTACACCATTAGCGGTAAAAGAAAAATTAAGTAAATTGGATGTTACTAAAGCTTCTGGTCCAGATGGTTTACCAGATAAGATAATGTTGCTTATAGCCCAGCCGACCGCAGAGGGCCACATCAGGGCTGTCACCACGTTAAAAGATGGTTTACCAGCTAGAGTACTAAAGGAGTTATGTGAAGAACTAGCAGTACCCTTGTGCGTGCTGTTTAATAAATCAATAAGTGAAGGAGTGGTACCCAACCCAGTGATTGGAGGTTTGCAACTGTAACTGCTATATTTAAAAAAGGCACCAGGTCTGACCCAGGAAATTATCGCCCAGTAAGTTTGACTTGTATCCTTTGCAAAGTGCTCGAGTCATTTGTGAGAGATGCAATAGTAAACCATATGAATGACTTTTTCCTATATTCAGATTGCCAACATGGATTTCGACAGGGTAAATCTTCTTGTATGACACAACTTTTAGAAGTAATGGAAGATTTTACAAATATGATCGATGATGGGCTTGCTTTTGACGTAATTTACTTGGATTTTAGAAAAAGCCTTTGACTCTGTGCCCACTACCGATTGTTAAAAAATTAGAAGGTTATGGTATAAATGGGAATATATACAACTGGATTAAGAGTTTTCTTTCTAATCGAGTACAAAGGGTGAGAGTTGGAAATAATTATTCTTCAAGTATAGATGTTGTAAGTGGTATTCCGCAGGGAAGTATTCTTGGTCCTATTCTGTTCACAGTTTTTATAAACGACCTGCCAGAAGGTGTAATTAGTACATGTAAAATATTTGCAGATGACACGAAAATGTATGATTCTGTAAGTAACCATCTGGAGTTACAAGATGATATTGATAATCTGATTAAGTGGAGTGAAACATGGAATTTATATTTTAATCCAGGTAAATGCAAGGTTATACATTATGGAAAAAAATAATCTGGAATATACATATACTATGAAATACAATGATGCTGTCTCAAATGTTGACTCCGTTTCAGAAGAAAAAGATCTTGGTGTATTGTTTGATAGCAGTCTGAAATTTGATAAGCACATGAACAGTGCAATGATGAAAGCTAATAAAATGCTCGGCATAGTCAGACGGTCTTTTTCACATTTGGATATTGAAGTTTTTACAATGCTATATAAGGCATTAGTTAGACCCCACCTGGAGTATGGAAATATGATATGGAGCCCTTACTTAAAAGGCAATCAGCGAGTATTGAGAAAGTGCAAAAAAGAGCCACCTTGTTAATTAAGGAGTTTAACTATGTTAGCTATGCAGATAGATTGCGAAGGTTAAATTTACCATCGTTAAAGTTCCGACAAATAAGGGGAGACTTGATTGAGACTTACAAGCTATTTAAGGGACTTAATAGTACAAATTTTAACAGATTTTTTCAACTAACCTCTAATCAAATTACAAGAAATTCTGATAACAAAATCCAAATCAAATATTGTCGCACTAATATTAGAACATTTTCCTTTAGTAACAGAGTGGCACCATATTGGAACAAACTACCTGCACACATTAAAAAAGCAAAAGATTTGGATACTTTTAAAAACTTTCTGGATACTAACGCTAAGTTAAATATGTTAAAATTCCAGTTTGATTGATAGAAAAGATTAAAATATATCCTGAGCATATGCATGCGTTATGCAACCACTGTTTATGAAATTAAATAAGATGATTGGGACACAAAAAGCTGTGAGGCTATATAAAGTCCCAAGTGAACTGAACTGAACTACTTATTAACTGGTCTAACACATGGAATTTGTACTTCAACGCATGCAAAGTATTACATATTGGCAACAGAAACCCTAAATTAAATTACAGTATGAAAGTTGGGGATCAAGAAGTTCAAATAAAGTGTTGTGAAGAGGAAAAAGACTTGGGAGTCATATTTGATGAAGACTTATTTTTTGACAGACACAGACCGTCAAGAAAGCCATGCAGATGATTGGTATTATTAAGAGAACTTTTACATTCGTGGACAAAGATACTTTACTTAAGACACTTAGACTATATAAGGCAATGGTGAGACCGATTCTTGAATATGGCAATGTGATATGGTATCCAAGCTTAAAAAGGCAATCAATAGAAATAGAAAAGGTGCAGAGAAGAGCAACTAAACTAATACCGGACATTTGTGATTATTCATATGAAGGTAGATTAAGGTACCTAAGGTTGCCATCCCTCAAAGCCAGAAGGATAAGAAGAGATCTAATCCAAACTTTTAAAGTTTTCAATAACCTAGATGATATTGATCAAGCACTTTTTTTTTTAACCTGCACTAACCAGTATATATAAGGAAATATTCCTTCAGCCAGAGGATAGAATCAATTTGGAATAAATTAACTCTGAACATCAAATGTGCACCGAATACTAACTCTTTAAAAATTTTTTATTGATAAGCATAAAACAGTTACTGACATCATGTTCGACTTTTATGGTCGAAAATAAAAACTGGGCTCGCTGTGGACCTGACAAATGAAAGAGCACATTAAGAAGGGGCATTTAAAGCCGCGAGGCTAAGATGAAATAATCATCGCACCTGAACCTGATGAAGTCGTTGGGGAGACATTAGTCATTTTCTAGTATCAAATTGAAGTTTGTATGTATTTAAGAACCTCATAGATAAACATGAATTAATAACTAAAATAAAACATTAATTTGATGGATAAATTAGACTGAGCTAATCTACGACTGGACCAACAGACATAAGAAAATATACAGAAGGGGCCTAAATAGGCTGAGTTGTTTTGATACAATGCCCCAAATCCTAATCCTGATCCTGATAATTATAGGTCACTTGTGAGAGAAGGACAGTGCATCACTGTGTTAAGTGAGTGCGGATAGACAACAACATGTAACCTGCTTGCCTTAAAAACTGAAAAACCATGAAACACTGCATATGTGTGAGGCACAGTAACATAAACGATGAGAAAAAAATGTGATGTGACAGATGAATTCTTTGTTGACTGGTGTTTCTTTTCCTACACATTCACCTATTTGGATGACCTGTCAGATCTGTATGATCTCTGTCCATGAATTTAATTTGTATTTTCTCAGACAATAAAGCCACAATAGTCAGTGACAAGATGTAACCTTATTAAGATTGAACCCTGTCAAAGAATTTGTACACAAGTTGCTTATTTCCCATAGGCGGTTTTTTATGTTAAACAGTAACATATAATTGTTATACAACGTTTATAGGCATACGTCTAGCCCTTAATAGTGATGTCTGTGATTTGGCCCAAGTTTTACAGTGATTAAGGGTCCATCAATTAGCTTGTGATTAAATCATTTGGTAAGAAATGATTTGAAATTGATTCTGAAAATGAATGGACAATCAACATTCATTAAGTTAACCAGAAAAGTGAAAAGTGATGACTAGTATCAGTTATTTAGACAAATTACAGGAACGTTGGGATTCTGGATCATTTTGGTTGTTAGGGTGACAAAAGATAGGTGAAAATCAAAATGACACATGTCACACATGTTTGAAATTTAGTCTTTCTATTTCAAATAACTTTTGGAAGAATAGACAAAAAGCCAGATCATATTGAAAATGGATTACAAAAGAAAAAATGTCTTATATTCATTGGGGGAGGGGGGGGGTAGAGGAGTGTTAAAAAGCAAACAAACACAGATTTACCACATGGCATAATATGCTGTACCATGTCAAAGAAGACACACAAACTATCATCAGTTTGCGCTGTGCATGACCAAATTGTTATGGCTTATGCATATTTTATAAAGAGGCCTAGTGAACGCTGTCTTACTTCAGGTCTGGAGCATGCGGCATAAGTTTCTATTTTTTTATATTTCCAAATGCTGAAGAAGACATTCATATCAGTCTTTTGTTTTGTCTCACCTATAGATCCTCTTTTTGTACTGCAAATCATGTTT
Organism: Conus ventricosus; assembly: GCA_018398815.1. Classification (NCBI taxonomy): domain Eukaryota; kingdom Metazoa; phylum Mollusca; class Gastropoda; order Neogastropoda; family Conidae; genus Conus; species Conus ventricosus. Next base: position 6,878,471 of record CM031613.1, read on the forward strand.
GTTCCATTGTTCTGCTTTATGCTTCAGTTTAGCCTCTCCATAGCCTCTCCATAGAAGCAGCCCTGATGTGGCCCTTTGCGGTCGGCTGGGCTATAAGCAACATTATCTTATCTTATCTCCATAGAAGTACTAAGAAGCTGAGATCAGGTACATTAATTCTTAGTGGACTCATTTTTCTCACACACTATCTTCTTTTCCTGGTCACTGCGCTTCTGCTATCTTGATAGCCATGCTGTGCCACTGGTGCCAGATCTTATGTACATAGACATGTTTCGCCAAAGATCCCGGTTCTTGATCTCAAGCCATTAATTCTGTTTTTCCTTCTTCCGTAATATCAGTCACTAAAAGGTGATAAAATGCTCATTAAGAACCTCCAGAAGCCTAGGGGCGAAAGAATGCCATCTGGAAAAGGATGCTTCAGCTCTGCTCACCTTTCTCTGAGTTCTGTCTTTTGACTTCTTTGGCTTACATTTCAACACATTGGTCGTGACAGTTTGGTCAGACTTCTGATTGAATTTCTGGCTTCGTTGGCCTCCTGAACCAGTTGTGCCACTTGCTTCGGACCATGACTGAATGAATTTTCTGTCTCCCAGGAATAAGAAAATCTGTGTTGCTGAATTTTTTTTTTTTAAATCCTTTCCTCAAGTGTCGTGGCTCTTAGATACTTCAGACTTGTAGGTCCCATAATAGAAATCGCTAGGGCCACATTTTCAAAGTCACCATTTTGCACTGGGTCTCTTATGTCATCCTCGAGGCTTACTGATATGCCAACAAAAACACCTCAGACACATGGAATTTGTTCAGACTCCTGTCCAGTTGCTTTTCAGCTCTCAGTGCCTCTGAAACAAGCACTGAAGACAGCATTCTGATATTTCGAAGATTCCTTCATCAATTTCTGTATCAGAGACTTTCAGATGACGGCTATAAACCATGGGGATTTCCTTTATCATGGTTAGCGCAACCATTGCCTCACCAAGGTTCCCCATACAGATCAGGGTAGACACCCGCCTCCTTTTCCTTCATAGTCAGCACAAATATGATACAATGTATGTTGCCAGAATGGGAGGAATGTATTAACTCCATATTTAGCTAATAAACTAACACATCAAACTCCAACTCCCAGCTATCCATTCCCATCCATGATGCCAGATTGGGCAGTAGAGTGGAAGAAAATGGAAACGGCTGCCCGTTTTAGTCCAGAGGTGTGAGAGGGTTTACTGGGCCTCTTAGTACTGCATGAAAATTCAGACACCAGAATGTAACAAACTGGCTAGAACTGGCATATGTTTGACTTGGTAAGTATATTAGCCAACCAGAGAGTGGTATAAAACTCCCATTTTTCAAATTTCTACTCTTTGATAGATATGTGAAGAGTGTTATCATTGTCACATATCTAGATCTTGATGCCACATAATCAGAAGATTGTTCACAGTATGTTCATTGCACTGGGAATGTTTATATTTCTTGTCATAATTAGAAGATTGTCATCATAAAGTGTTAAAGAGAGAGATTTCCCCCATCACCATTCAGATGGGCAAGAATGTTCATTTTGTGATATTTGGTAATAAATAGGATTGCATTTGTATGACAACTTTAAGTGATGGACAGATTAATTGAAGTGATGCCTTGAATTCTTCTGAACCTATTACAGAAAGCAGAAGTAGCTGTCTTATAGGTATAAGATAAGAAATTCTGACAGTTATGGTGATTGAATATGGAATTGTTGGTTGACTTACTAATTCTTACAATTATGGTGATTGAATATGGAATTGTAGGTTGACTTCATTCATCATCATCTTAAATAGGTCAATAATAAAACACTTTTATACATGTATTTGTTAAGGATTATGAATGATTGTTTTACTGACCAGCCGCCGTGGTGAAGTGGTTAGCATCGCAGACTCCTGTCTTGGAGGTCGCGGGTTCGATTTCCATCAGAGTCATGTGGGATTTTTCTGCCCCGACTAGCTCCTACCCAGCATTGAGTTTGCTACGGGCTCAGTTAGGAAGACTGGGACTACACTGTCGAGTTTCATCCACTTAATGGATGCATCTCTGAGAGTGTTGCTCAAATTTCCTGACCAACACTGCAGGTGTCTGTATTACTGGGGCCTGGTTGATACCAGGATATATTATGAAAGGAAGCATAGAGTACTGCCCTGTCATGTAGTCTCAGACCGAAATGGAAATCTGTAACATCATCTTTATCATCCTCATTCTCATCGATCAGCATGGAAAAAAAAGAAGTCTCAAATTCTGTGTCCCTTCGTGCCCTGCTCTCTTGGTGACCTCAGTTTCGATTTCCTCTCAGGGTCTGTGGCATTGTTTGGTTCCGTCGGGGTCACCGGTATCGGCGAGTCCAGGGGGGCTGTCGTTGGACGGACGTGGTGGCACCCTCCGGAGGAAGAGCTCACTCACACCGGCTCCGCAACTAAGCAATTATTGTCGTCAGTAGGGGGCTTAGTAGGTAGTGTCCTGCGTAATTTGGATCAGAACAGGTGCCTCTGAACACCACCAAAGTGACTCGGCAGCAGTGCAGTGTCTCCTCCGGTGGGTTGCCTCTTGACGATTTGAGATTGACTGCTCCCTGTCGATTGCCTGTGCCAGGGCTGCAGCGGGACCAACTGGGCTGTGGCTGTGGACGGGGTGTCGGAATGAGTGGCATGGGTGCACTGCCACTGAGGTGGCACAGAGGTTGGGACAACAACAAAAAAGAACAAGAAAAATCGTTTTACTGGTGAAAGTTCATGTTACAATGCCTGTTAATTAATAGAACAGTAGAGGCCACTGGATAAGGAAATTTTAATTGTTATCATAAAATCTGGTTATTGTGTTATAATCAAAACTCATGTTTAGTGGACTCTGTTGTGTTATTTTGCAGGGAGAAAAAGCTTTGATTCTGCCAATACTTTGATGCTGTACATTGTGCTGTACATTGCAGGTTGAGGTAGCATGTCATCATGGGTACTCAGTACATGTTCTCACCCCAAGTGAACTATGCCAGTCACCCATCTTCTCATGGTCCCCTCCAACAGCCACATCATGGAAATGGCTTCAGGAATGGGGGATTCGCCTTTAGGAAACGTTTCGAGAGGGTTGACTGGCGTAAGATGGCTTCCGTTGATGTGGAGCAGATTTCACGGACACTGGATTTTAATGCATTACAAGAAAATATCATGAACATTACCTTCTGCAACATTGAAACTGAACTGGTGAGCGTGTGTATCTTGATTTTGTCATCAGAAGATTGAGTGTAGTTATTCGTTTAGCTTCAGCACACTGTGAGAAAAATCAGATATAATATTTTCAAACGCATTAATTTTTGCTGATGTCTAGATCAGTTTAGATTTTTTTAAAGAAAAAGATGTAGAAGGAGACGGTGAGATACAAAAATTAAAAGAAAAATGGAGATTCAAATAAGAGGGAAATGGAAAAGATAGGCAAGAAAAATATATATGTGTGAAGGAACACATAGTGTATGGAGATTAACACATATATTACAGTGATATCTGGATACACATGCACATACACAGATACATGCAAAGCATGTTCACATGCAGAAACAGCATCCAAGGAACAATCATGGGACAGTGGGGTAAATGATGAATTAGAGAAATATCCTTTCTTATAAACAAGTAATTTTTGTTGGTTTAGTTTTGTTTAGTGTTCAAGCTATTGCTCTTTGAAATAGTAGTATTGTTGAACATGAGTGCTTTCTAGGTGTCATTGAGTGTTTATTTGGTTTTGTTTTAATTGAACAGTGTTGTGAATAAATCAGTTTTGTAGTGAATAATGTAATACGTAGATCATTTTATTTCTTTGGTTGCCCTCATTGACACCGATATGATCATTTTTGTTAGTTTGTGCATTATTCAACCATTTTTCCAATGACTTGGAGTGGATCAATTTGGAATTGGTTTAGGCAAGACACAGTAACACCACATGTACCCTTATTTCTTTACCTCTTATTCAGGTTTTGTTTCATTTCTTGAAGGGTTTGATTCATACTAGCTGAGTTTACGTTTCATTTGCTGAAGGTTTTGATTCACACTAGCTGAGTGTACGTTTCATTTCTTGAAGGGTTTGATCCATACTAGCTGAGTTTACATTTCATTTGCTGAAGGTTTTGATTCATATTAGCTGAGTTTAAGTTTTAATGATTGTCTTTTTTTCCGTTTCACTAGGATGTGAGGACAGTTGACCCAAATTTTCTGAAACTGTTCAAGTTGGCACAGCTGACCATTGAATATTTACTGGTAAGCAGAGAGTATACTGATTTCAGCTCTTCATTGCTATATTGTTACAAACAAGCACACACACACACACACACACACACACACACACACACACACACACACACACACACACTTATGTATGTATGTTTCTATCTATCTGTCTATCAAACTATCAGAGTGGTCATCAGTTGCATGTAACAAAATTTCAGAATGTGCAAGTGATTTGCTGGATTTATCATTTATTTTGAATTGAATGTGGCTGATGTTTTGCCTTATTTCAGCTTTGAAATTTGACATTTTCAAATAGACCGAGTTATATGGTTGATTATTAGTGCCTTGTGCAGATGTTTAGACTAAGTTTCATATCTAGGGTGAATGTTTAAAATTTCACCTGATTGTTGTAAAAACACCTAGACTGATTTTACACATTCTTTGCTTTTTACTGTTGAGATACAAAAGGCGCAAGGCATGGATCATATAATATGCCAGTCATTATTTTTTTACAAAAAAGAGGTTTTTGTCTCAAAGAAAACTGTGTATTCCATAGGCTATAATTAATCAGTTCATTAAATAAACTCATTCCCTTCAGTTGCATGTAATTTGGTGGTTCACAGTATTGTCTGAATAATCATGTACAAGGAAAACAAACTGTGGCGTGTTGGCCTGAAACGGTTATTGATGTGCTAACGGTTTTTGTTGCAGTATTCACAGAATATCTGGCTGCTTGTGCACAACTCTAGAAGAAAAATCCAAGAAAACAGATGAGGTATGAAATGCTTTTGACTCTTTAGAGCTTGTTAAAATGTGTTGTAGTAGGCTTTAACTGGGAAGGTTTAGAGTAATATATTGAGGCCTGAAAAGAATAGTTGTTATGGTTACCCCAACCAAAGATATTAACAGAAATCTACTAAATGATCTTGGCAAGCCATTAAAACCCGAGATGGGAGAGAATTTTTGGTGCAATCTCAAGTAGTTGCCAGCAACAAATGGTGTTTGTTGTATGTATGATGTGTTAATACAACCAGTGTGTATTTGCAGAAAACTGCCTTCCATGAATCAGTGGAAATATAAAAACTGAAAAACTGGGGGGGGGGGGGGGGGGGGGGGGGGGGGGGGGGGGGGGGGGGGGGGGGGGGGGGGGGGGGGGGGGGGGGGGGGGAAACAAAAAAGAAATTAATGAATCCACGAAATGCAGTCATGTTTGGGCACATTAGCAGGCAATACCAACATAAGTAGACCTTGTATAAACTTCTTTGCGAGAGAAAGCAGTTACAGTTTTGTTTGCCTCATTGGCAAGACATTACAAAAGAACAAGAGATTGACATAAGCCAAATGAAAATGTGGCCTTGGTCATGTTTGGTGAAAAAGTGGATGATACAGCGCTTGAAGCTGGGTTTCGTCACATTGATTGCTCATTTGGGAAGCAATTTCTGATTTTGTAAGTTAGATGAAATAACTGTTTGAGCCAACCTATGGACCTTTTTTGTTTTTGGGCCATGGTACCATAATCATACTTTTTTCCAGTTTGGTGTACATAAAATTTTTCTGGATTGTAGATGTATTTTGATTAACCCGAAGAGTGCCTTTAAAGCCGTCCAGTTCGCCGAAGTAAAAATGCTTTCCCAGTGCCTATGGGCCGTCCACTGACGTCATGCATTTTTCTTGAATTTTCATTATCGTTACTATTTCTATCAACGGACTCAAATAGAGTGTGCGTAGAAAGCCTTATATGTCTGTAGTCTTAAAATAATATGTAAATGACCGCACGTGAGGGGAAAGCCCATTTATTCTCATCACTGACTGGATGACCAGCCAGCACTTCGTCTCGCTTGCAAAGATGGCGGCGCAACCTTCGACAAGCCCAGCGACCAAATCAACGTATTTACACAGCTGAGCAGGCTCTGCTGATGATTTTTGACAAAGACAATAATCTTTTATTCAACGACTCACTCGAGCATGAAGGTGAGATGATGATAGTGGTGGAATTGCCGACCATATTCATCAGTTATTGAGTAGGGCTGTTTGACCTCAGTGTGTGTTCAGCTGACTGCGTCGAACGAGCTAGCCTAGTGTGTACTCTGCACTGTGTGCCAGTGGCCAGTGATGTGAAAGTCGGCGCGAGAGGGGAGCGTGGCCTGCTCGCGGTGTGACACGGGGCAGACGGAAAGGTAGGGGAAGATGAGGGGTGAAAGAGAGGGTTGAAGTCCAGCAAGGGGGCGTGGTGGGGAGAGGGGGGGGGGGGGCGTGGTCGTGGACTGGTCAGTCTGCATAGAGTGTGAGCATCTTGATAGACTTCTAAACTGTTTTACTTTCATTTACAGGTGTAGTGTGACAATACAAACTTTATTTTCAACTTTTTTGCTTTGTGTTCTTGTTTGGATGTGAAGATGTAGTGGTAAATACATATGTTTTTGATCATGCAAAAAAAATCTATCCAAATCTAAATGCCTAAATAATTTTTTTATTATCAAAATTAACACAAAAGAAGCCCAGATTCAAAATCTTCATTCAATTTCCTTCAAAAATTATATAGATTTCATTTTTATATCTTTTGTAGTTTCTGAGCTAGAATTTTTTGTTAATTATTACCCCCAAATCATTAGATTTCCCTGGCACTGGGAAAGCCTTTGTTTGTACTATATTTAGGCAGTGAACGGGTAATCTTGGAATTCTCTTGATTTGATTAGTATGCACATTGCCTTTTTTTGTTTAAAACTTACACTGCTAACAATTTTTGCTTTCTCTGGTAGTTAATTAATAGATAGTTTGTTCTCTGTCACTTGCAATTGTGTAGATTTAGATCATGTATTTAAAGTTAAGAGCTTGATGAAGTGATTTTCTTGATGGAAAAAAAAAGGATATTTGCACATGTCTGACTTCTTGGCTGTTTTCATGCACACACAGATACATACATCACACACACACACACACACACACACACACACACACACACACACACACACACACACACACACACACATATGTTCATGCGCACAGTCACAGACATGTTCACGCACACAGTCTCACACACACACACACACACACACACACACACACACACACACACACACACACACACACAAAATACTGGATAACAGGAGAATAGTTAAGAACCAGATTCAATGGTATGTCTGTCAACTTCCTTACAGAAAACTTTTGGTTCATTTGATGGTTTCACATGATACATGATGCATTTCTTTTGTGAAACAAAACACAACATGCATTCTGTATTTGTGTTTGCACATTTTACAATATTTGTCATCAAACTGTGTACTGAAATGGCGCCTAAAAATGGGACATCTGCACCATTTCCTGCACATTTCTGCTATGTTGAGAATTCCCTGGGGCACAAAAATATAAGTTGAAGTTGATTTTCAATGTACACAAAGGAAACAGAAGAAAAACTACACCTTTTAGGATTTGAAGTGCCTTGAAAAAAAGACTTCTAAGTATTTTTTATTTCCATAAATAACTTAGCGGGAGTAGATTCGCTAAAATCATCATACACTTTTGTTAAAAACCAAAATTCAATGTTTACGAATGAACAAACAGTATATGTTAAAATGAACTTATGAAATTTGGAAATATCATCAATGGTCAGTAATGAATCCATGTGCTTTCGTTTCCTTGTGAATAATGTGCTTAATGCAGACCAACTTGAAAAAAATGATCCTGAATCGCATATTTGAAATGGTATTTTGATCATGTAGTATTGTCTAGAACATTGTGTTTGTGCATCCTTGACCCAGTCTTTTGACTGAGGGTAAAATTTGGTTTGGCAAGTATATCGTCTCTCTGACTCTCATGTGTGTTATGTAATGACATAATAACACATGAATATAGTTTACCATACAGTTTGTAATTCACCCTGGACTCATTTGCTTTTGTTTACATAAAGGTTATTATTCATCAGCCATTACTGCACATGATTGAAATAAAGTTTGAAGAATGAGTGAACAATTAAACCAAACCGGGAGCAGATAGGGAACAGGCACATTGTATTATGAGAGGAACCATCGTGTTTATGTTCGTTTCCAACGTAGATCTAATTCATGTTTGATTAATGATATTATTGAATATTTTCTGTGGTTTCTTTTTCTTTGGTGACGAGTGTGTATTTTTATTGATGTTGATTTTGATGTGCAAAGTGTTGAAAATGTGTATTATATTTCTATGATTGAAGTTAGATTTACGAAGATGTATGTTGCTTATTGATTGTTTCCTGCATACCAGAGTCAGTTCACAGTCCCATGGACATCCTCCTGTGCAACGTCGTGTATGCATATACATTCACTAGTTCACAGTAGAAACACAAGCAACTGGATGAATTTCCTTGTGCATTATGATTATATTATGCTGTTTAAAGCTTATAAAAGCTTGGAAATTATTATTATTTATCACAAAAATGAAAAACTAAGTAATTGAAAAAAAGATGATTTAAAAATTTATAGAAAAAAGGAAAGAAACTTGTCTGTGCTGAATATATATATATATATATATATATATATATATATATATATAGAGAGAGAGAGAGAGAGAGAGAGAGAGAGAGAGAGAGAGAGAGAGAGAGAGAGAGAATTATAAACAAAGCTTGCTCTTATGTCTTAGATTGAAGAAATAGGGGGAGATAAGCATTCATATCTGCAGTGGTAGATGATTCTGCCTAACTAACAGTATGTGCTTGAGTGGGTGAATGAGGAAAAAATAAAATAAATGCTTCTCACAATGAACCTTCAGCAAGCTTATAGTCTCCAAGGGGGAGACACCCTCCAATAGGGAGGGAAACTCACTAACATATAACTCCTGGTCATATACCGATATTGTGAGAAGCATTTATTTTATTTTTTCCTCATTCACCCACTCAAGCACATACTGTTAGTTAGGCAGAATCATCTACCACTGCAGATATGAATGCTTATCTCCCCCTATTTCTTCAATCTAAGACATAAGAGCAAGCTTTGTTTATAATTCAATATTTCTTGCAGTCATTGCAACACCAAGCTGCTCTGTAAGTTGCTGGAACGGTGCGCGGTACTTATCCTTGGAATTTATTAGTTTGTTATATATATATATATATATATATATATATATATATATATATATATATATATATATATATATATATATATAAGAAACTAATAAATTCCAAGGATAAGTACCGAGCACCGTTCCAGCAACTTACAGAGCAGCTTGGTGTTGCAATGACTGCAAGAAATATTGAATTATAAACAAAGCTTGCTCTTATGTCTTAGACTGAAGAAATAGGGGGAGATACGCATTCATATCTGCAGTGGTAGATGATTCTGCCTAACTATGTCAACCTCGGGTGATGTCGATGGAGGAAGGACTAGCGCACAGCCCAAACACACTCACAGCTTGCTTACGATCTCATTCATATATCATGCATTCGTCACATCAAACCACTAGTAAAGTCTATAACTTTACTACACATGTTCATAGAACGAACCATCAATGCATATGGAATCAAACAAAATAAAACATTCTCTCTTTCCTGAACTTCACAAAATCATTTGTCTAAACATCATTAACTAACCCGGGTATAAATAGATTTCTACTTTACCTGGCCAGGTGATCTTAACTATTCACGAATCACTGTCTTTTTTCTTTCCTTTTTTTTTCTTTCACTGTCACTTTCACAACACGACACAACTGCTGGCACTGGTGTTGGTCTGCTTGCACCGGTCAAGCTGGACTGCTGGCGTTGGTCAGGTTGGACTGCCGATGAAAGTGGCGCTGGCCAAGTATGAGGTCGAACCCCGGTTCAGATAGAACAGTGACTATCAACATCGATCTGTTCTCCTTTCTTTCTTCCTGCATTAACGCATTGCACTCTCTCTCTCTCTCTTCTAGTCTGCTCTTATCAAATGGACATGGTTGCTTTTCTTTTTTTTTTTTTTCTTTTCTTTCTTTTCCTCCTCATTAGTTAGCAGCTCTCTCTCTCCACATCTCTCCTCAGTCCTTCCTCTGCAGACTATCTCATGCTAATCTCTCAACTTGGTTCTCTTCTCTCCTCCCCTCATCTCTCTGCTTTTCTCTCCTCAGAGATTACACTCAGACCTCTCTCTCTCTGTCTCTCTGTTCGTTTCCCCCCGTTCTCCCGTTCTCTCACTCTCACATCCTTCTTATCCCGTTCCGATCTGTCAAAAAGGGCGAGTACCATTGGTCAGTATTTTTAACGCCTCGTCCCCGAAGTTATCTCCCTCTAATTCCATTGGATGTTCAAATCATGCCAGTCATGCCTACACGCCTTACTCTCTGTGGTGGTCAATTGGTCATTTAATTGATTAGCTTGATTTCGCCCCCACCACACACTACCTTCCCCCCTTTCCTACTTAACTGGCGCCGTGTGGCTTAACTCGTGGACACTGGTCACTCTAAATTGGCTAGATGAGTCTGGTTAGGCTCCACGACGTCTGACCAAACCTACCGAGACCTGTCGGTCCAGCCACTCAGACTGTCTGCTGTCTCCCCGCTGTGCTAAATTGGCTGGATGCGACGCATGGAGCCGTCTTCGTGGCGCCAAGATGTCTGCGTTTGGACTTATGTCCAGTTGAAGTGGCCGGCGACGGACCACACTTTGGTTGTGTTGAATTTTGACCGTGACAATTTCCCCCTTGCAAAAGACTATGCACCGCATTGTCTCAAAACAACGGTACAAAAAAGACAACAACCGAATTTGCTGAAACCACAGCTACACGTGCAAAGTTTGAAAAATACTTTACAACCAACGGTTTATAATTATAAAATATATCATTAGTGGATACCACTCCAATGAGTTATCATTGACGTGCGCTCTTGCGTTATTTCAACTCATTTTAGAACGACCTCTGTGCGCACTTATGCAATTCCCCTACCTGCGGATTTGCCACATCTTCTCTTCACAATTTCTATGAAAAGCACAATATAATATGCTCACGATCCATGACACTTCACTGAGGAATCTCCATCCTCACTTATTGCAAATAATGCATTACTACACAAGCGACTGTATGCTCCAAGCATAACTACATTCACATGAACAAGTCTCACAAAGAAAATATGAACAAGTCTCACACAGAAAATATGAACCATAGCCAACTGGGAATGAACCCATATCCAACCAACATAACTGTAATCAACACATATTATCAACACAGCACCCCGGATATGACTGACTTCCTCTGAGTTGCAGCTTGCTAGACTACGCGACTTAAATAGTCAGCTCCGACATTCTGTCGACCTGGAATGTTCTGCACTCGGTACCTGTAGGGCTGCAATGCCATTGCCCAACGCAGCACTCTGCTGTTTTTCAACTGCGCCTCCTGCAGGAATTTGAGTGGTTGATGATCAGTCTCTATCACGAACTCCTTCCCATACAAGTATTTGTGAAATTTCTGCACGGCCCACACAACAGCCAAACACTCCTTCTCTACTGTTGCGTACCCTTCTTCACACTTTGTCAACTTCCTGCTAGCATACCTCACAGGAAACTCGACCCCTTCATGCTCCTGCAACAATACTGCACCTATCCCACCGCCTGATGCATCTGTCCGCAACAAAAATGGTTTGGACATATCTGGTAGCTTCAAGATGGGACGGGAACCTAGTCTTTCCAACACCGTCTGCAGTGCTTGCTCTGCAGCGTCTGACCACTCGACCACTGCCGGTTTCCCTGCCTTGACCAAATCACTGAGAGGACTCGTGATTGCTGCGAAATTTGGAACAAACTCCCTATAGAAGCCAATAAAACCTAGCAGACTCCTGACTTCTGTTTTGGTCTTTGGTCTCTCTGAATTCATCATCTTCTCCACCTTTCCTCTTTCCGGCTGCTTTGTGTCGCCTCCGACAACAAAACCTAGGAACTCCTACTGTCTAGCCCTTCATACAGTGACACATCCCTGTATGACTCTTCTGGAAACTTAGGCAACAAAATCTCCCCTCTTCTGCTGGGTCTCTTTCACCTCACTGATTGCTGCTGCGCCTATGTGCTGAGTCTCACGCTGAATATATCTGCGGAGGAAATTTGCATGGAAAAGTTTTGGTTTCCCATTCACATCAATTCGGTAATCCCGACCGACCTTTTCAGTGATGGTGAATGGTCCCTTCCAATGCATCAGCAGCTTGTTGTGACCCGTGGGAAGCAGTACCAGGACTCGATCTCCCACCTTGAGGGATTGCTTCCTCACCTTCCTGTCATATTGCTTCTTCTGCATGACCCTAGCCTCCTGCAAGCTTTCCTTGCAACCTTACATGTCTCATACCTGTGCCCACCTTTGGAACAGGGCGAGATTGGGCCAATCAGATCAACAGCCACTCTCCTGAATGGTGTGTCAATTAAAGGGGGATGTTTAAGAGGCGCCTTCCTCTTCACCCCTCCTGTGGCTGACCTTTGACACACGTCACATGACATGCAAAAACGCTTGATGTCTGCCATTGCCCTGGCCAATGAAAATCATCGAAGATTCGGTCAGCTGTTTTGCTGGTGCCGAGATGACCCGCCATGAGCGACTCGTGACCCACTGACATGACAGTGTCACGATAACCTGCTGGTACCTCTAACTGAGTGGTCACCTTACCTGTCTTCCCCTTGGTGAACACTCGGTACAACAGCCGCCTTTCACAAGAAATTCTGTCTCACCTCCTCTAACCTCCTGTTTCTCTCCACCTCTTGCCAACTCCCAAGACTTCACGAGCGAAGGGTCTTGTTCCTGCGCTGCCCTAAACTCATCAGGCGACACATCTATGCCTGACTTCCTTGCTGGAACGACTAACGGTTTATCAACCTTTCCCTCCTTCTTGCTCCGTGTTTGAACTGCTGCCCCTGTAGCAGTCAACAACTCAGGATCCCCTGGATCCCTTGCACCCGGAATATTTCCGATGATCAAATCATGAAGGGGTTTCTCCATCACCAACGCAGACAACTCGCCTGAGAAGTAAGGGGTACGTACTTCTATCTTAGCAACTGGAAACTCCCTCACAGTGCCATCGATTAGAGTACAGGTCTGGATTTCCCCTGTCAAATCCCCTTTCTCGACCAGCGTTGTTCGTACTACCCCGCATGAACAACCAGTGTCTCGTAACACTTTCACCCTCTGCTGGCCAATCCACCCTTCTTCCACTGGTAACGAACCACTCAGCCTAGTGCCCTCCATCCCTGACACTGACTGCTGTCCAGTGCTAGCCATAGGCTGCACTCCACCCTCTTCAGACTGAATCCCTTTTGGTTCCACTGCAGGTCGTTTCCCCTGGCGACCCTTATCCACCTCTTGCAAGGCTGCTGCCTTCTGAAACCTCATGCGACAATCCCTCGCCACATGTCCCTTCTTGTGACAAATGAAACACCTAATGTCCCTTTGCCCTTCCTTCTGCCCCACCACTGGGTTTGCAGACTTTGCAGAAAACTCCCCTAGTCTCCTTGCACTCTTCTCACCTGTGCCTAGCACCTGTTTCTCCTGCACCTAGTGCCCAAACGTGCCTCTCTATACACCTCTGCGAACTTCAGCAACTCCCCTGCTGTCTCTGGCTGTCTCTTTCAAATGTATAGTTAACTCAGGGCCGCAACCTGACAAAATCTGTTCTTTCATAACTAGCTCTTTCAACTCAGCGAACTCCTTCTTCGTACCGCTCAACTCTAACCACTTCTCAAAATAGTGATCTAAACGTGCACCAAACTGCGTGTACGTCTCACCTGCTTGTAATTTAGCTGAACGAAATTTCTTCCTGAACCCCTCCTCTGTGAGGTCAAATCCTTTCATCAACGATTCCTTCACAGCGCCGAAATCAGATTGGGTGTCTGCTGGCAATGCAGTGAAAATCTGTAATGCCTTACCCGTCAGTAACGCTGACAAAATGACTGCCCACTCTTCTGGAGGCCAACCCTGACTGGTCGCAAACGTTTCGAAACGACTGATGTATGCATCAATCGAATCGGTTCCTTCGGAGAATTTGGGTAACTTTGGTCGGGGGGCGTAACTGCGCACAGAGTCACTGGAGACTGAACTCCCATCCTCGGGGGTCTCCCTTTGTATTCTCACCTTTTCTAACTCTAATTGAATCCTTAGCGCTTCGCTAGCCTGATTAGCCTGAATCCTTAATCTTTCTGTTTCCTGCTCTGCGCTAGCTTTAGTCCTTTCCTGCTCTGCTATTTCTACTGCGACGCGTCGTCTCTCCGCGCGTTCATCTCTTTCCATCTTTTGTTGGTTTTCAACGAATGCACGCAACTCATCTCCTGAGTAACCTAGATCACGAGCGACGCTCACAAGTTGTTCAATAGGGGTGTTCTTTTCTTCCGCCATTATATCTCTTTTTTTTTTTTTTTTGAACAGATTTTATAACTACGACAGCCAAACTGGTGGTTACCGACACGAGTGACGTAATAGCACAATCCTATGAATGATAATATTAGCTTGGGACAACGTAGTTAGTTTTTATAAGACGCCCAGCGCCTGACCCAACTATGAGAGCGAATTATAGGCAATCTGTGCGAAATAAGTACTCTGGGGCTGAAATGCCAAGCCTAGTATTAACTATCTTGGAAGCAATGCCAAGCCTAGTATTTAACTATCTTGGGAACATACAGTAAGACAACCCTTTGTCTTAGGATTACAATACTTGAATCCCACCCAGCTTCCTCTCTGAGAAGTTGAACAATTATAATAAATGGGCCAGAATATCCTGGCAGGCTCGCCAATAAATTGTCAACCTCGGGTGATGTCGATGGAGGAAGGACTAGCGCACAGCCCAAACACACTCACAGCTTGCTTACGATCTCATTCATATATCATGCATTCGTCACATCAAACCACTAGTAAAGTCTATAACTTTACTACACATGTTCATAGAACGAACCATCAATGCATATGGAATCAAACAAAATAAAACATTCTCTCTTTCCTGAACTTCACAAAATCATTTGTCTAAACATCATTAACTAACCCGGGTATAAATAGATTTCTACTTTACCTGGCCAGGTGATCTTAACTATTCACGAATCACTGTCTTTTTTCTTTTCCTTTTTTTTTCTTTCACTGTCACTTTCACAACACGACACAACTGCTGGCACTGGTGTTGGTCTGCTTGCACCGGTCAAGCTGGACTGCTGGCGTTGGTCAGGTTGGACTGCCGATGAAAGTGGCGCTGGCCAAGTATGAGGTCGAACCCCCGGTTCAGATAGAACAGTGACTATCAACATCGATCTGTTCTCCTTTCTTTCTTCCTGCATTAACGCATTGCACTCTCTCTCTCTCTCTTCTAGTCTGCTCTTATCAAATGGACATGGTTGCTTTTCTTTCTTTTTTTTTTTCTTTTCTTTCTTTTCCTCCTCATTAGTTAGCAGCTCTCTCTCTCCACATCTCTCCTCAGTCCTTCCTCTGCAGACTATCTCATGCTAATCTCTCAACTTGGTTCTCTTCTCTCCTCCCCTCATCTCTCTGCTTTTCTCTCCTCAGAGATTACACTCAGACCTCTCTCTCTCTGTCTCTCTGTTCGTTCTCCCCCGTTCTCCCGTTCTCTCACTCTCACATCCTTCTTATCCCGTTCCGATCTGCCAAAAAGGGCGAGTACCATTGGTCAGTATTTTTACCGCCTCGTCCCCGAAGTTATCTCCCTCTAATTCCATTGGATGTTCAAATCATGCCAGTCATGCCTACACGCCTTACTCTCTGTGGTGGTCAATTGGTCATTTAATTGATTAGCTTGATTTCGCCCCCACCACACACTACCTTCCCCCCTTTCCTACTTAACTGGCGCCGTGTGGCTTAACTCGTGGACACTGGTCACTCTAAATTGGCTAGATGAGTCTGGTTAGGCTCCACGACGTCTGACCAAACCTACCGAGACCTGTCGGTCCAGCCACTCAGACTGTCTGCTGTCTCCCCGCTGTGCTAAATGGCTGGATGCGACGCATGGAGCCGTCTTCGTGGCGCCAAGATGTCTGCGTTTGGACTTATGTCCAGTTGAATGTGGCCGGCGACGGACCACACTTTGGTTGTGTTGAATTTTGACCGTGACAAACTAACAGTATGTGCTTGAGTGGGTGAATGGGGAAAAATAAAATAATGCTTCTCAAAATGAGCCTTCAGCAAGCTTATATTCTCCAAGGGGAGACATAGGGAGGGAAACTCACTAACATATAACTCCTGGTCATATACCGATATTTCGAAACTTGGTTGTTTCTCCTCAGTGACCGCGGAAAGTGGTAATTTGACTCCTCTGCCTTTTCAGTTTTAAGAAGAATGCAATCCCAATCAATCTAAGACATAAGAGCAAGCTTTGTTTATAATTCAATATTTCTTGCAGTCATTGCAACACCAAGCTGCTCTGTAAGTTGCTGGAACGGTGCTCGTACTTATCCTTGGAATTTATTAGTTTCTTGTATTTTAGTCCCTTGCGGATTCATTCCAAGAACTGGCCCTCAGCACTTGTGTCTTAGAGGATATCTTTTTATATTTTCTATTTTTTCACAAGAAAATGTAGCTTGTTTTGCTCTTTCATGATTTTCTTTTGCTTCTTAGATGGCACCTTTGGTTGTTTTTTTTGAAAACTCAACAAACATACTACGGTATTGCACACCAGCCTTTTCTGGGCTGAAAAGGCAGAGGAGTCAAATTACCACTTTCCGCGGTCACTGAGGAGAAACAACCAAGTTTTCGAAATATCGGTATATGACCAGGAGTTATATGTTAGTGAGTTTCCCTCCCTATTGGAGGATGTCTCCCCCTTGGAGAATATAAGCTTGCTGAAGGCTCATTTTGAGAAGCATTTATTTTATTTGTCCCCATTCACCCACTCAAGCACATACTGTTAGTTAGGCAGAATCATCTACCACTGCAGATATGAATGCGTATCTCCCCCTATTTCTTCAATCTAAGACATAAGAGCAAGCTTTGTTTATAATTCAATATATATATATATATGTATATATATATATATGCAAAAGTATTTTATGTTGTTCCTGGTTCAGGACCAAGATGGTATAAAGAAGGAATTGGAAGCATTGAAGAAAGAACTGAACGATGTGAAGCGAGAGAGCCACAAGCGTAAAAAGCTGTTGATTGCACAGCAGCAGCTAATGCATGCCGGTGCTGGCAGTTACAATAAGGTGAGTCTTTTAGGATATTGTTGGAAACATGATTGAGCAGTGTTGTACTGAATGAACGGTAGAAGTTAGGGTGTCAGGTCAACACAAAACAAATATTGTGTTAGTCTGAGATGCTTGCTAGGCACAAAAAGAAGTGAAGAGCTACTTGACAATTTTTTTGTGTTTATAGTCTTCGGATGACTGAGTGAGTTACACCTACTTATCTTCTGATTTCTCTTACTCCCACTCATACCTAGATCCACACCAATGCTCTTACTCTGTTTCTCCCGAATTTTCTTCATGGTGACATGCTGATTTTTGCTGACACCACATCACTAATTATTAGTATTCACCAGTAAATTCAGGTGAACAGTTCTCAGAGATGTCTTGTCTTGCAGCCCATATATGTGGATTAAATTGTGGTTTTCAACCTTATCAGCTTAACTGAAGTAATTATTTATATGATTTATGTTGTTTACTTACTAACACTAGGATTGTGCTAAGGTACTAACAGATCTGCCCCACAGACATATAGGACAATTATTTTAATCCCGTTAAGAATTGGATATTTTCAGTAAGTTATTCAGTGTGTTTGTAAGATCGCCCCCCCCCCCCCCCCCCCCCCCCCCTCCTTTTGGTGCATGATATTGGAAGTGGCCCTTAACTTCTTGTGTGTAGTTTATTAAAACAAGGTCCAAAGTAGACAAGAATTCATTTGTGCTTGGAATTTTGTTTGCACTATTTTAAAGAGGAAAACAATGGGTATTTGGTTATTACAAGTCTGCACAGTTGGATTTAAAGATTAAGACAGTTGGTGCTCATGTTATATAAAACAGATAGACATTGATTACCATAATGATGCTAGAAAAGATAGCTGATTGTTGATAATTCTTTGATTTGGTAAAAGTGGTGGAAATGTGTGCTTTTTTAAAAAGTGCTTTTTAATTACATGT
Organism: Conus ventricosus; assembly: GCA_018398815.1. Lineage (NCBI taxonomy): Eukaryota > Metazoa > Mollusca > Gastropoda > Neogastropoda > Conidae > Conus > Conus ventricosus. The sequence continues at coordinate 6,896,737 of CM031613.1, forward strand.
GATCATGACAATAAATGCAAACAATTTTGAATGGAGAGACCACCAATGAAATAAAGAAAATCATGATGAATCGCTACTGTCAACTTGTGTCAGCAGAATGTTCATTACAAGTCTGACTGTTTCAGTGTCCATTCTGTCCCAAAGCCTTCCTCAACAGCTCCTTCCTGCAGGCCCATATTTCTCGTCGCCATGGCTCTGGATCTGGGTCTGGTCTCAGCTCAGGGGTTGGGTCAGGGGAGCCGTCCAAATCGGGCAGCCCCGATCGTGGGGCAGGCAGCCATATGGCTGGTAACCCTCAGTTTGAGGCAGAGTTCAACGAGATCAGAGAGAGGCTACATGCTACTGAGGCACAGCTGGAGGAGGAGAGGAAAGCCTTGGCATCCTTGAGACGCAAGGTATGAACTCATGTTTTTCCTCTTTTTTGTTTTTTTCTTTTCTTTTCTCCCATTGTGGATACTGCTACCCTCTGAAATAATTTCTGTATTTTCGCAGAGCTACAGATTGTTGAAGTGCTTGTGTCATTATCATTAAAAAAAAATTGACTGACATTTGATACTTAGATGAAATGTGTCTCACAGGTGCACATCCCTGTGCCTTTTGCTATATAAGTCATGATTCTAAGCGACCGTATAAAAAAAAAACCCCACACACAAAAACAAAGAAAAAAGGTGGGGCTGGGGATACTCAGGCCATCTTGGAGATGTCGCCTACATTATTCAGTCTAGGGGGGAGAAACTGCTTCCTGATTACACTGGTTGGACATAATACAGTATAAGGCCCTTTTGCAGTCTGTTCACTAGTTCGTTGCTTGATAGATGTAGAGTGTCTGCTCCATGCATGTTCTCAGCCTTATAGATGATCAGTAGTTTTGGTGGACTGCCATCTCCAATTCCATATCTAAGGTGACGTGAGACTTTTACTTTTGTCACATTCCATTTTACTATTCTGGCGTCCATCCAATTAGATATGTTGTGAGACAGGAATTTTCATATTAAAATAAGTGTTTGGAATATATGCCTGCACCATACCTCCTGCTGACAGTTAAGGGAAACATGAATAGCAAGAAGTTATATCATGCAAGAGTCAGGAGTGATCACTCTTGGAGAGCCAACCTGAGAGAGTGGAATATGCCCATGTATTTTATCGACAATCTGGGTCGGGGTTCGTGTTGATCCGATAACTGACTTAGAGACCAGCGATTTCTTTAAGCAGATAGTGATACTATGACTGTTTTGACTCTCTGCTCATGCAGTATTGTCCAGATTTGTTGGAGTGTCTCTTACATTTCTGTGGTTCCTCTCCTCAGGAGGACCAGATTATGCCAATGGTAGCGGGTAAAGTGGAAGCTGCAACAGAGCAACAGACTCAGCTACACAAAGTAAGTGCTTCCTTAAGATGTTTACTCTTGTTGATGTGGAAGTGTGTGTGCCTGAGTTCATGCACACTTGTGTGTGTATGATGTGGTATGTCTGTGCATGAATGAATGAAGAGTCATTCTGTTACATGTATTTGTGCTGCACTCCAGCTGTTTGTATTTAATTTTATTAGTATCTTCCAAGAAAAGGTAAATTGATATGAGAAAACTCAAAACCACTGTCTGTATGTAGCTGCCAATTGCAAGCTTGTAAACATGTACCAGCTCATATTCTCCTGTGTATAATCATTACAAATACATAGAAATCTACAGTTAAATTATGTTAAGTAGGGAGAAAAAAAAGGCCTTGAGAAACCATGCTGCTTTGTTTATGTGTTTGGTATGGAATTTTACGTGTTGTCTGTATTATGAAAAGGTTGATATTTTTTCCTGCTTGATTTACAGCAAGAGATTGAAGAGGTGAAGGAGGTATTCATGAGGGAGCTTCGTGAAGTCAATGAGAAATACTTGGCTTCTGAACGAGCTTTGGTGGAACTGGAGCAGAGATATGGAGGTTGGTTTTAAGTTCTTGTCGGAACTGATTGTTTTGTTTTGCTTAGCCTGGTGGAATATTACTCTATGTGTGTATTATTTTTTTTTTATAGTATTGTAGAGTTCAGTCCTGTCACATGTCTAAACTGATTTGGATAGATTGTAGACCAATCATCCTGTTACTCGTCTATACTGATTTAGATGAATTTTAAACCGATCAAGTTTGTTTCATTTAGGTCTCTCATGGAACCAGATATAGAAGTATGTTTGTGTAGTTGTCTGATATCAAGTTTGCTTCTCTCTTCTATGCTGTTTCCCCATGAGACGGTACTCTGCTCATCTCAGATCAGTAAAATAGAGACTTTTATCTCAGTCCATCTTTTGCCATGACTTTTTGTCACATTTTCTCATTTCTTAACAGTCTAATGACTTTTTCTGTCTCTTTTTGTCATTTCTTGACAGTCTGATCTTTCCTCTTTGTTTATTTGTCATTTCTCCTCGCTTTTTGTTGATTTTTTTGCTTTTGTTTTATGGAGTAATGCAGTTTGTTAAGAGATACATAGAACACTCAAGACAGAATTTTTTTTTTTTTTTTTTTTGCTGTCTTCTCTGGTTTGGGTAATGCGGATGAATCAGGGAGGTAATGTTTAGGGCTAATTCCTTTTGTTCACAGTCAAACGTTCCTACTTGGGCACCACTTTGCAAGATGATGTGGAGAATGAGAAAGAAATGCTGCAGCAGCAGAGAGCAGAGGTAGCAGCATTACGGGAAGAGCTGCAGAAACAGGTGAGGATGTGATTAAAGCTGCAAGATTCGATGTTGATGCTGATAGCAGGTATTTGAGAATTGAGCAAAAAAAAAAGTTTCTTTCTTCTCATTGGTCTGAAATGTGGATGCCTTCATTATCAAAAGGATCATTGGAAAATGAAATCGAAAGAGCATGAAAGGACTTTAGAAAAAAAAAATCTCAAAACAAAGGCAGTCTGATCCCTTTCAGCATAGCCTGACTGAAAAAGAGTTATTGCAGATAAGTAAAGAGGCCTTAGTTTCTGACATAAACTGATCCAGGACAAACACCACCACTGAAACCCATCAAAATGACTGCAGGAGTGCATTGTCTGTTGACTGGGTTTTCTGCTTATGACAACCTGGTAGCCATACCTCTTTATTGGCTGCTGGCACCAAGTCTGTGAGAAGAAATCTGAATGTGGTTTGTGTTCAGGTGAACAGGGCAGAAATGATCTGAGACAAAGGGCCCGAAGGGTAAAAATGAAATGAAAGGGGAGAGGGAGGGAGAAGAGTAGAAAGAAATAGGAAATGGTGTAAAGAAGAAGGTGGATAATAGCCTGATTGCATTCTGGTCTTTCTGGTAGGTAGATAATAGCCTGCTTGCATTGTGGTCGTTCAGATAAGTAGACAATAGCCTGATAACATTCTGGACCTTTAGTTAGGAAGATAATAGCCTGAGTGATAACATTCTGGTCTTTTAGTTAGGAAGATAATAGCCTAATAACATTTTGGACTTTTATTTAGGAAGATAATAGGCTGATAACCTTCTGGTCTTTTAGTTAGGAAAATAATAGCCTGATAACATTCTGGTCTTTAAGTTAAGAAGATAGTAGCCTGATAACATTCTGGTCTTTTAGTCAGGAAGATAATAGCCAGATAACATTCTGGTCTTTTATTTAGGAAGATAATAGCCTGATAACATTCTGGTCTTTTAGTTAGGAAGATAATAGCCTGATCACATTCTGGTCTTTTATTTAGGAAGATAATAGCCTGATAACATGCTGGACTTTTAGTTAGGAAGATCATAGCCTGATAACATGCTGGACTTTTATTTAGGAAGATAATAGCCTGAATACATTCTGGTCTTTAAGTTAAGAAGATAATAGCCTGATAACATTCTGGTCTTTAAGTTAAGAAGATAATAGCCTGATAACATTCTGGTCTTTTAGTTAGGAAGATAATAGCCTGATAACATTCTGGTCTTTAAGTTTAGAAGATCATAGCCTGATAACATTCTGGTCTTTTAGTTAGGAAGATAATAGCCTGATAACATGCTGGTCTTTTAGTTAGGAAGATAATAGCCTGATAACATGCTGGTCTTTTTTTTAGGAAGATAATAGCCTGATAACATTCTGGTCTTTAAGTTAAGAAGATAATAGCCTGATTGCATTGTGGTCTTTCAGATGGATGACGTTGAAGACAAAGTGCATGACACAATTGTTGCACAAGAAAAACGCAGACATCATCGCAAGGAAAAAGACAGGGTATGTACATGCATTTGTATACCAGTAAGTGCTGCTTACTTGTCTTCATGCTTACACATTAAGGGCTCGGGGAAGGGGGGGGGGGGGGGGGGTGTAGAGTGGGGAGGCAGAGTGAAATCCTTGAGTGTATGTTTCTTGTTTATTGAGGATTTTCTTTCTTCAAAGATTTTTCTTAATGCAGATTAGGAACTCTGATCATACATTACATTCTTTACATTTTCATTATGGAAAATACACACTGTTGTGGCCTGTTTAAAGTAAAGGGCATGTTGATGAAGTTGGAAGACAGAGAGGAAGTGATGAAATTGTTAAGAGATCTACTTGGGAGGGTGGGGATGTTGGCTTTTTTTGTTTTCCTAGCATAACACAGTTACATTATGGTCCATGCTCTTTCTTCAAAACCGGGCCCCTTCTTTTCCTTACCTGGCCAGACATTCTTTGAGTAAACTAATGTAATACATGGATAATTATGGTAAGTCACAGGCTTGTGAAGTGTTCAAGCTGGTGGGTTTTGTGTGTGTGTGTGTTTTGTAATCCTGGCATGATGGGCAGTGTATGCATAAGATTTTTTCTCTCCACAACAAGATGGTGGGAAGGGGAAGGAGGAATCATTAGGCTGTTTGTTCTGGGGCCTGTCAGTTGCAGGATCTGGAGCAATGTCAGGGACTAGGACAACAAGACCAGAGGAATGAAACTGAGAGGTAGTTTTTGTCATGTAATAGAGGATAAGGAGTATCAAAAGAGAGCATGAGAGAGACTTGTCCAAGCAAATCCATATACATATGCTAGTGTGCTATATTTCAGTAAGTGTGTTTCATTCACAAAATTCTTTCATCATGAAATTTGTCCAGAAATCTCATAGAAGGGAGCACAGGACTGCAGTGCAGGACGAAGTCGTTCCCATCGACGTCAAGCAGGAGGTGTGTGTTGCAGACTTGATCTCGTTGCATTATTCTGTCTAATGCTTACCTGGCACGACATGATAGCCATTATCCTTCTTGATGTGGATGTGCCGTCACAGTCCTGAGTGCCAACTAAAGATGTCTGTTCTTGTTTTCTTCTTTTTTTTTCTTCTTCAGACCATTGTCTCTCTGTTTGTTTCATGCTTGAGGAACTGTAATCTTTTTCTTTGGAAGAGTGAAACCTGCCACTGACCTTTTTTTTATTCCTGTAAGACTGGTGGACCAACTAAAAGATGGCAGAATTAAAATTATTCAGATTAAAAGGACATGTCTCTGCCGAGGTGGAGATGATCCAGAATCCACCTTTTAATACACATCTGCACCAGAATGTAATGGGTTGTTCACTGGACCAAGTTCCAAATTTCTACCACATCAATTCAGTAATTTTTGTATAATCTTGCTGACAGATGGTTAAACCAAGAGAGTGTGTAAAAACAGCATCTTTGGTGGAGGTAGGAAGATATGAAAAGATACTGGACATTTGGGCATCCCCGTGTTTTATCAGCTGGAGAAATTGTGAAATGAATGGTGCCTGAAGACCGGTCCTCATGGAACCTTTTTCATAGTCACTGTCTCAGTCTTTCACTTTCTGTTACCCTGCTCTCTCTCTCTCTCTCTCTCTCTCTCTCCCCCCCCCTCTCTCTCTCTCTCTCTCTCTCTCTCTAGCTCTCTCTCTCTCCCCCTCTTCCCCCCCCCCTTCTCTCTCTCTCTCTCCCCCCTCTCTCTCTCCCTCTCTCTCTCCTCTGCCCTCTCTTCTCTCTCTCCTCCTCTCTCTCTCTCTCCTCCCTCTCTCTCTCTCTCTCTCTCTCTCTCTCTCTCCCCTCTCTCTCCTCCCCTCTCTCCTCTCTCTCCCCTCTCTCTCTCTCCCTCCTCTCTCTCTCTCTCTCTCTCTCTCTCCTCTCTCTCTCTCTCTCTCCCCCTCTCTCTCCTCTCTCTCCCCTCTCTCTCCTCTCTCTCCCCCTCTCTCTCTCTCTCTCTCCCCTCTCTCTCTCTCTCCTCTCTCCTCTCTCCCTCTCTTCTCTCTCTCTCTCTTCTCTCCTCTCCTCTGTGCCACATTTTTTCTCTTCTCTTTCCAGTCTTTTTTTCAGTGTGTTGCTGTCAGTAAATCAAAAGCTGTTACCAGGTGGGTTTTAATTCAGAAGGGGGGAGGGGAATCCAAATCCATGTCAGGCCAGATATTTGCTTTTGAATCCATATGTGTATGCTGTACTCAGACTGGTGGCTTTGGAAAGAAAAGTTTGAACATGAGCGTTCAGAGAATTGGTTGTGTGCTTTAGCAGGTTTTGTGCTGCAGGGTAAAGTAGCAGAGTGTATGTGTGTGTGCTTTCACCGTTTCTTTCAGAATCTCTCTCATGCACCACCAGCCCAGACATGCTAAAGTACTCCACCAATCTCTTGCACATTATGATGACTCTAAATGATATGAGGTGGTATAATTGTTAGAGCCATTAGTTACATTCTTTAGTTTTGTCCCCAAGATGGCCAGGTGAGACAATGTGTAAATCAGCTCCATGGTTGTTTCTTCAGCAGGGAGAGTCTGTGATGATGCAGACGGCAGAGAAGGAAGCCAAGGAAAGAGGCATGAGCATGTATCCCAGTGATGATGATGACCAAAGCTTTGGTAAGCACATTCATAGCATATTTTGTTCTCATTATTCTAATGATATTTGAGAAGAGGAAAAGCAAATCAACTGAATGCAGGCGTAACTTTCTGCCACAACCGTGACATGCCGAGACGCACTATTTTTGGTATTTTTACAAAAAATATCCAGACAGAACCAAACCGAATACATCAGTAAATATTATGTTTTTGAAAACTTCAAGTCATGTTCTTTTAGAAGAAAATAATACTACAGTCCTGTGCTCAGTACACACTTCACTCGCCACTGGTTTGAAAAGTGTAGGCAAACAGCTATCAGCAAAAACTTTTTCTCCATGTAAGTATGGATGAAAATCAATATGATCATAACTGTAGTCAACACAATGTGTAGCAAACACATAAAAACAATGTATCTCTCACACACACAGCTGTGTGCATGGTCTAAACCTCAAACAGAGAGCTGCTGTCACATATTGAAGAAAAAATACAAAAATTTCATCATCATTTGGTATGTGCAACTCACGATCCTCACTCATATCCTCTCTGTCCGATTCGGCAAGTTCGGAAAACAGTTCGGAAAAGTTCGACAAGTTCGGAAAACAGTTCCAGTTCTTCATTTGATTGTTCTTCCATTATTCTTTCAATTACTTCTTGAAATAAGATGTTTCTGTTCGCTACGACTCGCTGACGCTTCGGTGCCGACAACATGATGAACACGGCAGCCAGAGTTATCTCCACTATCCCATGAGTGAAAAAGCAGAATCAAACGCGAGATATACACCAAGGGAGAGTACCACCTAATAGAGGAGATCCTCAGCTTTCTGTAGATACCATATTGTTTCCCTTAGACTGCACAGCTGCATGTGCGAGTAAATCGTCGATCACCTGGCGGGAGACGCGTCTGTGCAAAGCACTCAACCCGTCGCCCGCCAGGTGATCGACGAGGCGGCAATGAGTTAAATGACAAAATCAGTAAAGTGAAGGGGTGGTTTTCTTAGGTAGATGTGATGTGTTATTACTGTCATTTTGATGTATATGCTGTGAATATGTTGAGTCATTTTGTTTTCTTAAGTTTGAAACTGATAGCACTTGAAACAAGTGAAAGCAAATACGGGAAATCAAGCAAACTCATGATCTTTTTTCTTTAAGATCAGGTACTGACAAAGTTTTGTTGGTGCGGAAGTCTGGTGTTCTTCTGTACCAAGTATATTCAGGTTTTTGTTTCGTGAAATGTTGTATGACCATCTTTGTTCAGCCAAATATATACTGACTTCCATAAAAAACGCGAAAAATTGAAAGGCTATTTTCGGGTGAAAAGGGTGAATATACAATATTGAACCATTGTGGCAAGTTGTTTGGGTCCAAGACTCACGTGCAGTGAAAAAATTGTGTGAGCAACACATCATTCCGGCATTGGAGGTCAACAAAAATGGCAAACTGGTTGCTGCATGTGAGGCACGTGCACACCATGCAGAGCAAAGTTAACCAGCGACAAGTACGCAGGCATGCAGCCTTTATAAAGCCGCGCTACAAGGTTCAGATAACGACTTGCCGTCTGAGCGCTACAGAGATGCCAAGACTACGAGCAGAGGAACGCAATCGTGCCCTAGGCCATCTGGAGGCTGGTGTGGATGCCAGGCAGGTCGCCAACATCTTTAACGTCCACATCTCAACCATCTATCGTCTGCAGCACCGCATGCGAGTCACTGGTACCACTGATGATCGTCCCCGGCCAGGCCGTCCTCGGGTCACCACACCAAGAGAGGATCGCCATTTTGTTCGAACCCATCTGCGGGACAGGCGGCAAACAGCCGCTAACACTGCTCGACAGGTGCCTGGGAATCTCCAGCAACGAACCAGCCTCAACACTGTGCGGCGGCGTCTTCAGGAGAACGGGCTGGCATGTAGGCGTCCTCACAGAGGTCCGGTACAGACACCAAGACACCGGCAGGACAGGCTGCAGTGGGCACAAGCCCGAATCAACTGGCGCAGGCAGCAGTGGGGACGCATACTGTTCTCAGATGAGAGTCGTTTTTGCATTGACATGGCTGACGGTCGTGTCAGAATATGGCGTCGACCTGGTGAACGCTATGCTGACTCCTGTGTGGTAGAGCGGAACCCCTGGGGAGGCCCGAACGTTATGATATGGGGTGCAATTGACATTAACCACGCCATAGGACCAGTTATCTTTCAGAACATTGGTCCTGGTCGCGGACAGGGTGTCAATGCACAGCGCTACATCCACCAGGTGCTCAGACCCCATGTCGTACCTTTTTTTGCGCAACACCCAAACTGGACATTCCAACAGGACAATGCAAGACCACACACAGCCAGGGCCACCCAGCAATTTCTTCAGCATAACAACGTCAATGTGCTGCCCTGGCCAGCCCTCAGTCCCGATTTAAACCCAATAGAACATTTTTGGGATGAACTTGGCAGATGGTTGGACCTCCTGCGTCCACGACCAGCAACAGCGGCTCAACTTCACCAGGCCATCGTCCATGTGTGGGCTGGTGTGCCAAGGGGACGCATCAACCATCTGGTCCACTCAATGAGCCGCAGGTGTCAAGCAGTTGTCCATGCAAATGGTGGCCACACACGGTATTAGGACTTCAAGCTGGTTTGTCGCGTGACCTTGGATTTTCCACACAAAGACATATTGCTGATGACATTTTCACACATTACCGGTGTAATGAATCAAATCACGTTGAATTCTTGCTTCCACTCTGTACAATTGTGACCAATAAAATTCGCCCCTAACCTTCAGCTTGTTTTGCTTTCGCGTTTTTTATGGAAGTCGGTATAGTATGGAAATCTTGTGTTGTTTGAAGACACTGGAATAAAGTTTGTTGAAATCTAGGTTTGATATCAGTTGTAAATACAGGCAAGTATTCCTTCATGCGGGCATTCCCCATTGCACACCAGCATGCCATGAAGAACATTCAGCAGTAATAGCAACATTATTCAAGTACTTGCCAGGCTACTGCCACGACATATTGGTCCTCATGAGATGACATGATGAAGATTGGTTGGTTCAGCATACTAGTATAGACTTCTCTTCATCATTGCATGCTGTCATGTCTCACTGAATACAGTTTGTTATCTGGTCTTTCTTCGATTACTTACTTCCTTAGGCCCATAGCTCAAGGGTGAGCATAGGCCATTGACAACACTTCACCATTGCACTCGGTTCAGGGCTGCTTGCTGAATGCCTGTCCAGTTGGTCCCCTGCCTCTACATCTCTGCTTCAGTTTCTCGCCTCCAGCTGCTGTGAGGTCGGCCTCTCGTCCTTTTCCCCATCAGGTTCCATGTCAGGGCTTGACGCGTGGTGCTGGATGCTGGCTTCCCTAGAGTGTGTCCAATCCAGCCCCACTTCCTCCACAGAATCTGCTTGGCAACTGGTTCCTGTCCTGCTTGCTTCCATATATTTTCATAGTTGATATTCTCTTGCCATTTGATTTTGAAGATGCGCCTCAGACAGGTGTTGAGGAAGGTCTGAATTTTTTGCTGTATTGCCTTGATCATTCTCCAAGTCTCGCAGCCCTAGAGCAGAATCGACTTCACATTTGAATTGAAGATAAGCAATTTAATCATCCCTCTGATCTTTCCTGAGGCCCAGATGTTCTTTAGCATGATGAATACTGCTCGCGCCTTGCCTGTCCTGGCCATGATGTCTCGGTTGGTGCAGCCCCTGCTTGTCAACTACACTTCCCAAGTAGACGAAGGAATCTACTTTCCTGATGGGCTCGCCCCCGACTGTGACTGGGCTGCTGCCTGTGGTGTTGATCTTCGTCAGCTCGGTCTTCTTCTTGTTTACCTAGAGTCCTGTTCCTGCTGATGTTGTCTCAAGGCGGGTGGTCTTGTCCTGCATCTTTGTGTGACTATGGGAGAGGAGTGCCAGGTTGTCAGCAAAGTCAAGGTCATCTAGCTGCGTCCAGAGTGTCCATTGTATCCCATTGTTCCTACCTGTTGTTGTGGTCTTCATGATTCAGTCGATGACCAGGAGAAAGAGGAAAGGTGACAACAGACATCCCTGGCACATTCCTGTCTTCACCTCAAAACCATCTTGACAACTGGCCTGCTTGAGCCACCCTGCAGTTCATATCCTGATAGGTGCACTGGATGAGAGAGGTGATCTTATTGGTGTTCCATAGAGTCTTGATAGCTTCCATAGTGTCTCTCTATCTCCACTGTAGAAAAAAAATCCAAAAACCTTATGTATCCTGTACCGAAGAAACACTCGACAGTGTTTCTTTGGTACAGGTTTCATAAGTTTTCACTTTTTGGACAGTATTGAATCCATCAGTGAAACTTGCTTGTACGTGTTGCTCAGGTAGGGATTTAAAGGGGATAGCAACAATGCAAAGCAAATGTGCTGTTTTACAGGAATGGCATCCGGGACCAGCAGCCTACGAACACCCCGCACTCCACGTGGCAACAGTACCCTTGGAAGCACACTAGGGTATGTCTGAAGCATGAGAAAAGTGGGATGCTATAGCTTAGTTGTTAAAGATGGCATGTTATTACTGACTCATTTCCCCCGAAGTCGGAGTGTGGCTGCCCATGTGGCGGGTAATCAAAAACGGTCACACGCGTAATGTTCTCACCCCAGCTGATGCATTTTTACCGTAGTGTTCAAGTACTTCAGCTGTTTGGATGATCCCTGGAGTCTTTTAGCCAGGGTACGACAACAACAACAACAACAACAACCGACTCATTTTTCTCAGTTTTTTTCCTCAGTGTCATCTCCCTTACCCTCTCAGTGGCATCACTCCGATGCGACTTATTGCTTCTGAACACAGCCACACCCAGAGAGAACTCTCAGCACCCCAGCACAGACAGTCCATTGGGAGCAGTCAGTGTTACATTAAGACAAGCTACCACCAAGTCTACTCGGTCCTGTCTCCAGCCATGTGACTTTTCTCCTTGTCTTTGTCCACTCTTACACTTTGCATTTCTCCTCCCACAAAAACACTTTTTCCTTTCTTCTCACACAAACAATTCTCATACTTTTCCCCCCTTTTGTAAAGGTATCCTTTTTTTTCTGAAAACTTAGAAAATAAAAAAAAATCAATACATTGCTTCATTCAGACTCCAGTTCGATTCATCTTTCTCGACCAACCCAATCATCCTCTTCGTTATGCCCTTGTGTTCTTTGCATTCAATTAGGGGGACAGGGGCTAGCAGTCTGCACCTGCGCACCTCGCAGTTCCTGGAGCAGTTGCGTCAGAACCCCACCCTGGCATCATGCGGGAGCAGTTGGCGGAGTTGCTGTCGGAGAAGGTGGAGAAGTGCGGCGTGCCGCGGGGAGCACCAGGCATCGACGACACCCTGCTGCAGAACAAGCTGGCCATGCAGCGCACCCAGAGGCAGGCCTATCTGCAGGTGGGACTCTGTGTGTGTGTGTGTGTGTGTGTGTGTGTGTGTGTGTGTGTGTGTATGTATGCGTGCGTGCTTGGTGCATGTGGGTGTGAGTGAGTGTGAGTGGGTGTGGGAGAGGGAAGGAGTGAGGGTTAAAGAAGATAGGCGAATGGGTAGGGGGAATGGAGAGGATGTAATGTGTGTGTTTGAAGGTGGGTGGGGTGCAGCATGTTTGTATCGAAGGAGGTAGATGTTGGGGGTGGACATGTTTATGTATGGGGTTAGGGAAGGGAGGGAGGCATTTGTCTTTATATGTGTGTCCTTGTTTACGTTCGCCAGTGAGAGCTCAATGGTATATGTGACTGTACATGTTCACCAATGTTAGTAATATGAGCATATCTGACATGTCTGTGGACTTGTCAGTGTATGTGTGTGGCCTCATACATGCTCTCTTTCCCTCTCTGACTCTGTTTCTCTCTCTCCCTCTCGTTTTCTGTCCCTCTGTGAATACATACATGCATAATCTCACACGTACAAGCATGTTTGTGGTACTAGCACAAACACTGTTGTGTGCCTGTTTATTCAGAGGTATCCCAACTTCATGGAGCTGAGGGATCGCTACAACAAAGAAGCTCATGATCGCGCAGTGAACATTCTTCGTCAGAAGAGGAAGCAGTCGCCACGATCTTTCGGAACAGTGCCAACCCCTCGTTCTCAAACAGGAAGGAGTGAGTGCATTGAGCTGCCTTGATTGAGATTAGTGCCAATCTGAATCATGGAACGGATGAGCTTAAGTGAGCTGTGACTGAGGGAGGTGGGGAGAAAGAAGAGGTGTTTTTTGTTTTTTTTAGATGGAGGAGTGCAGAGGGAGACAGTAGAGAGAGGTTTGGAGTGAGTGATTGATTTTTTTTCTTTTTTAATGTAAGCAGTTTGTCTTTGTTCAAATTTCTAAGTAAGGAAATACATGAAAGGAAACAAGATGTAGTTTAATAATAATAATAATAAGGAACATTTAGTGCGCTTAATCTTAAACAAAAGCCCTAAGCGCTTACAGCAATAAGCCCTAACACACACACACACACACACACACACACACACAAACACACACACACACACACACACACACACACACACACACACACACACACACACACACACACACACACACACACACACACACACACAAACACACACACACACACGCACACACCCACACACCAGCGAAGGAGCAGAAAAATTATGTTTTGAAGAGAGTTGTTTTGAGTTTCATTGACTGATTCTCGAAGTTTAAACATTGTTCAGTGTTTTCTGTCAAACAACTACGTGGGATGGCAGGCTGAATTTCACAGAAGTCTAAAGGACATTTCACAATGAAAGCAGGCTGTCCGTTTAAGATATTTGTCAGCATTTTGGGTACCAAAGAAAGCTGTCGCATAGCTGTGTGATTTATTCACTAGTCTGCTTATACGTGACAAAGGCTTTCTGGAGAGTTTTCTTGTTTTCACTTAAGATATACAGATGGACAATAGCTGCTTTCATTGAAATCCAGCTGGCAAGATTGTTTCAGCCATGCAGTAAAAATTGTACAGGAATTACCGTAAAGTTCGGACTATAAGCCGCAACTTTTTTCCCCAGCTTTAAACCCTGCGGCTTAAACAACGATGCGGCTTATTTGAGGATTTTTCCAGTTTCAGGAGCATCACACTCTCATCTGTTCTTAGCTTCTCTGTAACTCACCATATCGTGTTTACTGTTCATGAATTTTTATGATGCTTTTAACTACAATTTTCTCTGTAATCGTGTAATGGAATCGGTAACCCGTTCAGAAATACAGGAATCGACATAAGTAAAGCCCATTACTGATATCTTTTTTCATCAGTTTGTCTTCTACAAAAATACGATCGCTTCGAACAGTGCAGTGTGTGGGCCGTTTCCGACCTGTTTAATCTTGACTAACACTAGCTGAATTACGAACAAAATAACTAAGCACTGGCATGGTATTAAGCGAAATAAAACAATCGAATCGTTTCATTAATGTTCTGGTTTGTTATTATATGCGTTATCTTACCAAGTGCGTCTTGCAATTCAAAAACGATGAGTGCATTCGACTCGGTCATTGTCAGACCTTGGCTTCGATCCGCCATTGTTGAAATCGTGGACAGGGAGTGAAGGTTTGCATTTGATACCTTCGCTTTGATTGGCTTGCGCTTTCGAGTACTCAACCAATCGCTTAGCTCGATACACCAGTGAATTCAGGAGAGAACTGCCTTTCTAGCGCATCGTTAATGTGTTGGGGGTTTTTTGGTATTTTTTTTAAAGCAATGATGTTGGAAAGACAACACTTGTAAGAAGCCTCATAAAAACTTCGATTCTAATTGATTTAAAACACATCGTACTAAAAAAAAAAAAAAAAGACTGAAGTAAAGCTGGAAACATGCTCTTGTATTCTGACCTATTTAAACGCCAATGAATGCAATGAACACATTGTATGTGTTGATTTTCAACACTATGTTAACTCAGCACTCGGCCAGCTGCCGCCTGCGGCACATCGGACTGTGTTGTATATATCTGCAGCTTATAAACCAGTGCGGCTTATTTGTGAAAAAAGTTCAGATAAAAAAAAATTTAGTGGGTGCGGCTTATATACAGGTGCGCTCAATAGACCAAACTTTACGGTATCCAAGACCGACTGACTTTTGCTAACTATGCCAGGTTGGATTGTCATAAATGGTTTTCTACGCTTTCAGTCACTGATGAAGTAGTTTTCTGTTGTGCATTATTTGACCGACCATTCAGACAGCAACTAGCTCTACAAACATGTCTAAGAACAAATGCATCCTATGTCACTCAGGTAAAAGCTGTACAGTTGTTGGACAGGAAGATATGAAGATCTAGATTTCACAGAGACCTGGCATACAGTGGCACTGATCACAGCATATGCAAACAAAAGTGGATGCCTTAAAGACGGGGCTAGTGAGACTTGACATCTGTCAGGAAAAAGATACACTTACAGCCTGTTGCCTGCCATCTCTGCTGGAACAAAACTCTGAATTTTCAGTGCAAACATTAAGGAAGCATCACTGCACAAGGCAGAAATAATGGAAAACAATAATGGAAAACAACACATTTCTACCTCAAGATAATCTCCTATCTCAAGATAATCCAGGTTGATGTATATGCCACACAGGGAATATGGATGCTCAAGACAAAAAGTATAAAAAAAAGAAATAACAAATTTCTCAAAAGCAACAAACCAAACCCACTGGGGAAATCTAGGCCAGGACTGAATGGCATCAGGCTGGATTCATTAAACAAGGGCAGCCAAGCAGCGCTGGAAGCACTCTGGGTTGTGAAGCGGACTTCCATTCTATCAGGCTTAGTGAGGCAGTCTTATGAAAAACCTGAAGCCTGTGGGACTGATCTGGGAAACTGCAGGAAGGACAAAACCGCTGGAAATGGCAGTTGCAAAGACCTTTCGTCTTCAGGATGCGTGAAGGAATGACAATTGTTATTATCACATAACTATTAACAAGAAAGAGCATGAGTCTTTACCATGTGATGTATCCCATTTGAAAAGGAGTCATGAAGAAATAAGAGTTCATGGGAGAATTTCAGTCAGATGGACAGTGAAGAAGAAGAGAACTTGGAAGAAAATGTGGTGTCAAGAATTTTTCAGCTGCATTTTGCCTTTTTTTTTTTTTTTTTAAAATGTAAATAGTGTAATCTGCCTGCTTCAAGAAATGTCCAAAGATGTTCAAGTGCATACAGTATGTCTGATTTACAAGGTCACTGGGATTCAGATTTTTTTTATTCTTTTAGAGTTGAAGAGAGGAGAGTGGGGGGTTGGTGGATGACTGTTGAATGAAATAAGTTTTAGATCTATTTCCCACCTTTAAAACTTGGCTTTGATGTCTTAACGTTGTCAAAGAGTTGGATGCCTGTGCAGGTCCTCGCCCTCCATCCACCCAGCAGGAGCCTCGCTCATCCAGTGTGGGCGGCCGAATCAGTGCGTCCCAGACCAGAGGGTCTGCCCATGGCACCCCACGCTCTTCCAGCGCTCCCTCTCCCAGGCCACGAGCACAAGCCACACCTCAGAAATCACAGCCTCATCCCCACCCCAGGGCAGGGTCCCCACATAAAACTCCACTGTCCACAGGGTGAGGTGTGTGTGTGTGCGTCCGTGTCTTTAAACCATGTAGGTCTGCTGATTAGTGGGTTACGTGCGTGTGTAGGCTAAAGGGAGCCAGTTGACTCATAATTAACCCTATTGCATTTATGCGTCTATTCTTCCTAGTAGTTGTCTTTCAGATTTTTTTTCAAGGAAAATTTAGTCCCCCAAGCAGGCATAACCCTATTCATTTGATATTTGTTGCAGAGCAATCATATTTTGTCAGAAGGTGTAAGTCAGGTGTACACTGTTTTTACAGGCTGTCTATTTTTTTTTTGATGTAGCATAATCAAGGTAGAATCATGGTGACATCATGCCTGTAGTAAATAATCAAGAGTTAACATGCTATATGAGCATTTATAAGTAAAAGGAATAATGAAATATATCTTACCTGTATTTGTGTAATTCACTTTAAATGTCACATGTCACCAAAGTAAATATCACTTACTAACTGCTCAAGTACAGGTGTGACTGTACAAGTTTTGAGTCAAAATTGTAGACAAACTGATAACTGCAGTTATATCCACCAAATGTGTGGTGTTCAGTTTGCAGAAATGTTGATATTAGCATTCGGTGGTCTTGCGTTTTCTTAGACTAGGAATGTGAACAGGCTAGTTGACTGTTAACACTTACCAACAAAGCTGGAAGTTGGCTTGTCATCTGTTACACCGTCTGTGTCACGTCATCTTCCCAATCACTTGTTACTCACTTTTTCTTTTAATCTGATTGTGTTGATCAGTGCCACCTTAATTTGTCTGTCATAACACTCATTCTCACATTGTTTTTGTCATCTCAAAACTAATATTTCTTCTGTAGCATATACCACACATTCCATTCTTTCATTCTGAGCTACAATGTTTTCTGCAAGCAATCTGGGAGAGTGTGTGCGCCATATTTCAGGCCATTTTTTTGTGTGAACAAAGCCAAAGCATAGCTTCTGAATTGGTATCAACACTTCACTAGGCTGTCCAGACTTTGTGTGTGGAAGTTTCTTTTATGATGTGTGCACAAAGGCCAGCCCTTATGGTAATGAAAAATTCCCTCACTTGATCTACCTGCATCTAGTGACAGCTGCAGTAAATATTTTGAAGCAGATTTCAGGCAGCCAGCTGTGGTAGGAATGAATGCAACAGAGTTAAGCAAGATGATTATATATGGGAACTGACAGAGAAAAACATCCAGAAAGAGAGAAATATTATATTCAAAAGAGTTATCTCTATTTTCTCTTCCATTTTATCCTCTCCTCCTGCTCCACCTTGTGCGAATTATATTCTTCCTCCTTCTTTGCTTTCTCTTCGTCCTCTGCTCCTCATCCTCCTTATGGTCTTCTTCTGCTCAGCCGCCTCCTGTCTTCCTCATCCGCTCTGCCCCCAGCTACTCTTGGTTTTGCTTCTCATCGTTGTCCTCCCGCTCTGCCTCTAGCTGTTGTTGCTTGGATGCCCTTGTTTTGATTCGGCTACCCCTTCTCCTTCTCTACCTTCAGCTTCTCTTGCTTTGCTTTTGCTTCTCATCACGCTCTACCTCCAGCTATTCTTGGTTTGATTACTGTTGTCATCATCATCTGACGCCTACCACACTTGCTTTGCTTCTCCGTGTCCTCATGCTCTGCTCTTACTACTCTTGCTTTGCTTCCTCTCCTCATGCTCTGACTCTATTCTTGCTTTGTTTCTCTTCCTCCTAATTCTGCTCTCTACCTCCAACTACTCTGACATGCTTCTTCTCATCCTGCCTGTGTCCTGCTACTCTTGATTTGCTTTCATTCCTCCACTCGCTCTGCCTCCATCTACTCTTATTTAGCTTCTCCTGCTCCTCTTGCTCTGCCTCCTCTTCATGCTTTTGCTGCTGCTTTTTCCTCCTGCTTTTCCTGCAGATCCTTTCTTTAGCTCTGTTTCCTCATGTTTCGTTTTTTTGGGTTTTTTTTTTGCTCATTGCTACTGTTTTTCCTGCTTTTCTGCTTGCTCCCCATTTCCCTACTAATATTTTCCTCCAGTTCCTTGTCGTCTTCATCCTCCCTGCTGCTCTCTTTCCTCCTCCTGCTCCTTTTGCTTTTCATTTTCCTCCAGTCTTCATCCTCCTGTTTCTCCTGCTTCCCTTTTTTTCTTCTGCTCTGCTTCCTCCTTTTTTTTCATCTTCCAGCTCTGTTTTTTCTCCTTCTCATCTTCCTCTTGCTTCTTCTTTAAGATCAACGACAGAATGGACTAGCACACAGTGGGATTCTGAGGAGGATTCATCAGAGGACGACATCTCTGGTGTCAAACCCTTCTCCCCCTCGCCCAATGTGCGGCTGATTCAGTCAGGACCCCGCCCTTCCTCCGCGTCCCGCCCGTCTCCTTCCCCACGTCCTTCCCCTCGTCATCAGCCAAAGCCCACACTGATCCAGTCTCGCCCTCTGCATGGAGGGGACCATGACATTGGAGACATTTTGGGCTCTGATGGGTGAGTGTACTTAGTTGGTGACTTGATTGTGTATGAGTGTCATGAATGTTGAGCTTTTGCCTTGGTTTTGGGAAAACGGTCGTTTGGATCTCAAATTTGATGGTTTAAGACTTCCAGCTGACATGTTATCTTTTTTTGTGTATTATTTTCCAAATTGTCACCAGGTAATGAAAACTGGTAGTCATGCATTCCAGATGTGACTGGTCAGAATTAACAAAATCTGAAAATTACACATCCAGTGCTGACGAGATGTCCAATAGCTGCTGTCTGCTGAATTTGGCTTTAACGAAGGCATTGAAGGAAGGTAGTGAAAGCAGTAAACATGAATTATGTTGATGTTACCTGCTCTATATGTTTGACTGTTTGACCGTTTACAGGGAAGACAGCATGCCCGTGAGGACACGTTCACCAGCATCACGCCTGTCATCATCAGCTCCGCAACCCCGAGGGCAGAAAGTGGCCAGTCTGGCTCGCAGCATAGAGAACCAGTTGGGGTGAGAGGTTCTTTCACTTTGGGGTTTTATGTGTGTGTTGTGAGTGTATTTGTGTGTTTATACATAGCTGTGTGTGCATTTTGTGTGCATGTGTTAAAAACACTTGATCATTTGACTCTTTTTTTTTATCACATCAGTCTGGAAATTGTGAGATTTTGTGGTGCAGTATGTATCCCAGTGTTGTTGCACCACTTGTTATCACTCTAGTGTAAATCTTTTAATTTGCTCGGGTGACTGATTCAGCTTGTATTCAGTCATTCTTTAACATCATCATAAATTTGGGTGTATGTGTGTGCTACATCCACAGAGCCGTACCCAGGGAAAGCCTGTTGGGGAATAGACACAGTGTCATCAGCAGGATCCAGGAAAAATCAGGCCTTTTTGGTGAGTTGAGCTTTTCTTTTTGGAATAACATTGTTTCATCACAGTCTAACTGTGTATATTCCCATCCGTAATGAATACATATATTCAGGATTTTCTTGTTCAAGATATTATTGCACATATCAAGTGATTTGGGGAAATAGTCACTATTGTTTGTGTTTTTCTAAGAAATCTTGTGAAATATTGGACGAACTTTTAGCTTGTGTTCTTGAAAGTATCAGAGGACAGTGTGGAAGTTAGCAGCTGAGCACACCACTTCTGACTGTGTGTCTTTTCCCAGTGAGCCGTACTCTGGTTAGAGACTGCTGGGGAGGGAAGAGACGGATGAAAAGGATGGGTACGAGTTAAAGAAATGATGATGGTGAAATGCTGAACAGTCTGCTGCAGTTCAATCCAGTCATACATAACCATTCCCAAATTGAAGTTTGCATAGTGTTTTCTTGTTGTTACAGGAATATTTCTTTTCTTTTTGTGAAGAAACTGTATTAAGTAGTGTGTTTAGGAAAGTTCATTAGGGTAAAAAAAAGATACTGCCCCAAAATCTACAAAAAGAGAGTTATAGTGAAATATAAATATCGTGAACCATCTGTATTCTATTTTGCAATTTTCAAGATTATTATAATGACCTTAGTATCATCAGGTATTACATAAAGTATAGGTATGAAGGAGAGTGGTCAAGATGTGTAGCAATCATGTTAACACAATTATACTATGCATTAACTTGATCTTATACAGGGATAGTTTAATGTACCTTGTTAATGAGGGATGCTTTTTTTTTTCTTTAAAAAAAATTAAAAAATTCCTGTGTGAAAATCAGGAGGACTTTGATGATGCCAGTGACTGGGATGATACAGAAGAGCCAGCTCGACCCCCTCCAAGGTTAGAGGAGAGCGGTGCACACTTAATACATCACTCTGCAGCAGTTACTTTTGTGTTCCTGACATGTGCAAAAGTGTTTTCGTGTGTTTGTCATGTGTGTGCATGCATACGTTATCTAACAGCCTCATCCATGCGCACGTTGTCTGTTAACCCTTGGACAGGTTGTGAGATTTCAGGTTACTGAAATGATCACTTTGGAGACCCTTAGTAGTGAGTTAAGTAACAGGAGTATTGTTTGGTTGATTTTATCCTGATGATGGGGAGCAACATAGTTTCATGGGGATGGATGTTTCATGGGGATGGATGTTTCATGGGATCTTTTTTCATCCTCATCTTCCATGCCATCCCAGACTCCCATTACTCAGTTGCTGTTCACTATGGCTACCCCATAGACATGTACTCATAAGATGATCCTTTTAAAGCCCTGAAAATCGGCACTCCTTAGGCAGCAGTCAATATGAGGTCGTCTGGGAAAAGCCCATGAGAGGATATACTGCCCTGCTGCTGAATCACTTCGGTTGTGTTTAGTCATGCCTGTTATGATCCAATACGCGCAGGGCACCTCTTCATAAGCTTGGTACTGACAACAAGTAAATGCTTCAGGAGTGACAATCCCTGTCTGTAAGGCCCATGATGATGTCAGTCCTGTAATGAATGTGCGTAGTGCTGATGTTAGGGTGATCTCTGTGCTGTGTCGCTGTCTGAGATGGGTTCTGACGTGAGTGTTGGTGCTTTCTGAGCAGTATTATGCTGGAAAATGTTCAAAGGTTGTTTTATGAGATGGTTTTTTTTTTTTTTTGTGCAAGTCGCTGTTGAAAAGTGAAAGCTTTGTAATGGTTTTATCTTTAATATGTAGGGTTGCCACTTAAAAACAGTTGAGTACTGTGGGCTGATAGCTGGTCACCTGTTAATCTTACCACCGAAAGCGACATTGAGAGCTGCAGTTTTTGGAAGTGAACTGATAACACATTGGGTTGGTCTTATAAAATAATAGTTATAGATTTTGACATACCATTTACCTCAGCAGTCATGCATGATGTGACAGACACAATAGTGACAAATATTTGTCAAATTGACACAGTGCAAAACCATCCGAGTTATAATCATGAAGAATATGCTCACTGCTGGATCAACTGGAGCATTCACAATCAGTAACAAGGGGTTGGTGGAGTATGATCCATCAGTGAGAAAAGAATCAAGCTTTACCTCTGGGTTGACATGTCATGACTTTTTTAAAAATTATTTTTTCTTCTTTCTGCAGTGAAAGATGATTGTTTGCAGCTTGAGGAAGTCCCTTTTGTATGGGGAGTTTGGAATAACCAGTTTGAGGAAGTCCCTTTTGTGTGGGGAGTTTGGAATAACCAGTTTGAGGAAGTCCCTTTTGTGTGGGGAGTTTGGAAGAAGCAGCTTGAGGAAGTCCCTTTTGTGTGGGGAGTTTGGAATAAGCAGTTTGAGGAAGTCCCTTTTGTGTGGGGAGTTTGGAAGAAGCAGCTTGAGGAAGTCCCTTTTGTATGGGGAGTTTGGAATGAGCAGTTTGAGGAAGTCCCTTTTGTGTGGGGAGTTTGGAATAAGCAGCTTGAGGAAGTCCCTTTTGTGTGGGGAGTTTGGAATAAGCAGCTTGAGGAAGTCCCTTTTGTGTGGGAGTTTGGAATAAGCAGTTTGAAAGTTGTGTCTTTTTTTTTTATCCACACAATGATCATTCTTCAGTGGGGTTTTGTTTATTTGTAATGACCACCTAAAAGTAGTTTGCTGTATTTAACACCCTGCTTAACATAGGTTAATAACAGACGAAAAGGGCACCAGTGTGAGGTAATTAAAAAAAAGACTAAAAAGGCACCAGCGTGACTGTTGCATGTTTTCGTCACATTTTCTCCTCTAATGGTTTAAGAGTGCTTGCATGATATCAAGTGGTGTTCAGTCTCTGCCATGTTCAGTCTTGCCCATGGAAAAATCAATGGTATTCAGTATCTCCCCATGTTTATCTAGTAGGCTGTCTGACCAGTCAGGAGTTAAGTGTTGCAGTCCTCACTCTTTCCTGTCTTAGCAGTGTTCAGTCTCTCCTGTCATGAGTGTCGTGTTGCAACGCTCTCCTGTCTGAAGTTTAGTAATGTTCTGTCTCTCTGAAGCTTAGTGGTGTTTACCTGCTTCCGTCTTATGCTTTATAGTCAGTTTCTTCCAACATGCGTTTAACATTGTTCAGTTTCTTCTTCCTTCAGTGAAGTGTTTTTCAGTCTCTTTTGAAACATAGATAACTGAAGATGCTGTATCTGTGTATCTGGATTTTATCTGTGATTAGAAGCCCTGAACACACTATTTTGGACTGAATATAGATCAATACACTTACTACTACCTGACCACAAGGAGTCTGCCACAATAGCCAATCTACCCTGAAATAATGCTTCAGCTAAACTTAGTGTAAAAAGTTCCTAGTTTGTTTACCATTGTCATGAGTTGCTTGCTTTTCTTCTTCTTGTTCATCACCATTCTCCCTCCACCCTCTTTCCCTTTCTCTGAGTTTTATTTCCTGGATACCTTTCTTCACATGTTTAGCTTACATGTTTATGATTTTGTATCCTGTTTGTTTGTTTTCTTATTTGAAACATTGTGTGTGTGGTGTTTCTGCATGTTTTTATGGGTTATCTTTCTTCTGTCCCAAGATACTTGTGGCTGTCTGTAATGTTAGCTTCATGCATCAGTTTTCTGTTAATGCCTGTGTGTGTCATGAAAGCAGTTATTCAGTATAAATCATTATTTTTATCAGCCAACATTCCACCATTGATGTATCATCTTCGTAGCAATGTCTTACATGCCGGGGTTGAAAGTATGGTTCATTTTGATTTTGTTGGTGCCTAATTTCATCCCGTTCATGTTGATTTTGATTATGATTCAGTTCTCTTCCTCGCTGTCGGTAGCCTCCCTTTGTTGTCCTCCCCTCAGTGATGGTTTCCAGCATCCCTTGTGCTGCAGTCCCTCTGACCTGTGTGGGGCGCTTGATTTGATGGTGATGTGTGTGTGTTGGCAAGCAGGGGAGGAGAGAGGAGGGGTCCAGCAAGCACTGATTTATCCTCCAACACTTATGGGACAAGCCAGTGGGGAGGCTCCACCTCTAAGGGTACGCTTCTGAAGACCATGCATGTTTGAATAGCTGAGAGGCAGCGCAGGGGAGGGAAAGGAGAGACGTGGGGAAAGGGTGGAGGGGGAGGGGGGGCCTGTAATCAGTTTTTAAAACTGAGGAAAAAAATATACATATACTGACTTCCATAAAAAACGCGAAAACAAAACAAGCTGAAGGTTGGGGGTGAATTTCATTGGTCACAATTGTACAGAGTGGAAGCGAGAATTCAACGTGATTTGATTCATTACACCGGTAATGTGTGAAAATGTCATCAGCAATATGTCTTTGTATGGAAAATCCAAGGTCACGTGACAAACCAGCTTGAAGTCCTAATACCGTGTGTGGCCACCATTTGCGTTGACAACTGCTTAACACCTGCGGCTCATTGAGTGGACCAGGTGGTTGATGCGTCCCCTTGGCACACCAGCCCACACATGGACGATGGCCTGGTGAAGTTGAGCCGCTGTTGCTGGTCGTGGACGCAGGAGGTCCAACCGTCTGCCAAGTTCATCCCAAAAATGTTCTATTGGGTTTAAATCGGGACTGAGGGCTGGCCAGGGCAGCACATTGACGTTATGCTGAAGAAATTGCTGGGTGGCCCTGGCGGTGTGTGGTCTTGCATTGTCCTGTTGGAATGTCCAGTTTGGGTGTTGCGCAAAAAAAGGATCGACATGGGGTCTGAGCACCTGGTGGATGTAGCGCTGTGCATTGACACCCTGTCCGCGACCAGGACCAATGTTCTGAAAGATGACTGGTCCGATGGCGTGGTTAATGCCAATTGCACCCCATATCATAACGTTCGGGCCTCCCCAGGGGTTCCGCTCTACCACACAGGAGTCAGCATAGCGTTCACCAGGTCGACGCCATATTCTGACACGACTGTCAGCCATGTCAATACAAAAACGGCTCTCATCTGAGAACAGTATGCGTCCCCACTGCTGCCTGCGCCAGTTGATTCGGGCTTGTGCCCACTGCAGCCTGTCCTGCCAGTGTCCTAGTGTCAGTACCGGACCTCTGTGAGGACGCCTACATGCCAGCCCGTTCTCCTGAAGATGCTGCCGCATAGTGTTGAGGCTGATTCGTTGCTGGAGATTCCCAGGCACCTGTCGAGCAGTGTTAGCGGTTGTTTGCCGCCTGTCCCGCAGATGGGTTCGAACAAGATGGCGATCCTCTCTTTGTGTGGTGACCCAAGGACGGCCTGGCCGGGGACGATCATCAGTGGTACTAGTGACTCGCATGCGGTGCTGCAGACGATAGATGGTTGAGATGTGGACGTTAAAGATGTTGGCGACCTGCCTGGCATCCACACCAGCCTCCAGATGGCCTAGGGCACGATTACGTTCCTCTGCTCGTAGTCTTGGCATCTCTGTAGCGCTCAGATGGCAAGTCGTTACCTGAACCTTGTAGCGCGGCTTTATAAAGGCTGCATGCCTGCGTACTTGTCGCTGGTTAACTTTGCTCTGCATGGTGTGCACGTGCCTCACATGCAGCAACCAGTTTGCCATTTTTGTTGACCCTCCAATGCCGGGAATGATGTGTTGCTCACACAGTTTTTTCACTGCACGTGAGTCTTGGACCCAAACAACTTGCCACAATGGTTCAATATTGTATATTCACCCCTTTTCACCCGAAAAAAAGCCTTTCAAATTTTCGCGTTTTTTATGGAAGTCAGTATATATGTATTTATTATGTGTATTTGTTCTGTTTTTTTCTTTTTCTTTCTTTCCTTTTTCTTATTTCTGGGTGTTGTTGTGTTTTGCCTACAGGGATAGGTAGGTGAGGATTGCTTTTTTTTTTTTGGGGGGGGGGGGGGGGGCTGGTGAGACATTTATAAGATTTTTAAAATGTAAAGTAAAATAGGAAAAGAATCCTTGTTCTCTGATGTAATTCTTGAACTGATGACCCTTAGGTAAACAGTCTAGAGGGAGAAAGTAGCGAGTATGATCAGTATTTTAGGATTCTTCTTGTCTTCTTTTTTTTTTTGTTCCTCCTTCAAGTCCTGGACTTTTCCCCTTTTGAACTGGTTATAGTGTCAAAAAATGCTTTTGTGCTTTTCTTTTTTTTCTGATGCACCATTAGATTGATAATTTTTTTTGTAGTAGACGTTGCTTGTTTACTGTAAATGTGCATATTATATTGAATATGTGTTCAGTTAAGAATATCTCCTTTGGTTTATATATATATATAAAAAAGAAGTTGTATGTACTAACATATGTAGTTATAACAAAATACTTGCTTGACTGCAACTAATCTCACACAGCATGGCCAAATCTGGAGTAACTAGTTTTGTCACTGTGTGTAAGGTGTAACAGTGTGCTGGTTTTGTCACTGTGTGTAAGGTGTAACAGTGTGCTGGTTTTGTCACTGTGTGTAAGGTGTAACAGTGTGCTGGTTTTGTCACTGTGTGTAAGGTGTAACAGTGTGCTGGTTTTGTCACTGTGTGTAAGGTGTAACAGTGTGCTGGTTTTGTCACTGTGTGTAGGGTGTAACAGTGTGCTGGTTTTGTCACTGTGTGTAGGGTGTAACAGTGTGCTGGTTTTGTCACAGTGTGTAGGGTGTAACAGTGTGCTGGTTTTGT
Source organism: Conus ventricosus (assembly GCA_018398815.1). Lineage (NCBI taxonomy): Eukaryota > Metazoa > Mollusca > Gastropoda > Neogastropoda > Conidae > Conus > Conus ventricosus. The sequence goes on from CM031613.1 coordinate 6,922,890, forward strand.
CACTGTGTGTAGGGTGTAACAGTGTGCTGGTTTTGTCACTGTGTGTAGGGTGTATTGAGAAATGATGATATCTATTCTAGATTCTGCTCATTCCTCCTCCTTCCACCCCCCACCCCTCCATCAGCGGCTGTGGATTTATGAAGGATGTTAATATGGGGATGAGGTATGCATACAGATACCGGGTGGATAGATAAATCAAATGGAATGGAGAAACAGTACGAATTAGTAGGATCAATCAGTAGAATGTTAGATGGATTAAACTCTCATGGAAATGGAGGGAAAAGTAAGAAGAAAGGTGTGTGTGTGTTAATATGCTTTCAATCTTTGATGTCAGTAAATGAAAACCAAAAGGATTTTTTTTATAACTGCATTCTACACAAGGTTACTCATAGTTTTACAAATTCACTCATATACTGTTAATTTCTAAAACTTACAGTTTGTCTGCAGCATATTTTTGTAAATATATTTATTTGTCAGTAATGGTGAAGTTTGTATGTTTCACACTCAAAGCTTGTGGAAATACCTTTTACTCCGTTGTAGAAGGTACAAAACTGAAGGGTTTCTAGGTCTTTCTGTGAATACAGTGGGACTGTTTGTTCTTGAAACGGCGGTAGGTATTTCACTCATGATATTCTTATTTCTTGATTTTTTTTTCTTTCTTTTTTTCAGGGGCCAGCACCGTTAAACCTGAAGCCAAGCGATCTATTTCACGAAGCTCCTTTGTCAGTGTGACAGACCTGAGCTCAGATGAAGACATGAACGTGGACAACATCTGAAGCTCTCCATTTATGAAGGGAAGCAATCCAGTGTGGAAACTTTGTCTGGGTTGTAACAAGAACCGCCGTGGGAAGAGATGGAGTGTAATATATATTTGAAGTCAGGCGTAGCCAGTTCCTTGTTCTGTGATACTGTGTCACTGTAATCGCCATGGGATCATGGTGATAGGTGGGAGGTGAGAATCACATATCTGGTGATGCACTTAGCTTCATGGATGGAACACCTCTTGCTGGCCAACATCTCAGCCTCTAGAGGCTGTGCCTTCTTATATTGTCCACTGTTATTCTCAAAGTGTCAAAGTTGTACAGGTGCCAACCGTCCCACTTCTACCTTGTTTATTTCCAGTCAGTTAAAGGTTGTCTTGAGCGTAACACAAAATGGCCCTGTCCATTTTTTTTTTCAAATCTGAAAAGAGCACAGTTCATGCTGTCAGAGTTACAGTACTTTGCTTTCCATCACACCAGCAACATTTTGCCTTCAACATTCCACTTACATTGTAGAAAGGCCGCAAAATTGAAGTGGAACTAGCTGCTCCTCAGGGCTTTAATGTCTGCATAGGGGGGAAACTGCCATTTTATTTTTATTTTATTTTTTGTTGTTGTTGAGGTGGTAGGGGGAGGTCTACTATGCTGTGTTGGCGGAGTTGCATAAAGAAAATATATCATGGGGCACGTTTTGGAAAGAAAAAAAAAAGGTCCCCAACACAAGTGACCTGGTACATGTCCTTGACAATTGTTATTTTTCTTTTGTTCATGAGAACTGGACAGGTTTGCCGGCCTCTGTGAAGCTCTCTGTTGTGTTGTGGATTGCTGGTGTTCACTTGCAAAGCAATGCATGACATATATGTCTGAAACAGGGTTTGTCTCGACAGTCTTTTGTTTGTATGTTCACAGAATAGTTTTTGAGCATTTCTGGTTATTGAATCAAAGGCTGGATGCCTGTACAGTGGAATCTCCCCAAACGACCTTGAAAATGCCATGAAAATTCAGTCTTTGTAGAGTGGGGTCTCTACAGGGAGGTAAACATTCAAACATGAGAAATTAACATAATGTGACAGTTATATCAAAAGCACAGAAGAATGATTAAGTTCCCATTCAGGCCATCACTTGCAAGGGTCAAATGACATGTTGCATACAGTAACCAAAAAAACAAACAAAAAAGTTTTGTAACATCTTGTGAATTTTTGTTCCAAGTCTTTAGAGGTTTCAAGGAAATAAAGAACTAGATTGTTAAGAGACTGATGCTGGCAGGTTGTTGTTTTTTTAACTTGTTCACCAACAACAAATAGGTTGTTACAGACTGAACATATTGATCACAAGTCAAAGTAAGGAAGACATCATTTCAGACTGTGAACATATTGATCACAAGTCAGTAAAGAAGACATCATTTTACAGAGATCAAAACCAGTGTCAGAGTGCAAGGGAAATGACCCACCACAGAAATTTGGGGTTGCTATGAGAAAGAAGGGGTAATTAATGGAGGTTTGTCTGTGTTTACTGTGAACACAAGTAAATGGACAGCGTACAGACACAAGTCTAACTGTATTAAACACTTAACGCATACATACTTTGTCATTCAGACTAATATGGATCTGTGTGGCTTCCTGGAACCTGGATGACTCCCATTCGATATCCGTTTAGTAAAGCAGGTTCGCTGGTATAGTGGTAAAGACTGCCAGCAATTGATTTTGAAAGAAGTCTGATCAGGTTTTGTTGATTTAGTTATTGGAATTGCTGTTATGGACAGAATCCACTTGGATTTTGATCCTGTTGATGAACAGAAAGGCAGTAGAATCCACTTGGATTTTGATCCTCTGTTCATTTTTTTTTTCTTTTTAAATTCTAACATTTTGGAGATTCATCTTATTTAAAGGGTGAACATGATCTGAAAATGGAGATCAGCCATTCACTGTGATTAAACTGCCTGGAGCAGTTATTTTTGTATCGATGGGTCAGTTGCATAGTACTTAGCCCACCATACATATAATGAGGTCAGAGGACCTCCTAAATAACAAACCAACTGGAGCATTTCTTTTGACTTTTTTTTCTTCAAGAATTAGACGTTCCACATAGAGAACTCAACAGTGTTGCTGCACATGGATGATTTTATTTGAACTGTTGCTTCTTTTTCTTGGAAAAGGATGATGCCTGTTGGTGATTCCATGTGTATACTTTGTGTTGCTCCCGTTTCTCAGGTCTGGACAGTGCCAGAGCTACATGTGTACTTAATGGTGACAGGCTCAGATATATTCTGTGATGTTGAAAACATGTAGAATAAGAGACCAGGTGTCTGCTTTTTGTGCATAATTACTGGATGATTAACTTTATAACTGCAAGACCATAAACTCTCTGTCCCAGCCAAGCATTGAATGCTGCTTTTTATATGCAACAGAAAGGTCAGTATACATTCCATACCAATTTTCACACGTAACTGAAGGATTATAAACGTTCTGTCAGTTGTGGCAGGTATTTACAGGATTGTCAATATTCCATGTCAGTTATCAAAGATGATTGCAGAACTGTAAACATTCCGTGCCAGTTGTTAGAAGACAGCTGCAGGATAACCAGTGTGAATTGCTTATGTAGGACCATCAGCTTTCTATGGCAGTTTTCAAAGAACTACATAAGTAGAAGCAGTAAGTTCTTGTATTTGCAGACAACTGCACAGAGTTCTGAGCTCCTGAAAATTGATAGACCTGGTGGTCAGAGAGAACTGCAGTAATTTTAACAAAAAAGAAAAGAACAGAATTTCATGGATGATTTCTGTATCATGAACTTTTACCAACTGATATAAGGCAGGGAAAAAAAAAGATAAACATTCCATGATGTTTATGCAGAGTCTTATTAAGCATTCAGTGTATCCATGCATGAACATGTCAGTTGTTCTGTACAACTGGTGTTTCTGTAAAAAAACTGGATACTCTATGTGAATATATCAATTGGAGGCCTATTTCAGTGGGTTTTTTTTTTTCTGGTGTGTGTTTCTGTTTTAGGCCTTAATGCTGTGCTTATTGGAGTATTGATAATCCAGGTTATGGTCACTTGAAAGTTGCATAGTTAAATGTTATTGAATATTTTGTGCCTTTTGTGGATGATTTAAGTCACTAGTTTTGTGTCCTGGCCTGTATATTTTCTTGCCAGTCTACATATCAGAATTGCATTCTGACCGTCCCACCATGCTCATTATGGAAAAAGATCATTACATATCACTGTACAAGTCTCCTATACATTGGTTTTAAGATTTATATGATATTTTGATTTGTTTTTAGTCACTTGACCCGTGGCTTTGCTCCGTCCAAATGAGGTTTTCTTTTACATGGCATTTTTATCCATGTGGGATATTAAGTCATAAGCATTTATGTACCAGTACCAGAGGGGTTTTTTTTATACCAGTTATGATTCTACTCCCATCTGTTTTGTGTGTTTCAGGTTTTTCTTTCTTTTTTTTTTCCTTTTTTTTGAGGGGGGAGGAGAGAAAGGGGGAGGGGGGTGCAAGGGCTGCTCATATTGGCTGTAAAATCCTTCGTTATAGTCATAAGTAATCAGACGTTTTCTGATTTTGATTTTTTTTTTCCATATCTTCAGCTGGAAGCAAGGTTGACATGTACAACATGAAACTCCACCCATGAATACCATATATCATGTGCCAACTATGTAGTTCTGCTGCTTTTTAGAACAGTATGCGAGTCTTGAGTGAAAGATTGGTGAAAAGACTCGGCAAGAAAAAAAATGTCACAACTCTATGATGTATAGATAATTGACTGTCTGCCATAAGTCATGAGTTGATGCATTTGAACAAGCATTGCATAGGCAATCTGTGACCAGCCATGGCCAGAGAAACATGATCATGTGCCAAGATCTCTCCTTACCATGCTTCATTTAGCAGAGTATGCTGGTTAAATTTGTGGTAGAGGCTGCCATATATGATGGCCCAGACTGGCTGGTTTTGTGAACAATGGTGTCACTTGATTATAAAACCATCAAAACTAGTCATTTTAATGAGCAGCTCAGAATCTTTGAGGCCAGAGAAGAGACAGGTTTGTGTCATTATTCATTTTGTGCTCCTTGTGTGTCAGTATGTGGGACTCTTGACTTGTAAAGAGCTGGTGAAATCTTTTTTTCTGAATGAAGTGTTTATTTTTTCTGTTCACTTAATTTTTATAGATATATGTCTCATCAACATTTTTTCTATCTTTTTTGATCAGTTCCTGCCATATCTGTCTCTGTGGGTTTGTACTGATGATAGTGGTTGATGATGTTCAGATGGTGGTTATGACAAATGTTGGTTACTTTGTCCGAGTGTCTTGCATATTTTTGCTTCAAAATTATGGCTGTGTGATTGTGAAGGGGAGAAACTTGGAATTTGAAATAGGATGTACTCATACTTCTGCATATTGCACAATTTTGTTCATACCCAGTCTGCTGTTAGCAGCAGCCAACTGTACTTACGTCTTGTCGATTGTAGTAGCTACAAATGTATTAGCTGTGGTACATCTAGTGTGTGTTCCAGTTGTATAACAAGGGAACAGTTGCCACGTGTCACTGGCTGGCTGTCTGTCTGAATAGTTGAAACACAAACAAATGTGTACCACAGGGAGCTTGCACAAATGTTTCCCCTTCTATCTAGGTCAGAAGTTGAAGTCTTTTTTTTAAAAACAAGATTTAATGCTGTGTTTCAAAGGAATATCTCCCAAAAGAATCATACCTTGAATTCCGAGCTGAGGGTGCTGGCCAAGCAGCAGAGTTTAGTGAGAACGTTGAGAAACCCTTTGACCACAGGTTAAGTCGTAAAGGCCCAGTGTTTGATTTTATCCCTCTTAACCCTCCTGCATTCTTGATGGGAGCTGCTAGGTGCACTGCTACACTTCATAACAGGAATAACTGGGAGTACTGGATTGGCACTTTCCCATTGCACTCTGACCATGTGTAATCACTCAGGAAGGCATGGAAATCATTAGGGAACCCCCATTGGCATCCAGTGAAGTGTCGGCACTTGATTTTTGTTTTTTGAGTTGGGTGCCTGTTCCATTCATGGAAAGGGAAAGAAATAGAAAACTACAACCTGTGAATGAACTTCTGATCTAATTTCACAATGGCTGTTTTACAGACAGCTGCGGAGTTTGACAAAGTTAATTGACCACATGCAAGAGGGTATTGGATCAGGTCCTACAAGAAGTGCACAAAATATGAAGGAAAGGAGCTTGAAGGTGGGTTGGACATGGATGGAAGTAATCAAAGAGATGAAGAAATGGGAGAAAGTGACCCTGATACAATGTGTTGCCAGCCAGACTGCGGACTCCATGATGACCTGCAACACGGCTTGTGTCTGTGACCAACTTACTGCTGCCAACCAGTCCAACATGCTCACGATCAGGTATTGCAACAAACAAGCATTTCTTGTTTTGTTTGTTAGTTTGTTTCCACAACTTAATCGGTTTCTATGTCAACCTGTGTCTGATGAAACCAGTAGGTACTATCAAAGAAACCAGCCATTGAAAGGCATGCCTACCCACCTCTGGTGTACCTGTGTTTTGTGGTGACTCTTGACAGTTGACTGCGGCTGTCTGTAAACTGATATGTCAGATGGGCCTTAGCTTCTATCAGACACTAACAACATGCATGCGTGTGGCATAGCTAAGGGTTTGCTTGCTGACACTGTTGCCGTAAAATGTGACATTTGGGGCCAGGTTACATTAACACAACATTTCAGGTCAAAGTTACTTTTCACTCTGACAGGCAAAATGTAGTTCAAGTGCAGGGTTTTTGAACTTGCTCAACAAATTTCATTGTCCTAGAGGTTCACATGCATTTGTAGTACATTTTAAAATAATACACACCCATTTCAAGAGTACAACTATAATATGAAATCGACGGGGAGTTTCACTTCAAAGAATCCGAATGCAAGAGGGTTAAGATGTTCTCATACTCTAATGTCAGTGGCTTAGGACTAATGTTATGTAATTTACCAGTTAAAACACATTTGAATGGCTTGTCATATTTCCATCAGTTTACAATATTTTGTGTGTCAGATAGCACAAAGTAAAAATTGAGCTTTAAAAGTTCATTTTGAAGAAAAGATTTATTGTCAACATTGGTTTCTTTTTTTATGTTAAAGGCATCATTACTTACAGATTTTTGTGATATAAACTCTCTAAAAAGTAAGTACTAGTAGGGTTAAAAGGCTTATGTATGTTACAAGAATACATTTGTATTAAGATAATGTTTGCTTTGTACATTTTGTCCATATGCACAAAAGTTCAGAACATATAAAATCAAAAGACATGACAGGAATGGTTATGTTTGAAATATTCAGGTCAATTTGACATGTTTCACTTTTGGAATGTGTGAGGCAATTTTTATACAAGAGTTGCCCGACTATGACTGGTGTACTTACATTGTGGTTAAATAATATACATCCCTTGTTTCTTTGTTATCATTTTGCCGAGAGGAAGGCCAGGTATGCTCGTTGAAAATTTGAGATAACAAAGAGCCAACTTGTTCATTTTGTGCATTGTTCCCTCTCTCTCTAATCATTATTATATTGCATAATTTAACTGTGTATGTTGTTTTTTTTTGTGTAGTTATATTTTCTTAATATTCTTACACATCCGTTGAAACAGCATTGTTTTCTGTATTGTGAAAAGGTATATAGATTGACATTTACTAGTTTTGTTTATTCATGTCTAGCTGATATATCCTGTACTTAGCATCGTTCATTGTCAAGTAGCAAAACTTACATTTCATTCGTTGTACATACTTTATGTGAAACAATGTTGTTCATTGTAGAGAAAAAAGAAAACATTTATCCCACACATACCAATTTGCCCAGTGCAAAATGGATGAGGTCTGTATCTATGTCACAGTTGTTCATTGTTCAGTATTCGTACAAGTGTCGCACCACACCAGTTAACTTTGGTCAGTTTACCGATTTGTGATATTTTCTTCCTGTGTGGATGCTCAAGTGCTACTTAATGTACTCTTGTGCTGGTCTTCATCGTTTATAATCATCCTTCATCTGTCCAAGGGGTTCTTAGATGCTGTTGATGCACACAGGATACGCTTTGAATGTGCATATATTGTGACATCACCTGATTCTTTACCATGTGACTGTTTACCACATGAACTGGCTTTGTATTTTTGTGTGTATACTTTGGTTAGTGTGATGTGTCGGGTATTTGGCGCTACTGCGATATAACAGAGGTATTTGTCAGGTTGTATACTTCTTGTAATACTTTGCCTATGTTTAGTTTGTGTCAGGATTCCAGGGTCTGACATGTATTTTGTAAGTCATAAGTTTTTATGTTCTCTGTACAGCAAGCTGTTTTCTCTTTTTAACACCTCAGCATCTGAATGCGGCTTCCTGCCCCTCTGTTGGCTCGTACACCGGCATGGTTTTATGCACACCGGTTTTGATTAAATGAACAAGTGGGACGAGAAGAGACTGAAAGGGTAGCACTCAGAAATCCATGCTCTGTCTGTAATGTTGTGGAGTCCCATCGGATGCCTTCCGAGTCGGGGACTGTTTCAGAGCTTGTGTCGCAACTTTTTTCCAGTCGACCACAAATATTCACAGCATGAACATGTTCCCTTTTCTTTGAGGCTTTTTTTTTTCTCTTTAATTATCAGTTTACAATTCAGTGGCTGAAATCCAGCAGATCTGAATATGCATATATATATATATATTTTTTTTCTTATTCTTTTTCTTCACTGTTTTTCTTTTTTTGTCTTTCTCTTTTCTCTCTGAAATCCAGAAAAAATGTTGTTGTTGTTGTTGTTGTCGTACCCTGGCTAAAAGACTCCAGGGATCATCCAAACAGCCGAAGTATTTGAACACTATGGCACAAATGCATCAGCTGGGGATGAGAACATTACGTGTGTGACCGTTTTTGATTACCCCGCCACATGGGCAGCCACACTCCGACTTCGGGGGATTTGGGAGACTGATAATGTTATGCTAGGAGCTTGTCACGACTGAAGACAATCCCCACATAACTATGCAGAGCATAACAACATTTTGATGTAGCCTTGGTGTTCTGGCCTATGTCAATTGGTCTGACACAGCCTTAAGCCAAGGCGTATCCAGAAAAAATCATAACCATACTTTTTGTACAAGTTCAGGATCAGACTGTGCATGCGCATCCTTTCCCATTCTTGTTGTACAGATAAAACCCACACTTCTACCAAACAAACAAAAAGAGTAGTGACATCAGTGTTTTTGCAAAAACAAAATTATATAGTGACTGTGATGAGCATTTAGTCAAGAAGTTTCATTTTGTTTGTGTTTAGCTGGTTACTTAGCGGTTACTGAAGGCGGCAAAATGTCCACCAAACTGTTGTCCCAGTTTCAGATGTGTGCACTTTTATACGAGTGTATAAATTTATCCGAAATAGACCAAGACGTTTTGGATGCTGTGATGATTTTTTATTCCACATGTTTTCTACTGGCCAAATCCTAATCCAAGGCAAGTTCAGGATTTTTATCTTTTCTATTTTAGGGTGAAGGTGAGCCAAAAACATTTTGTTAGATGGGGTGAGCGCATGTGTGGGTGAGGGGAAGACGTGAAGGGAAAGGGGGCTGTGAGGAGGAAAGAGAAGTATGCTGCCATGGGTTATTATGTACTGTGAGATGTAACTTTTCTTGCTTTTATTAAAATGGTCTTTGGGAAATAAATTGGACAAATAAACTGTGCAGATGTGTTTTAACATTGGAGAAATTGGGAAAAGAGGCATTTGCACTGGATTAATACAGTCAGAATTGTTCTCTCTTTATCTTTGTTATGTCTGCTGTCATGTGTGCTGCAAAAATCAACCGGCTGTTTGCAGGAAAACAAACCAAAATTATCTGGGTCAGTTCTAAAAATTAGGCACCAAATAAAAGACAAAACATTTGCTATAGCAAGCGATCAATGTACATAAGATGAAAGAGGTAAGACTCTACAGAAAAAGTGTTAGTAATAGTTCGCTACTTCAGAGGCACACCGGTTCATCTCCAAAATGGCGGATTTGAGAAATGCCCACTTGAAGTTTTTAAACAATGGCAGAAATCACACAAGTACTTCTATAGTCACAAAACTCACAGTGGTTCAAGTTCCAGTTGTAATGTATAAGTGCTGTTAGCAGCATCAAACAGTAATCAACAGAAAACATAAAAACACACATTTACAAAAAATAGTCAATCCTTACTTGAAAACTGCCTGGCTAGGGCTCTTCATAATTTGGAGCAAACCAGACTTCAGTAGTAAACCTGCTGTAGCGTGCACTTTATCTGACCATCCTCCACAGCAGCACAAGCCACATCTGGATTCCATTCTTGTGGACGGTGGTGGCACACACTCTACTTGACATCTGGCTTTGCTGGTTTGAGGAACAGTGGACTACCACTCCCTAACCCTGCTGTGGCGTGAATGTAAACAAACTTCCTGCCTAAAAGTTTGGGCTACTGTTGAGCATGCTTCGTTTACCCAAGTCTGCCATAGAGATGTGTGCATCGTTAGTCAGTTATGTTGTGACCCATGGGATTACTTAGTCACACTTCTTTGCTATTTTGACTGAAAAATAGTTTAGCAGTGAAAAATACCTTGCAAATGTGATGTTTTTATATATATATATAATATATATATATATATATATTTTTTTTTTTTGTTGCCTTTTTTCAAGAGAGAAAAAATGGAAAAAGACTGAAGCCCGGTCAGTCACACATTCATTCCGATAAAAGTACAATGACACATCCAGAGATACAAGAAATCATCTCACCTTTCATAGTTGTTTTCTCCATTCACGTTGATCCAGAAAGACAGAACTTTCACAGCGCACACATTCACATTTTATTGTTACACCACCATTCAGCCTGACCATGAATGTTTATACAAATCAGGGAAACAGCCTTTCCTTGCAGCTGGCACTGTGCACAGCCAGTTCACACTTTTTTTCATCAAATATTAAGGTTGCATGTCTGAGTCAGGGAATTTGTTTAAAGCATATGATACTTGGTGTACAAATGAGAACTTTCACAGGGCAGTCTTCACCTTTATCCACAAGAATGGCTTGTTTACAGTTCAGATGAAAGTGCAGCTTAGTCTTTTTAATACTGTGAGTTGCTTACGTAGTCCACGGTATATGACTATGTTTACAATGAATACTTTTGTCAGTGTACACTACTGAATCAGCGGGCCAAATTTGTTCATGTTCAGGCTATACTGACAGTGTCACTCGAAAAAAGTAAACATGATGATGTATGAATTACCAAAGGAATAGCACATATCAGAGTTTTCTAAATACTCATTTCACACTGGCACATGAAACAGGAGGCATCTCCGACCTTGAGAAATACAAAAGTTTTAGAAGCAAATGAAAGATCACAATCCCTTGGTGTCACAAAGTAAAAAAAAAAAAAAAAAAAGCAAGTCACTCATCATCAGTATCTGTGCTCTCTGTTTTGTCCAGTTCAGTCAGCCTGTCTGAAACAGAGCAGCTGTTTGGGATACTGTGATAATAGTGATGCCCATGTCACACAAGTCCAGTGGGTCACGCTTCTTTGCCTCTCGACTGAACTGAGGCCGGGATTATTGTTGTGAAACTGGATATAATCTTCAGCATTCTGCGCCATTAAATCACAGAGGTTTGGTCGGAGGTCTAAAGCAATTCCCGTCTGCAGGTACCTCCACCCTCTCCATACTGTTGACTTTCAGCCTGCAATCAAGGCGCTTATTGTTGATCTTGTCAGAAAGCTGGTGCAAGTTTTCTGTCTCTCAACTCAGCTTCATCACCTCTGACAGCTCATTCACTCGCTTTTCTGAAACAAACAAACACGAAAAAGTAAACAACATGAACAGTTAACATTTTGGTTTGGGTAAAACACTGTCCACAGCGGAACAAAAAGGACACTCGAGAACAAGTACAAGAACAAAAGAAAACAAAACCCCACCACATATCGGTATACCAATAGTGACATTGACACATTTACTCAATTTTTTTCTTGAAAAGTGATCAAATAGGGTGAAGTACATCAAATACGACTACACTATTATCTCAAAATTGAGAAATACGGGTGAGCCACAACATAACTTGATTAACAGCAATACAAAAGCAGTTACTATGTACATACATTAATCTCTGTCGCAAACATCTATTAATTAAAGGATAAAGACTGTTTTCCATGTAGATGAAATTATTGTACGCAAGTGCCTTTGCAGACACCCACACGCACACACTCACTCTCTCTCTCTCTCTCACACACATACACACACATGTGTACACACACACACAAAAAACGCACAGGCACACACACAGACGCGCGCGCGCAAACACACACAGCACGCACACACACACACACACACAACACACATACATACAGGCACACACACAGAGGCACACTCGTGCGTGCCCGCACATATATAATCTCGCACACACACACCTATGCATGCACGCACGCATACACACACACTACATGCGCGCACACACACACACATATGCGCACACGCATCCATGCACACGCACACAGAGGCATACATGCACGCTCGCGTGTGTGTGCATACATAATCACACGCGCACGCATGCACACACACAAACACGTGCGCGTGCCCATGTTCTTGCGCTCGCGCGCTCACTGGCATGCACACACACACACATACGCACGCACGCGCACACACATACGCACGCACACACATATGCACGCAAGTGCGCGCACACACACACGCTCTGGCGTGTGCGCGCATACGTAAACACACACACACACACTCTCTCTCTCTCTCTCTCTCGTGTGCGCGCGCATACACACATGCATGCACACACGCGCGCTCGTGCGCCCGCGCGCACACACACACGCAAAGATGTAGAACATGGTAAGTAAATCGGTAACATGTCAAACAACTCACCTTGTTTAATGAAGTAGTGGAGACTCTTCCAAGTCAACAAGTTGTGTACTGCTCAGCTATCTTGAAAGAAAAGACCGGGTGTCAAATTCTGCCAAAGGTTCAGGTTTCTTCAGTGGACAAGAGATAAGCCGTTGAATACACACAAGGGGGCCACTTGATTACATTTCCTTTCCGGCACTTAGTGAGTAATGGAGAGCTGACCCTGTGTTCAGCTGGAACGGCTGTCCTAGTCTCTCCCCTCCCGCATGCCAGAGCGGGCCATGTGGTCAGTGTAATGAGGAAGGCAGATACTTTTCCTCTCCTGCTGCCAGCATCTTTTAGGGCAGGGAACAGTATCAGCTGGTGAACTGCAGTGGTCTGCCTTCCCTTCCTTTCCTACTCCTCTCCTGGGATAGGCACAGTGGGTTAAAGCTCTATGTTCCGCTGTTGCTCCCAACATATAGGTAATCTTGCTCTGTGCCACAACTGTTTTTTTTCGCTTTATCTCTGCTATTATGTAAGATCACATCACCAGGTTTGGAGCTCTTGATAAGACCATAAAAAGACACAATGCTAAAAAAAACCCAAAACCCAAAATTTGGAGGTAATCTGGTGTGGCTCTAATGTAGCGAGTTATCTGATGAAACAAACATGCACACCAATGGCCACAAATATTTGAGCATAGAATGGAAAATAATAAAACAATATTTGGTATACAGTTTAAGTAAGGCAACAAAAATGCTGCTTTTTTCCTCAAAACTAATGAAATGTTACAAATTACAAATGTCTTGAGCATAAATTCTATATCGCAACTTTCTTTCGTTTAGAAATCTTAAAGGTGGGTACAATCAAGTTATTGTAAAAATCTTCAGTTGAATGGAAAATATTGAACAAACATCTTTGTAATCTGATATCACTTTAACATTTTTTTCTTCTAATATTGCTTTTCAGTACGATGCAAATGCTTAAGTTCACCATACGTCATGGTCATCACCCACAGTCATGATTTTCATGTGATAACTGAAACAATTTTTAAGCTCTTCCTGCAAAACTTTGACTTCAGTAAAAGCAATGTCACACCTGTGAAGACATTTTTGTTGCTATGTCTTGTTGAGAAAACACACACACACACACACACACACACACAAATGAACAAAAAACAAAACTCCCAGTATGATGTTCTGAATAGACCCAAACTTTCAAAGAAGAAATCTTGAACACTGCAGTGGTTTTGGCCAGATCCATACATTTCTGCAGGCACAGACTCTGTATCTTATCGAAGTGGCCTGTTTTCCATGATGTGCTGGCTGACTTCACTTTTAGAAACCAGTGACTTCATAGGGAAGGCAAGGTCTGTGTGTACCCCCTCCCTCTCCCTGTTTCTGTGAAGTCATGGCTCCTATAACCATGAGGCCATGCACACTGAAGAGCTTATCCATACAGAGAGCTGCACGATTTTGTTAGAACCTGCACTTAGATGTCAATGACCTTCAGTTGATCTGTGCGTAAGGTCATAACTACTGCTGCTTTAGACACGGGGTTTCTTGCATTTTTAATGCAAACACATGCTTTTTTTGCAAGTGGTTTTATAGAGCTCTGTAAATACTCGCTGCTTCGTTCATGAAACACCCATGTCTGAGCAGTTTTCTGTTAAAGGATACTTCTTCAATTTCTTTCTCCAATTGTCATCCTGCAGCTTTGATCCAAATCATGATTCCAGTAAGCATGTTTTTTTTGTTTGTTTTTTTTAATAATGAAACCAGTGGTTTCTTTTCTTCATTGTCATCAAAAGATGACGCAGTCTCAGATGCTCTTCAGTTCATCCCCTGTCATTAGGGTTGCTGACGGTGCCAGACTGTAGTCATCCTCCGCTCTCTTTCTTTTGCCTTAGCTTTCCTTGGTCTTAGTGTATAACTCTGAGTGCCCCTTTTTTTTCCATTGTTCTGATGTCACTCTCTTCTGAGTAAACCATTCTCTAAGAGAGGGATTGAACAACATGAAATATGGCCCAATGAGATGGTTCATTCTGTGCAAGTGGCACAGGATTGTTGGCACATGACTTTTCTTCATCTCAAATCCAGTTTTTTGGGACTCCAAATGCACATGTTTCTCCCCACAGTGATACTGTGCTGTCAGCTTACAGCTGCAAAGTCAGATTCAAGGTGGGGTGGAAAACATGTCAGGCAGTAACGCTTGTGTGACATTCATAACTAGTGTTGGTCTGACACTACATGATGGTTTGAGTGCTACACAGATCTCATGAACTAAGAAATCAAAGACTTCACAGTGCATGAGGAAGAGTCAGAATGTTGCAATCTGGTACCTGTATTTCTCTTTCCACTTCACATGATTCAAAATAGATCATGGAGATAGGTAAGATGAGGAAAAAAAAACAGGGATGAAGAGAAAAAGAGAGAGAGAGAAAACCCAACCAACTGAAAAAAAGAATCGGTCATAAAAAATCAAAGCACTTTAAAAACATTTACATTTATTTCAGAATTTTGTTAAATTTTCATTTCTTAACTGCATGAACATTATACAATTTCTGTAGATCAAGTTTACATTATGTACAGGTCTGCAAAAATTAAATTTACATTTGCATATTTGGGTGGCAGTAATTACCAAATACGAACCACCGTTTACTTCATTAACGGTGGTACTAACACAACCATTGCACACATTTCCCATGATCTTTCTCACACATATTTATAAAACATATTCACATCTTCTTGCATACACAGACCACAGCGAAACTTCAGAAGCCATTCTCCTCATAATGGCCACACTGACGCATGCATTCACATTGGCGGACACTTAAAACATCTTTACATCTTTTGCTCTATTCACACATATTACCAGTGAAACCCCCCTCGTCCTCCCATTCATTTCCTTACACCACCACCCCCCCCCCCCCCCCAAACACCCCATTTGAAAGCTTTTCCACCAAAGATTAAAAAAACCCAGTTATCTTTGTCTACTACCTCTTAATTCAGACCAACTCCCATCTAAGAGCTAAATTCCAAGGATTTCTGAAGATCATAATTAAGTGGTATTACCGTGTTCACACAAGTCGTCCAAAAAAAAAATATATATATATATATATATATATATATATATAATATATATTATATAAGCAGAGAACTTGAGACATGTCACAATCAAAAAAAAAATCTAAAGAAATTTTTTAAAAAATCATCTGGTCAATAATAGTGAATAAAGCCCATGTCACTTGGGATTTTCATCTTTCAAAGACTGGTATGGCCGTGTATGTAGCAAGGTGATTCCAAATGGCCATATATATGCAATCCTTGCACCCCGATGAAAAGCTCTCAGTCACCCGGTCTATGCTTGTTTGGACGCATACAGTGATATACTCGGTGATTCCCACAGGATTCATACCAAAGGAACATGAACGAACAGAAGTTTTGACACATGCCTTAACAACTTGCACTTAAGTGTTCTCTACATTTTAATGCAATATACTTTTGTCCAAAATGAACTCTGAAGCTGTTTCACCTATGTCCTTGTTTCATGTCATGCTGTAGGCTTGTCAAACACTGGCATCATCAATCAATGGATACCACCATTGCTTGATTTTGACATTCGACTGTCCACATGACCTGAAAAACAGGTGGTTGACAGAAAACCTGCTGTAAAGTCTGAACATGGGAAAAGATTTTCTGAAAGATCTTTTCCAAAGCCATGGGGCAAGAGAGATGACCAAATGAAACACTGATGAAAGAAAACGTCAGGTGTAACAATCTGGCATCCCGTTCAATTTGCTTGAACTTGGAGTGAATGTTTTATATTTTGGCATAAGCATTTTGTAGTGCAACACAAAACGTGTTGTGTTTTGTCTTGTGATTTGTTTGTCCACTTTGTTCGGCAGAGTCATTATAAATAATTTCTTTCAATTTTGTACAACTTGGTGGATGACAGAACCACTTCAAATTGGGCACTGTTCTGAATTCACTGCACCTTTCTGGAAAGCTTAGTTTCATTTTAACTTTAAAAATCTTTTTTTTAGTCCATTTAAGTCTGGATGTGCGGTCACTTCCTCTCTTGATGTTCAAACCTGAAAGATGGTCTATGGTATAGAGAGCAAGAAACATCACCAACCAACCAAACATTGGAATAATCTCAAGGCCAACACTGTGAAGACTCCTAGAGATTGGGGCAAACTCATACTGGGCCTTTCCAGTAACAGACACAAATGATCAAGCACATGTCAACTGATATAAGACTTTCATGTCAAATGAGAAAAGACTTTGAA
Organism: Conus ventricosus; assembly: GCA_018398815.1. Classification (NCBI taxonomy): domain Eukaryota; kingdom Metazoa; phylum Mollusca; class Gastropoda; order Neogastropoda; family Conidae; genus Conus; species Conus ventricosus. The sequence goes on from CM031613.1 coordinate 6,939,791, forward strand.
TCTCTCAGGCTCCCCAGCGTACACTGTAGACGTGTGTGCGCTGGTGTGTGTTCATCAGTGGGGTGATGCAGGCATGTTAAAGAGTCCACAGATGTGAGTGTGCAAGCCTTGGTGTGTGCAAGTGGATGAATGTGTGTAAATGTGTGTGCGCGCATGCATGGTGTGTGTGTGTGTGTGTGTGTGTGTGGGGGGGGGGGGGGGGGGTTGAGGGGGGAGGGGGGCGGTGGCGGAGTTGTTCTTATTATGTGTGTGTGCACGCATGCACGTGTATGTTGTATTTGATGTTCTTGTTCTTGATTCTAAGTCATCTCCTGAACATTCATTTCCCACAAACAATAAAAGGCGCACACAGTCACTACACACAGACATATATATGCGCACACGCATGGACACACAGGCGCATGTGCACACACGCACGCATACATGCGCTCGCTTCTACACACATATGCACATCCACACCCACGGCACATACATGCATACACATGAACATACATGTGCATACACACACGCACATACAAAGACACATGCACATACATATGCAGATATGTGTGTATGCTCACACAAACTACACATACACATGCACTTTTGCACATGCACACAGCGCGCACGCACACGCGGCCGCACACACATTTGCGTGCACATGTACACACTCATGCATACGTATATATGCACACCACGCACACACACATAGGCCTGTGCCCACATATCCATACACACGTATACATTCACTACACACACATACAATTACGAAAAAAAAAAGAAGGCACAGCCAATGTTAGGTAGGCACTCAAGGTCTGACCAGCACGTTGGGCTAATGCGTAGGTCAGACATCTGCCAAGTCATAGCCACGAGACCCTCTTCTTAACTTTTCTCGTCTCAAGTTATTAATTCATTTATCCATCAGCTTCAAATCATACGTAGCGTGGTCTGAAAACTTAGCGGACATGGTGTAGTGTATATGGACTAGTTCGCACAGTGACGCCTCCTGATGAAACTGAAACTAGTCCATTTGTCATCTCCCAGCCAACCACACAAGGCCTTTTCAGGGCTGTCACCATGTAAGTACATGTTCAACTGCGCCTCTCTCTCTCGCTCACATTTACAAACACAGGCAAAGGGGAGACAAGGTGGGAGAACAGGGAGGTGGTGGTGGAGATAACTGAATGAACTGTTACAAGGAGGATTACTTATCATAATAAATTCCTTCAAAGTGGTGGCAGTGCACAGACAGTGCCTCTCATTCTTGTCGTCCAAGTACAGCCAACAATACCCCAAAAGCCACAAGGTCCTGAAGTGTAGTGACTCCCATTTCTTGTGTATGAGAATGATTCCTTTAACCCCTGTTTCCATTCAGAAGTGATGGAGACACCCACCCATAATTCAAGAGAATGAGCCACCATTTTTGACAAAGCATGGAATGCAGTTTAGAAGAAGCCATTCTCACTTGGCGCAATCTCTCATAATGACCCAGTGATCCAATGAAATACTTCAGTATAAAAGTTCTTCGGCTTCAGCCAAACAGGCAGCAGATCTACTGTATGTCACCTGCTTCTGAGGCAATATGACAAGTGAAGTCTGGGTGCAAAAGCGAAATCCAGTCAACTCGGTTCCAAACTTCTAATGTCTTCTTACATACATAGTTGTTCACATAAACTTTGATGAGAAAGGTTGAACATGCACACAGATGACTTGTGATGACGGGTAGAATTCATGCAGTCCAAACACACCGACTTACAGAGGACGTTTTCAAATCATAATGCATGAGGTAAGCACAGCTGCACATGAATCGGGAGCCCTTCACACCTTCTGAACAGACTTCACAGTCTCACTGCCTAGTCAACAGATTACAATTACACACACACCCCACACACAATGACATTAAACCGTAACGAGAGAGAGAGGAAAAAAGTAGACTTTCCAGGCAAGACGCGAGGGGGGCCATCATAAAGGTGGATGATAGAAAAGCAAGATAAAGGGGGGGGGGGGGGGGGGGGGGGGGGGGGGGGGGGGGGGAGGGGGGGGGGGAAAGGCAGTCAAAGCGAGTAAAAGAAAAGGGAAAATTGTTCAGATAATATCCAGATGGTGGGAAGACTGTCTGTAAAGAAAGCACCCCTGGCAAATCCACTGAAGCTAAAAAGTGGAATGACATTTATCTGACATTGGCAGGCTTTCATACTCCAACCCTTCCCCTCCCCATTTTCTGCTTTAAATAACACTCCCCCCCCCCCCCCCCCCCCCCCCCCCCCCCCCCCCCCCCCCCAACCCCTCCCATCTTCGCTTAAATACACACAGAGAAAACCAAACTGTCCATTGCCCACTGGTCCCTGAACAGATCCTCTCTCTGGTGCACAGGTAAATCACATCTGCATCTTCTCAGCACAAGCGTCATGCACCCATGGCTGCCAGTGCCATAATTAGTGTCGGCTGGAAGCTTTCATACACCAAGCAGAAGTCCAAAGAAACAATGATATCTAAAATGAGGAGCACTTACATGTAAGGCGTTAAAAACTGACAAAGTAAATGTGAAAGCTGCGACAAAAAGAAAGAAGAAAACAAAAATTAAAACAGCCTGTTTTACCTCTGAACTGCTATGAGTAAACTTTCCATAAAAAAATTAGTGCATTTTCTAATGAGTGTGTGTGCTAATCTTCCATATTTTGTCAAAAACATAGGAATGGGAAGAGGTGATGGAATTCTGTTCCCCTGCTGCCACCGTATAGCAAAATGATTACATTGCACCAGCTACACTCTGCAAATATGATTGATTCTCAAGAACTTTCTGCCTGGATGTGCATTTCAAACGTTTTTTCCAACAGTTCATTGTATTCGTCATGGTTTTGCCAAACGTGTACAAAATATGTTGGAATGGTATGCGTAAACAGGTCTGCTTTAAATACAGAAAACAAATTGAAAACAAGAATCAAGGAAAGATTTCTAACAGTTTGAATTACAGCACCATTTCATTCATCCGATTTTGCCGCTGGCATGTATACATTTGTTTTAGATGCATTTCATGCAAGCAAAATGCTAAGAATTCTTCCAAGTTAGACCAGTTGCACCCTTTCAGCGTACACAGCAGCGGCAAGCATGGACAGACATTGGCAGGAAAGTGCTAAAGTATCTTGGGGCTCTCAAATGCAAGACAAAAGGCCGACGTCCTCTGATTGCTGCATGAAAAGTAGCAATGTTCCCTGAACAGCCAGAAGAGCTTAAGAAGTAGCCACACAGTCGAAAAGAATTTGTCTACCATTCATTTCTTCGCATCTCTTGTCTCTCACTTCTAACTTCACTAACAAATGTAAGCCACTTGTGAATTCTCACAGCTAAAAAACTTGACTCTGCCCATGGCATACAGTTTTACACTTTAACATACACTTTTGTTCAAAGTGAGCATTGTGAGACTGAGGACAGGGCACTCCAGACCCAAATACCACATGTCATAAAATTCCATATTGGCGAGTGGACAGGACGCCCAGGCAGTACAGCTCCAATGACTGGACTGTCCTGCAGGACTGTCCCACACATAAACTGCTTAGAGCAGACACCTGGACTTCAACACATCAACGAGGGAGAAGCTCTCTGGATCTCTGGAGGGTCTCTGCCATGCAGCAACCTTTGTCAGTGCCTCTGGGGTTCCTGTCTGAGTGAACGATGAAGTCCAACTGAACCCTTAAAGCCCACTTTAAACTGTTTGTAATGCTGTGCGGTACCAAGCAGCATCTTTACACAGGGTGTGCTCCTCATACAAAAATCTTCATGCTCCTGAAATGGAATTAACTCTCCTTCAAGGATGAAGGGCGCTTGCCTACACTACAAAGTAACTTTTAAAAAAAAGTGCTCCTATAGGCAAAGGCTAAAATATTCGAAAGTGACCTGGCATTTGTCTGTGACCTCCTCCCCTCCCCATGAAATAAAATTCAAATGACCTGTCATTTATCTGTAAAGGTAAGTAACACACACACCCATCCCATCCCAAATAAAATATCAAGTGACCTGGTATTATTTGTGATGGTGCATCTCCAGTGACTCGGTATTTGCCTGTATGGTGAACATGCCTAGAAGCCCATTCCCATCCTGGGGATTTGGGCAAACAGTTTATCTGATGCTAGCCGAAACATGATGCACCAACACAGCAACAGGCTGGGGAAACAGCTACAGGATGAGAGCAGCACAGAGCAAAGAATTGTCAGGTCACAACTGCTCGGCTCAAGGAAGATGCTGCTCTGTGCTGAGGCTGGACACAGAACCAAGGCCATGCGGGCTGTCTTGATACTGAGTTAGCCACAGAATTTGGCCACAGCTAGCATACTGGTGGTAACTTGCAAGAGTTTGACACGGCACTGTGCATGATCATAAAATAACACATCTTACTTGGGAAACACACACACACATTTCATTCAATGTAAAAACCCTGATCAATAAACACATCTTTTGTAAATGACCATGAAAACAACTTACCTGGGGCGAGAACAAAGCTTTAACAGAGCTTTCTGTGAGCACAAAATTTTGCTGGAATGCTGGATGAAAAATAAGTGACATGTCTTGGTCTTGTTTTTTTTCACCCCTCCCCAGGCTCATTTTCCATGCTTCATCCAGCCCCTCCCCGATATCGCCCAATCCATGTGTGTCCTATCACAGCCCCAGCACTGGCAGTCCCTGGAAGCCTTCAAACTCAGGATGCTATGAGGTGACCCAACACACAGGAGTGGCACAACTGACGCCAAGGCTGTGGGTCATGGAACAGTGATTACACCTTCACGGTCACTTAATCACACACTGACGCCGACTTCACATGACACTGAAACTACTAAGTTGTCATGGAACAGTGATTACACCTTCACGGTCACTTAATCCCACACTGACGCCGACTTCACATGACACTGAAACTACTAAGTTGTCATGGAACAGTGATTACACCTTCATGGTCACTTAATCCCACACTGACACTGACTTCACATGCCAATGAAACTACTAAGTTCACATCAAGTGTTTCACAATGTAAACTTCCACTCTCTCTCTCTCTCTCAGCACACTTGCAAGCATGTGAACACATGCGCAGACACACAGAGCACAGCACAGTTTTCCATCCTACAGCCCTTGTAAGTCTTCACTTGTGATGGCTTTTCACTGTTTGTGTCCACTGTTTTCTGAATCATCCAAATGCAACTGTGTCTGCTGACGAGGCCACAACAGAACGGTGACTGTCCGTCGCGGATGTCACCACTGACAGGGAGTCTGTGGATGTTACGGTCGAGGACTGTGCCGACTTTCTCATGACGAAAGTGTTTATGAAACGGATGAGGCCTCCCAGGTGTTCCTGCTGCAGAAACTGCAGGTAGGTGTCCTTCACAGTCTGCACAGACAAACCACAAGCTGAGGTTAGGATCAACACTGTCGCTGAGAACTGAACATGCCTTTGTCCCTTGCAAGGAACTGTCTCTACCGCTTGGTCATAGAATAAACTGACTGAAACACTGGGACTTGTCTTGGATCCTAATACTACCTTTTACTATCAACTGATATTTCTGAAAGCTTCAGTGCGTGTGTGAGTGCGTGCATGCGTGCGTTACATGTGTGTGTGTAATTTACTTTTATTATTGTACCCCAGCTGACCCCATTTTAGGACTGTCGCCACAATGTCCGGAAAAAGAGTCTAGTCCGACAGGTAACAACAATAAACACAGTTATGATTATTCACAAATAACATATATTAAAGCTATCACAGGATTACCAAATCTATCGACATTCATTTACAAACTGATAAAACTAGGCCGTTCTGACGGCACCAGTCGGTCTCCTGAAACTTTACCCTCTGTTTACAAAAATCAGTAGACAATTAATGAAGAACGTTTTCAAACAACAGAAACACCTTTTCAAAATGGGCAAAACTTAACAGTATACTTTGTGCGTAAAGTCCCAGTACCTCATTGCTATTTAAGTATTTTACAGCAAAAAAGCTGGACTGTTATAAATTCTAAAAGACAAAAATGTAGTGAGCAAAGAAAGGAGATTAGTCTACAATGACAGAACAAAAAAACAGTGGACGTAAAAAAGAAAAAGAAAAAAAAAGGCAGAGTCAAAGAGATTGACACAACAGAGGAAATTTCTATCACATAATTTTCAGGTGCAGGGATACAATATTTATTGAAAGAAACCCGATGTCCCCCACGTTCCCGAATTTGCAATTGTATACTCTCACTACATTATTAAAAACAAACAAAAAAAACTCCCTCATATCAATGATGGATCCTCAAGCACGGGCTAAAACATTTTCACTTATACTGAAAATTCTTTATTTATTGATATAATTTCTTGTGCAGCTTATTTGCTTACATTTCCTCTTACACTGATAATTCTTTATTTACTGATATCATTTTTTGCGCAACATGTTTCCTTATCATACCTCTTTCTCTACCACTCACTGCCTGCTTTGGGAGGGCGCTGGATTTTTTGTTTTTATGCCTTAGTGATGCACATGCTACAGAATTAAAGGTGGTACACCTTTAGTTACCAAGGGTGGACTGGCACAAACAGCCGGGTCCCACTGATGAGCCCCATAGATTTCAACAGACTACCATATGCCGGTTCTTACTGATAAAAGTTTTGCATTGTACCAGTCAAAAAATAAAAGATCTGGTACCATGCACAGGCTGGGAGATATAACCTCTTCTGGGCTCTGTCTCTCGAGCAAAAGTTCATACCGAGTACGGAAAGATCCCCTCGTGTTATTCAAACCAGACATGTCGGTCTACGACAAACACTGCCACACCGTTTCTCCCACCACACACCCTTCCCTTCTACTAGCAGTAAGCAGCTCACTGACCCACTCTATCTCACACATCCCTCCCATTTTCTACACCCTTCCCTTCTACTAGCAGTAAGCAGCTCACTGACCCACTCTATCTCACACATCCCTCCCATTTTCTACACCCTTCCCTTCTACTAGCAGTAAGCAGCTCACTGACCCACTCTATCTCACACATCCCTCCCATTTTCTACACCCTTCCCTTCTACTAGCAGTAAGCAGCTCACTGACCCACTCTATCTCACACATCCCTCCCATTTTCTACACCCTTCCCTTCTACTAGCAGTAAGCAGCTCACTGACCCACTCTATCTCACACATCCCTCCCATTTTCTACACCCTTCCCTTCTACTAGCAGTAAGCAGCTCACTGACCCACTCTATCTCACACATCCCTCCCATTTTCTACACCCTTCCCTTCTACTAGCAGTAAGCAGCTCACTGACCCACTCTATCTCACACATCCCTCCCATTTTCTACACCCTTCCCTTCTACTAGCAGTAAGCAGCTCACTGACCCACTCTATCTCACACATCCCTCCCATTTTCTACACCCTTCCCTTCTACTAGCAGTAAGCAGCTCACTGACCCACTCTATCTCTCACACCCCTCCCATCTTCTACACCCTTCCCTTCTACTAGCAGTAAGCAGCTCACTGACCCACTCTATCTCACACATCCCTCCCATCTTCTACACCCTTCCCTTCTACTAGCAGTAAGCAGCTCACTGACCCACTCTATCTCACACACCGCTCCCATCTTCTACACCCTTCCCTTCTACTAGCAGTAAGCAGCTCACTAACCCACTCTATCTCACACACCGCTCCCATCTTCTACACCCTTCCCTTCTACTAGCAGTAAGCAGCTCACTGGCCCACTCTATCTCACACACCCCTCCCATCTTCTACACCCTTCCCTTCTACTAGCAGTAAGAAGCTCACTGACCCACTCTATCTCTCACGCCCCTCCCATCTTCTAACTTGTGAGTAAGCTTGGGAGTAGGCCTTGTTACATGACTTGCTGCTGTCGCTGGTGTCTTGTCACTAACTCAGTCCCTTGCCCACCACATCAACGCTGCTTACTTTCACTTCCTGGGGGAAGAAAACGGGCAAAGGGCTCTCAGTAATAACTGGCTCTACCTGCTGCTTGATACCAAAGGTTTTCTTTTAAACTGCCAGTACAATGCACTGGCAGTTTTAACAGGCTAGCGGAGCCTCTGCAGTCACAATCAGAAAATATAAATCAACTCCTGACAGGCTTTACAGATGGTTCTGCCATCAGGCTTTGACGGTCTTCATGCGCCGCTAGTGAAGGGTTTAGTATTCACAATCTGGCAACTTTTTTGAAAAAGTAATTCCCGTTTTCTTTCTCATCCTTTTTTTCCCGTTAAAAAGCTGCCAAGTCACTGCTTAATGAAAGAGGAAATTATGGCCTGCAGTTGCTTTTCCCCACTACACAGTTAAATCACATTACAAAGGTATCAGAACAGCATCAGAAACTAGGTCAGAAACAAACAATGACAACAACAAAAGAGCTGTAAGTTGAAATATGTACCTTCAGCTGATTTGGATGGACTTTCTTCCCTTCAGGTTGAGTCTGGAAAAAAAATTGCTTTGTTTGTCAACAGAATGTGCATTATAGACATGCAGCTTTCAGAAGAAAACAGCTTAGCATGAAAAATGGTAAAAGGGCTTGAAATGGAACAACAGAGAAACTGGCTCTCCCATAACTCCGATACATAGGACAACACTTATACTCTGAAAAAAATGCGTGAAAAGGACAGAGATCTGAGAGAATGTGCTGGTTCAAGCAGACAAAAATCCAAGTGGGAAAAAAAAGTTTCACCATTAAAAAGACATCTCCTCAAATTAAGAGAATGAAAACAATTTCAAAATCTACTGTAAAGGTCCAGCATAAAATGTGGTCAAATAAATATATAAATTTTACCCCTATTGTAAATTGTCGATGCTGTTTTCTTCTAATCCTCTTCCCTGCCACAAAAGCTTGATGTTCATGTCAGAGAAAGACGAGGGTTTGACTATGCATGTGAAAGCAAGATTCCCTCCCCCATCCACCCACCTGACTGTTCCCTCCCCCTTCCCCGACACACGCTCACACCCTGTCAAAAGAGAACACCTGCCTTCTTTTCTTTTAACGGCAGAAAGAGTTGGAGATGGGAATGGATGAAGCAGACTCACCTTGCGAAGGAAAGTCCAGGCGTAGGACAAGAAGGCCTGCCCCTGAAAGATGGAAAAGCGAGCGCTAGGATAGGTGATGGCCAGACGGGTGAACAAAGGAGACAGCGCTGCTGACAGCGCCTTCAGAGAGCCCTGCAACGGGTTGTTGAACACCTTGTTCCGCCACAGGGTGTCACACAGGTCGATCAGCATCTCGTTGAACACACCCACGCTCTCCCTTCGTCCCACGGTAACGTGCAAGAGAGATTGTTTGTATCTACAAAGACAGGAAAACGAATGGACTGTGACCATAAAGTTGGACATACACTTTTGGCTTTTGTGAAGGAATGATTCAAATACATACATCACACAGCTTTAAATGATTCAGAGGAAAAGACAATGATGTATGTTTGAAAAATGTTTCGGTATTCTATAAAGTACAGAAGAACATCATCATTCAAATGAGCAAATTTTACAATCAATGCATTTCTTAAGCCCCTACTTCCAAATATGATAACTGTGCAGCTAATGTAGACAGTGTATTTTCATGTGCTTGCAAACATTTCATCAATTCTGCACACAAAAATGAATCGGCAACAGATGTTGCCCCTGTAACTGTCCCTGTAAATGTTCCTCCTTTTCTCACTCCCTGTCATCCTTATCCTCCCTAAGGTACAGTCTCCCTGAATCTGCTGACTCCAAAACCCTTGTTGCAAAGTGAGACGACTGCAGGCGGAAATCGAAACAAATCTTAAATAAATGTTAGCGAACCGCCAATAAAAAACGTGGGCAAATGAATCACAAGACAAAACACGACGCGTTTTGACCTCTTAGGTCGTCTTCAGGCAAGATACAAAACAATTATTACAACGAAAATGAACGAGCAATCACTTATCTTCAATCACTTCAGCGCAAGACATGCGTTGAATCAACGCATTGTAATAATTGTTGTGTATCTTGCCTGAAGAAGACCTAAAAGGTCCAAACACATTGTGTTTTGTCTTGTGATTTGTTTGTCCACGGTTTTTTTTGCGGTTCACTAACATTCAATTCAAGATTTTTTCCAAAGACCTTGACAAAAGCTTACCAGACAGGATGGGAACACCGAAACAGAAGTCACTATGACAGATGGGCATGAAGACTCTTGAAAACTACACTGCCTTTTTTTTCTCTATTTCATGACTATCGTTTTCATGAGGATGACCATAATATAATGCTGTGGAGCAAAATGAACTGAGCTACAGCTTCCATACAACCTGGTCCCCTCAGTATCCAAACAGTGATCAGTTCTGATTCATACCTTTGAGAAATTATTTTTTACAAGAGTACTTGAAGCAAAAACAGAAGATGGCTTGAGCAGCACCCAGACTTCAATAAGAAGGATGTATACTAATAACTACCTGCTGCCAGACCAGACCAAGTGAGCATTGTGAGACTGAGGACAGGGCACTCCAGGCTGAGATATCACAAGGCCACAAATTCCACATTGGCGAGTCTCCATGTGGCACAGCCCCAACCACTGTGGAACACTTCCTGCAGAACTGTCCCACACATAAAAAGCTAAGAGCAGAGACCTGGCCTGCCGACACATCAACCAGGGAAAAGCTCAACGGATCTATGGAGGGCCTCCGCCGTACAGCAGCCTTCGTCAGTGCCTCAGGGGTACCTGTCTAAGTGTGCAAAGAACAAGAAGAAGACAACAGTATTTTACCAGCCATTATTGTGCTGTCACCATAGCACTTCGCCTGTGTGTGAAGAGCAGAAAGGAAGCAACACAGCAGAGCTCACCTGTGTGTGAAGAGCAGAAAGGAAGCAACACAGCAGAGAAAGTACAACCAGGGACCAGGCCTCACTCACCTGTGTGTGAAGAGCAGAAAGGAAGCAACACAGCAGAGAAAGTACAACCAGGGACCAGGCCTCACTCACCTGTGTGTGAAGAGCAGAAAGCAAGCAACACAGCAGAGCTCACCTGTGTGTGAAGAGCAGAAAGGAAGCAACACAGCAGAGAAAGTACAACCAGAGACCAGGCCTCACTCACCTGTGTGTGAAGAGCAGAAAGGAAGCAACACAACAGAGCTCACCTGTGTGTGAAGAGCAGAAAGGAAGCAACACAGCAGAGAAAGTACAACCAGGGACCAGGCCTCACTCACCTGTGTGTGAAGAGCAGAAAGCAAGCAACACAGCAGAGCTCACCTGTGTGTGAAGAGCAGAAAGGAAGCAACACAGCAGAGAAAGTACAACCAGAAACCAGGTCTCACTCACCTGTGTGTGAAGAGCAGAAAGGAAGCAACACAACAGAGCTCACCTGTGTGTGAAGAGCAGAAAGGAAGCAACACAGCAGAGAAAGTACAACCAGAGACCAGGCCTCACTCACCTGTGTGTGAAGAGCAGAAAGGAAGCAACACAGCAGAGAAAGTACAACCAGAGACCAGGCCTCACTCACCTGTGTGTGAAGAGCAGAAAGGAAACAACACAACAGAGCTCACCTGTGTGTGAAGAGCAGAAAGGAAGCAACACAGCAGAGAAAGTACAACCAGAGACCAGGCCTCACTCACCTGTGTGTGAAGAGCAGAAAGGAAGCAACACAACAGAGCTCACCCGTGTGTGAAGAGCAGAAAGGAAGCAACACAGCAGCAGGGATGAAAACAGTTTTTAAAAAAAAAGAGGAGATTGGCGGGGATCTGGGGGTTCACCATGGGTCCCCAGTGGGGTACATGGGCAACAGCCCGGCGGGGGTCAGGGGGCGGCGCCCCCTGAAGCTGAAGCATATTTTGTATTAAATATGGCATAAAAATCTTTATAAATCACTTTCTTGCTTCTAAACAACTCATTCTATAGAACAGCTTTCAACACCATGAAGACTGAGACTGATGTGGAAAGAAACTATGTCAACTGAAACAAATTTTAGTATGATGAATCCTTAGAACTCTAGCTAAAGAAAATTTGACAAACAGTGCTTTCAGGACATAAAGAATAAGGCCTGTAGATAAGTAAATCAGAGTGGGAAATCAAACTAAGTAAATCATATGTATGAAAACGACTGCTGGACTTCAATAAACACAAGATGAAAAATGATTACTTTGAAGTCCTTTAAAAAAAACTGAAGCTTTTGGGCCTTAGACCCTTCGTCAGGAAACACTAAACACAAAAAAGAACATAAAAGAACAAATGACATAAAAACAAACTGATGTCACAACAGTACACCCCCCCCCCCAACTTCCCTCTTACAACTAATCATATCCCCCCCCCTCTTGACAAGTGTGTGTGTGTGTGTGGGGGGGGGGGGGGGAGTGTTGTGTGTGTGTGTGTGTGTGTGAGGTGGGGACGGGGGTGGGGGGAGGGGGCGAAGTGTGTGGGGTATGTGTGTTGTGGGGTGAGGGTGGGGATTGGGGGAGGAGGAGGAGTAGAGGAAGTATATAGGTAGTGGGGGGAGTGGGCTGTTGGAAAAGGATTTCATAGGGGTGCTGTTAGCAGACACCTAACAAATGTAGCAAAAGTTTGCATTATACCAGGGGAAAAGTGTTACACAATACTGTTGTGACATCAGTTTATTTTGATGTCATTTGTTCTTTTATATTCTTTTCGTCACTTTGACGTTTTTCCTTTGCTTTGAAGACTCTACGAGTGGAAGTACTTAGAGTAGGAGTCAAACTATCTCTGGAAATTAAACGTAGATTGTTGCATACCCAATGATCTGAAAACATGCTGTAATGGTGTGGGAAACACACACATTTTCTGTTGGTGACTGGGACGCTCGATGTGATCTCTGATTGCCACAAAGCCACGACTACCAAAGTAGACACGTTTTTGGCAAGGCTCGCAAAACACTTCAAATTCGCCGTCTTTGTCATGTTTTCTTATTACATCCGCGACTCTGCGGTCACACACGTCCTTCTGCTGCCACTCGGTCTTCTAGTGGTTCACATACTTCTTTCTTTTTTTTTTCGTTTTGTTTGCACTCACTGGCGAAAAACTCTCACTGTGAATCGACGCCATGATGAGAAATGATACTGGAAGGAAACAGAATGAGAACTACGCCGTTTGAGAACATTACCGACAGAGAAGAAATTCGCTGTGCAGACAAGTTGAGATCGTTTCTGAGCATCATTCTTCGAATAATTTTTCGGCGGAGACTTTTTCTTTCGGCGGAGATGCGAAAAAAATAACGGCGGAGGAGTTTTCATCCCTGAGCAGAGAAAGTACAACCAGAGACCAGGCCTCACTCACCTGTGTGTGAAGAGCAGAAAGGAAGCAACACAACAGAGCTCACCTGTGTGTGAAGAGCATAAAGGAAGCAACACAGCAGAGAAAGTACAACCAGGGACCAGGCCTCACTCACCTGTGTGTGAAGAGCAGAAAGGAAGCAACACAGCAGAGAAAGTACAACCAGAGACCAGGCCTCACTCACCTGTGTGTGAAGAGCTGAAAGGAAGCAACACAGCAGAGAAAGTACAACCAGGGACCAGGCCTCACTCACCTGTGTGTGAAGAGCAGAAAGGAAGCAACACAGCAGAGAAAGTACAACCAAAAACCAGGCCTCACTCACCTGTGTGTGAAGAGCAGAAAGGAAGCAACACAGCAGAGCTCACCTGTGTGTGAAGAGCAGAAAGGAAGCAACACAGCAGAGAAAGTACAACCAGAGACCAGGCCTCACTCACCTGTGTGTGAAGAGCAGAAAGGAAGCAACACAGCAGAGCTCACCTGTGTGTGAAGAGCAGAAAGGAAGCAACACAGCAGAGAAAGTACAACCAGAAACCAGGCCTCACTCACCTGTGTGTGAAGAGCAGAAAGGAAGCAACACAGCAGAGCTCTCCTGTGTGTGAAGAGCAGAAAGGAAGCAACACAGCAGAGAAAGTACAACCAGAAACCAGGCCTCACTCACCTGCAGAAAGCAGTGCCCATGACAGAGATGGCAGCAGCAGAACTGGAGAACAGAATGAGACGAAACAGGGCAGGCGAGGGCAGTATGACATGTTGCACCCCAAGATGGTCTGTCAGACCGGATAACTGCACACAGCACATCTCTCAAGGTCTTCACAAAGTACTTCTTTGGCTATAGTCACATTTACCCCAGTAAGAGAAGATAACCTGTGATAGAACAATAAATCATTCTGAAACCCTTTATTTTCCTGTCAACAAATGACATTCTCTTAAGGGGGGATAAATATGGATACAGCCTTTTCATTCTATTGTCTGGAGTCCAGTTCACTTAAAAAATAAAAAAAAGTGTTCAATTAAAAAAAAAAACCCAGTGGATATAGCCTTTCATGCTACTGTTTACAGTCCAGTCTTGTAAAAAATAAAAATAAAAAAAGAGTGGATATAGCTCTTTCATGTTATTGTCTACAGTCTAGTCTAGTAAAAAAAAAAAAAGTAAAAAAAAAAGTGGATATGGCCCTTTTATGCTATTATCTACAATCCAGTCCAGCATAAAAAAAAGAATGGCTATAGCCCTTTCATGTTATTGTCTACAGTCTAGTCTAGTAAAAAAAAAAAAGTTAAAAAAAAGTGGATATGGCCCTTTTATGCTATTATCTACAATCCAGTCCAGCATAAAAAAAAAGAATGGACATAGCCCTTTCATGTTATTGTCTACAGTCTAGTCTAGTAAAAGAAAAATTAAAAAAAAACAAAGAAGTGGATATAGCCCTTTTATGCTATTGTCTACAGTCCAGTCTAGTAAAAAGAAAATGCGGATTAACCCTTTCACACTATTGTCTATAATCCAACCAATCAGACAGGACTGAATCAGGGCTGAGATCATTTGCCAACAACACAACATCAAAACAGCACCATATCAAGCAACAATAAATCAGTGAAGACTGAGAAATGGACAAGCTGACTACCTATTCTACTAAAAAAACTGAAAAATGGACAAGCTGACTATCTATTCTACAAAAAGACTGAGAAATGGACAAGCTGACCACCAATTCTACTACAAGACTGAGAAATGGACAAGCTGACTATCTATTCTACTAAAAGACTTTAAAGTGGACAAGCTTACTACCTATTCTACTAAAAGACTGAGAAATGGACACGCTGACTAACTATTCTACTAAAAGACTGAGAAATGGACACGCTGACTACCTATTCCACTAAAAGACTGAGAAATGGACAAGCTGACTACCTATTCTACTAAAAGACTGAGAAATGGATATGCTGACTACCTATTCTACTAAAAGACTGAGAAATGGACACGCTGACTAACTATTCTACTAAAAGACTGAGAAATGGACAAGCTGACTACCTATTCTACTAAACAACCGAGAAATGGACAAGCTGACTACCTATTCTACTAAACAACTGAGAAATGGACAAGCTGACCACCTATTCTACTAAACAACTGAGAAATGGACAAGCTGACTACCTATTCTACTAAACAACTGAGAAATGGACAAGCTGACTACCTATTCTACTAAACAACCGAGAAATGGACAAGCTGACTACCTATTCTACTAAACAACTGAGAAATGGACAAGCTGACAAACTATTCTACTAAAAGACTGAGAAATGGACAAGCTGACTACCTATTCTACTAAAAGACTGAGAAATGGACAAGCTGACTACCTATTCTACTACAAGACTGAGAAATGGACAAGCTGACTACCTATTCTACTACAAGACTGAGAAATGGACAAGCTGACTATCTATTCTACTAAAAGACTGAGAAATGGACAAGCTGACTACCTATTCTACTAAAAGACTGAGAAATGGACAAGCTTACTACCTATTCTACTAAAAGACTGAGAAATGGACAAGCTGACTACCTATTCCACTACAAGACTGAGAAATGGACAAGCTGACTACCTATTCTACTAAACAAAAAACAGATGCACTGTAGTCTTGCTTGAGGAACCACTCCAGCTTCCTCTCTCAAGTCAAGATTATGAAAAATATGGGTGTACCAGTATGTCTTTCCAAGATTTATCAACACTTGGTTCAATTCTTACTGCCAAAGCTGCAGTTATTGTGAAATCACCACAGAGATTTAATTCCATGTAAACATGCATCACTTGCCATCCCCCACCCCTACCCACTTGCCCTGCATTTTCTCTCTCCCAACCTCAATCCTTCAACTCCTTACCTGCCAAATAAATATATATATACACACACACACACACACAATGTGCATGCAGACACATACGCTCCATTACCAGGATAAACTTTATACACAACCATTACCAGGATAAACTTTGACTGTGTGGTCCCAGTTTTCCCATGTAAGTCCACTGTGCGCTACGCTCTCTGTATGAACTAGCCAAGGCCGGATAATCCCACCGAAAATAACCAGCCGCCGTGGCGAAGTGGTTAGTGTCGCGGACTCCCGGCTGGGAGGTCGTGGGTTCGAATCCCATCAGAGTCATGTGGGTTTTTCTGCCCCGACCGGCTCAAACCCAGAGTTGAGTTTGCTGCGGACTCAGTTGGGAAGACTGGGACCACACAGTCGAGTTTCATCCACTTAATGGATGCGTTTCTGAGAGTGTTGCTCAAATTCCCTGACCAACACTGCAGGTGCCTGTATCTCTCGGGCCTGGTTGACGCCGGGATATATTATGAAAGGAAGCGTAGAGTACAGCCCTGTCATGTGGTCTCAGACCGAAATGGAAATCCGTAGCATCATCTTAATCATCCTCATTCTCATCGATCAGCATTAAAAAAAAAATGTCTCAAATTCTGTGGCCCTTCATGCCCTGCTCTCATGGTGACCTCAGTTTCGATGTCCTCTCCACGTCTGTGGTCTTGGTTTGGTTCCGTCGGGGTCACCGGTATCGGTGAGTCCATGGGGGCTGTCGTTGGACGGACGTGGTGGCGCCCTCTGGAGGGAGAGCTCACTCACGCCGGCTCCGCGACTAAGCAATTATTGTCATCAGTAGGGGGCTTTTTTTTTTTTTTTTTTTTTTTTTGCTGTCCCAACCTCTGCGCCACCTCAGAGGCAGTGCACCCACGCCGCTCATTGACATTCCGACACCCCGTCCACAGCCACAGCCCGGTCGGCCCCGCCGCAGCCCAGGCACCGGCAACCCACAAGGAGCAGTCAATGTCAGACCTGTTTACCTCAATTTGAGCTTTGTGTACTCTTGTCCAGAAAAATGTGTACTCTCCAAAAAATTGTGTACTAATCAAAGGAGGACAGAAACTACATTTCAGCGGTTTTAGATATACACATAATTGATTCCTGACAGTTTCACCTGTCCAGTGTCTGTGATGAAAGTAATGTCTTTTGGTCAGGCCTTTTCTTTTGAACACAAGAAAACTTCTTTCACATCCAGCAATACTGTGTGGGATTGTCACTGAAAATTCCAAGGCACACTTTGCTGAATTAAAAAAAAAAAACATTGGTGTGATGACCTATTCACCTACTTCAGAAAAACCATGCCACCATTTAGCTATTTTCCCTTAATTTCCTACAATGCAGTGTGGCAATGTCAGTGTCAATGATTGTTGAAGTCTTGGTCACTGCATGGCGTTGACAACTGTTTCATACAACTAACACTATCTAGGACAGTGACTTATAGTAGGACGATTTGAACTTGGCCAGTTGTGTGTTGCTGTACTTCCTGTCTGCTGGTGTCCCCGGTCTTGATTTGATGACCATCAAGCTGTCCAGTGTCTGAGAAGACAGTGATGCCCTCTGATCAGTCCTGTTTTTGCGAACGCAAGAAAAAATTCGTTCACAGCCAGCATTACTGTGTGGGATTGTCAAAATTCCAAGGCACACCTTGCTGAGGTTGGAAAACATTGGTATCCCAACAGCATCCTTGACTTGGCCAATGGCATACCAGGTTTCATCAGCTCTTTCTTTCTCCAGCTGTGGAATTGCATCATGGGACCTGTAGTTGATGAACTCTTCCATAACTGTGTCATTGGTACAGCCCTGGGGAAGTAGACATGGAAACTGGGTGAGGAAAAAGGAGAGATCAGACTCTGTGACACCATCCAGTCGAAGGGAGATGTCAGCCACTTTTGCATGCTTTAACAGATCATTGTCCAAAGGACACTTGTCCTTCATGTATGTACAAGCAGAAACATAGAATTGTTGAGCAACTTGATAGAATTCCTCAATCCTCACATCTCGAAGTAGGTGTTCTTCCTTCTTCTCAATCATTTGTTTGACGTCTTCACTAAAGAGAATTTGCTTTGGCTGCTTCTGGTTGACATTGGCCTTGAAGTCAACATCAAGAACACTCTTGCCCGTAAGAGCTGCAGGTTTGACAAACCGAACCATCAAGTCCCTCATCAGCTTGCACAGTGACCGTTGAAGGATGTGAATCTGTGGCTCTTCCTTCTGCAGCTGTTGATTCAAAACATCAAATGGTTTTAAAGCATGTTTCAAGAACAGGCAGTAGAGCTTGTTTGTAGGAGAACGAAAGAATGCTTTCAATCGTTCAATTCGAGACTGCTGAAGATGTACTTGCGGGAGCAGGTTCTTTTTTGAAGAAGTTCACCAGTGCTTCCCAGTTCTCAAGCATGCGATCAAGACACCTGCCAACACTCAGCCACCTTGTCTGAACATGTTTTAGTATTTTCTGATTTTTCACTTCTGCTTGCAGCAATTCAAGGGAAGCTAGGCACTTGGAAGACTTGTCAAAGTAGTAATACAAGTCAACCAAAAGTTCATCAATATTGAATGGCAGTTGTTCCGCAGCTTTTTGTGCAGCTCTATGAAGCAGATGACATGGGCAGCCAGCAAGATGGAGGCTGGGTTGTTGTCTAGTCATCCACCCATACACTCCATTCTTCTTACCCACCATAACTGCTGCATTGTCACATCCAAGTGACAAGCAATTTTTCCAGGGTACAGACAGCTCCTCTGTATCATCAGTTTTCACCAAAAGTTCTTTTTCCAACAGCTTGTAGATGTTCTCTCCTGAAAGAAACCAATGATTTCCAGTTGTACAGTTTGTCTTTCCACTGAGGTACTCAGCTACAATTCTGTCCAGTTCCATCCAGTTTTCTGGGTTCTTCATTTTAAAATACAATCCTTGCAAGTGCAAGATATATGTTTGTCATCAAAGATACCAAAAAGTATTACTTTGAACTGGATGAGTCTATTTTCAGTTGGAAAGCAAGGATTGTGTTGTAAAACTGAGAGCGTGGCAATTAGCTGGAATTGTATGTTGGACTGAATTGTAACCGAGTACCTAAGAGTAATACCATATAGATATCCCGTTCGGAGCTTGGATTTTTTCCCCCAGTCACTAGACCAGAAGTGGTGTGGTCTTGAGCACTAGTCTTTCAGATGAGATGATAAACCGAGGTCCCGTGTGCAACACACTTTCAGCGCACGTAAAAGAACCCACGGCAACAAGAGAGTTGTTCCTGGCAGAAATCATTAGAAAAATCCACTCTATTAGAGAAAAACAAATACATACGCAGACAGAAAAAAAAGGGGTGGGCTGCACATGTGGCGATGCGCTCTCCCGGGTAGAGCAGCCCGGAATTTCACACAGAGAAATCTGCTGTGACTTTGACAGATATAAAATAAAATGAAATGAAATAAAATGATATGTAAGCATACATTTGGTGTGTGTGTGTGTGTGTGTGTGTGTGTGTGTTGTGTGTGAGTGTGTGTGTGTGTGTGTGTGTGTGTGTGAGTATGATGGCCCACTGTGTGTGTGTGTGTGTGTGTGTGTGTCTGTGTGTGTGTGTGTGTGTATGTATGAGTATGATGGCCCACTGTGTGTGTGTGTGTGTGTGTGTGTGTGTGTGTGTGTGTGTGTGTGTGTGTGTGTGTGTGTGTGCCTGTGTGTGTGTGTGTGTGTGTGTGTGTGAATTCAATTTATACTAGTTTTACATTTGTGGTATCAGACTTTAAAAAAGGAAAGAGGGAAATGAGGTAAATGCTGGTTGCAAAATAGATACTGATACTATCTAGGTGTAGCAAACATTAATTAAACCTACCATTAAATACTAAAACCTAAAACTGATAATCATATTATTTTTTGAATGACTGCATTTGACTTTGACAGAAACAGTTCAAAACTGTCCTTTAGTTGCAAAATACTAAGATTAGGTAAACCAGGCAACTATGACAAACTTATTAATCATCAATGACTCTATCAGGCTATGACCGTTGGTCATACTCATACATAAGATGACAACAGTTCATACGATGTTTGAGTTATGAAAATCAAACAACAATTCTTAAAGTTATGACTGCGACTTATAAAGAAATTCAGAAAAAAAATTGTAACTTCATCAGTTTTGCATCGATAATATAATTCATATGAATGTTTTCGTTATTTTTTGCTTTTTTTAATGATGTTAATTTCATTTTGGAGGAAAAAAATTTGAAAAATTTTGACACATCCATATGTTTTGCTATTGAGTAAGTACAATTCACATGTGTGTTTGGGGGGGGGGGGGGGGGGGGGGGGGGGGGGATGCCGATGGTGCTCACCTGTGGATGCTGACTGAAGACCAAGAACAGGTACAGACAGCAGACTCTGCTCAACTCCAGAATCCCCAAATGTTGTTATCACAACTGGATACTGTTTTTCACGTTGCTCATTGCTGCCGTCAGTCGACACAGAAAAAGGTCCAGACGAAATTTTCTGTTTCAGTTCCACCTTAATGTCCTCAGCCATGCACTTCACGATGGCAGTCGCTTTGTTGCGGCAGCATGAATAGCCTTGTGCAATCTGTGAGTCTGGGAACGCTGATTTCATTGTTCGCGTGATGACGTCAGCAGTGGTGAGCGGAAGATTTGTTTTAACAATAAGTTCTGTGAGCATCACTTCAGCTCTGATCACAGCCTCCTCTTCTCTCTTCACTGTCTGTGACGGCATAAACTTTGTGATGGAAGTGCACATTGACGTAGTCTTTGCAGCACGTTCTTGCATCTTATGCTTCTGCTTTTGGCAGTGCCGTTCAATGTCATAGATGCCAGAATGAGAAATCGAAAAGTCTGATTTGCAGAACAGACAATGTGCAAAGGTAATCCCAAGTGAAGAGGGCTCAATTCCTGGAATTTTCTTGTATCTATCAAGAAAACCTTGCTCTTTCTTTTTCTTTTCTGTGCTCTGGCCTGCTGACGATGTTGAAGCAACTGAACGCTTTGACATCTTGTAAAATTTACAAATCACAATGCCGCCACACTGACTTAGAAATCCAAGATGGCGCCTCTAAAACTTGGATCGGAACTTTTCCGGCCTTTTTTTTTTTTTTTGGATCGTACTCAAAATGTTTTTGGCGTACTGGCGTACTGCCAGTCAAAATTGTGTACAAAATACGCAAAAATCGTACGGGTGAAACAGGTCTGCAATGTCGAGTCGTCAAGAGGCATCCCGCCGGAGAAGACACTGCAATCAGTAGGGGGCTTAGTAGGTGGTGCCCTGCGTATGTTAGATCAGAACAGGCGCCACTGAACACCACCGAAGTGACTCGGCAGCAGTGCAGCGTATCCTCCGGTGGGTTGCCACTTGACATTGACTGCCCCCTGTGGATTGTCGGTGCCTGGGCTGTGGCGGGGCCGACCGGGCTGTGGCTGTGGACGGGGTGTCGGAATGAGCGGCGTGTGTGCACTGCCTCTGAGGTGGCGCAGAGGTTGGGGAAAAAAAAAAAAAAAAAAAAAAAAAAATCCCACCTAAAATAAATATCTTTGATGGAAATCAAACCCAGAATCTCCCACCCCATAATACTAGCCGGAGCCTAATTGCAGCTGTATATTCAACTAACAAATGCTTCACATTTTGGCCCCAGAAGTCTGTGGTCTGAAACATGTAATTGTCAGCACTGTTGAAGTATTTAGCATTAAGTATCTAATCATTCAAGCAGCACAGAGACAAAAGAAGAGCAACTGAAGCAAAGACAAAAGAAACAGAGTGTACACATCTCGCATGAAAAAGTATCGAAAACATTTTCAACTTTACTATTATGTTCAGGTGACTGCACAACTTTCGTTCTTAAACTACACATAATTCATAATCGTCATTTAGTGTGAGTGATTCATACATTTACTGGAAACTGAATATACAAGTGATCATGGCAATGTCGAATACCTTCACATACTCCAACACAATACAGATGATGACACATGCCAAAGCAATGTTCCTCACCAGATTAATATAGCTGACGATGATATGAAGCAAGAGCGAGTTGTCTCCTTCCAGCTGCAATCCCAAAATAGCCAGTTTGTCAATGAATGACGTCAAGTTGTGTAAAACGGAGGTTACTTGCACCGTCTCGTTGAGTCGCTCAGGAAACAGAACACATCTGTGGACACACTACACACAGTTAGATCAGTAAATATGTCCGAGGCTCCACAAGGCAAATGATTCGGATTTCTGTGCCATACACATTCATAAAACACGCACACATGCACACACACAAATATCACTTTATTGTGAAACATGCAAAACTGAAAATGAACACAAAGAGATGAACACATGCATTTTTTTCTCAATGCTTTAAATTAAATTTATTGCAGGCACTGAACCCATCTCACTCTGGTTACCCTGAGGCTGGTTTCTCTGGAATATGTTTTCTCCATAACAACATTCTCCTCACTCTCTGGGGGCCAGCCACCATACCAGTATATTTTGTTTAAAGGAGAGGTCTAAAGGACATTGAAAGTGGCACTAGTCGCAGTCTAAGTCAGGCTTCAGTACCACCAAGATTTTTGATCATGTGTCTGGGCCTATTCATGTGATAAGCACAGCCAGTGCGTGCGTGTGTGCGTGCATGCGTGTGTGTGTGTGTGTGTGCCCACTTGAGAGTGTGTGTGTTCCAGCTGCTGCAGGCTGAAGGAGTGCTAAGACTTCCCTCCAGGTCCTTCAGATCATAGAACATGCATGTTTTTGTTTTTGTGTCAGTACAACACTATGTTAATCTGACAGTAAATGGTTTCAGTCAGTCAGTGTGTGTTCCTTTCTTGCATCCGTTTTCTCAAAAAATGCTAAAAGAGGTACTTCTGCTTTCCTCCTTTAATCCAGCTGAGAATTTTACCATCTCGAATATCCTTTTAGAAGGGTTTTTCTTTTCATCTTGTTTCTTTTCCATATTCAGTATTTATTTTTTTTTTTAAACCCAAACTTTTAAATGTACAGTACAAATGTAAGAAATCTGCTGAAAATGAGACTATTTCATGCCTGACAACTTTGTGCCTGGTGATGCTTTCAGTGATGCAACTACATTAGCCACAGACTGCACTGCTGCAGGCTAAAGCAGTGCTAAGACTTCCCTCCAGGTCTTTCAGATCATAGAACGCTTTTCTTCCTTGACTAGTCCTTCACAGCAGAGCTTTATCTAGGATTTTTGAAGTCCCCCCCCTCATATAAAAAAAGCCCCCTCCCCCCCCCTTCCCTCTCCGAGCTTTTGGATGGAGTCGTGGTTTCTTCATGATCTTCTCCACCCTCGCATGGCAGAGAATCTTTTTTTTTCATTTTTCCTCAACGAAAGTCAAAGTCGAATAGGGTCGGTGCATGCTTCATTTTGGAAAATATCCAATATGGCGCCTTAAACTCTCGCAACTTCTCATCGGTGATCGAGATGAAGGAGATGAACGCTGCCGATTGGTTGATTTACACCAACAGCCAATGAAATATCAAGAAATCGTTTGCTCCTGCTCAGTCCTAGTTTCAGTTTTTCAAGCAGTCGACAAACGAGCGCCCGCAATGATCAGTGAACAGGGCGGGCAGTCCTGCAACTGTGCGGGAGTCTGCCCGCGTTAAGACTCGATAATTGCGGGAAGGAACAGATTTTCGGGGGATTGTACCAATCCCGCGCTCTAGATTAAGCTCTGTCGCAGACGAAGGAAGGGACTGTTATTCTCTGGAATAAACAAGGATAACTGAGTACATGAAATAAGTAATTGCTCCTCTCACAAAGAAACGAGACAAACATCTCTCAGTTGTTGTCTGAAGCTGGAAGTGCAGCTGCAGCTACCTACTTGAGGAGGTGACCAACACGGCCACACAGCTCTTCAAAATGGTGCTACATGACTTGGCCTTGGTTTGGGACAACACAGAGCTTAGCAGGGACAGCCCCACAATGTCAAGCTGAGAACAAACAATAAATAACATCTCTTGGTTGTAATCACAGTGGATGGATCAAGGTCACTATGACAGATCATTTACAGGTTTACTAAAATCACATGAACTGGAACACACACACACACACACTAACACATGGCTTGACCATCTTGTATTGCCACACATGCACATTACATATATCTCTATGTGCATTATATACATATTTGCATGTGAGAGAGAGAGAGAGAGAGAGAGAAGAGAGAGAGAGAGAGAGAGAGAGTGTGTGTGTGTGTGTGTGTGTGTGTGTGTGCATGCGTGCATGCATGTCTTGGTGTATATGTGCACATATTTTAATCCTCAAATGTCTATATGTTTTATATGAAATAGAAAAACAAAACCCATGAATTAAAAAAGTTACTATGGCATCATCTTCACCGATGACAAAATTTGCATCCCTTGATGATACACACAATATTTACCTTGTTTTTTGAATAGAAGGTTGACAAACAAACACAATCTGCATACTATTTTTTACATTGTGGTTACCTGTAAATCCTGGTAAAACAAAGCAAGCTAGGTCTGCCCAATTCACTGTTTGCCTTTTCGCCATTCTGCTACTTATTTCCCTTGAATTGCAATGCTGACAGCATTCTTCACTTACAACTAAACTGTATGCACAACATTCTGCATGTGCACTCCTGTGAATAGATAGAGAGGGGGGGAGGGGGGGAGAGCAGGTTGGAAAGACGGGTTTAACGAAAATTAACAACTGTTAATAAAAGCCATGAGAGACAAAGCAGGAGGGGTGGGAGGGGGTTGACAGGAGGGGATCAACAAAAAACAACTTACACACTGGGATCTTTGTCTAACGTAGTAGTGGTTTGATCATCCAAGGCAATGACGGCAGTCCATGCTTTGATACGGGGGCATTCATAAACAACGTAGTTCTTCAAAAGCTCCGTTAACGTTAACAAACACTGGCACTGAAAAACAGAAAGGTGAACACACATTTACCATACAAATTTGACATAAACATGTATGGCACACTGCCCACCCTATCCCATTCCAAAAATTCAGTTTGGAAAGTTTCAGTGGAATACACATACTAATGTACTATGCTTCTTTCAAAGACACCCTCCCTACACCTACTCTCGGCTGCAGAAAAACTGCATCTATCTGCTTGAAATAAAGTTTCTCATATTACAGCACAAACATCCATTTTATAATCAGTGTCAAGTGAATACTGTCTTAATTCTAACTCTGTTAAGAATCAAGGCATTCAGCAAGCTGGTAAAGAGAGAAATGATCAGTGCAGGTACAGCCTATCTGATAAGCCTTTCAAATGTCCATACCTTGAAATACACTGAAGAGGAACAGTACAATTGCTGAAGTGGCTGTAGTATCAGATCGTTCAGTTCTGGAAAAAATATGAAGGAAAATGACTTGACAACATAGTTGTATCACAAAAGACTGTGAAAGTCAACCAAATAACTTAATCTACCAAATCTTATTTCTATATCTCAGGATGATCAGCGCAAAATCGTATGTCTGGAACACTGCAACTGATTTCCTGATTTTTGGGGACAAATATGGATCACATGTGATGGTAGGAATCTCTGCAACTGTACGAACAGGGGTGAAAACATTGATATACAAAGTCTGCATATCAGCAGACACAGTATATAAAGTAAGCACTTAATAGAGGTGCATGGTTCTTCAATAATACAACTGATGTCAAAACAAAAACAAAATACAACTGATGTCCAAACTAAGAATGAAAAAAATTGTCACAGAGATATCATCTACCTACCTAACCCACTGTATGCTCTAATGAAGAAGTCCCACCACCTCCCTCCCTCCCTCACATCCCTATCCATCTCTTCCCTGCTTTTCTGTTTTCATCTGAAGATCGAACACGACCAAGACAAGAATTACAATGATTATGTCTTGCCACAGATTTTTCATCTGCTAAGTCCGGTTCTCGTACTTCACCTTTTTGTCATGCCAATGTATGACATACAAAAAAAAAAAGCAGACAATGACACAGTAATCACCAGTGGATGTAAACATTCATCCTCTGCTGTATTTGTCAGCTACGGAGGCACCACAGGACTTTCCAGTACCTGCTGCTATGACAACTTTAGTATCCTACTAAAATGTGATTGCGCAAAGGAAAAATTTCTCAGACTGAAAACAGATTGCTTTCTGACATATTCTAATCAAATGCAGAAACAAACCAAAACACAGAGGCAAGAGAGAGAGAGTACCAAAACCGACTTGTCCTTCTGTATTCACTTCACACAGGACAAAGGACTGGAACACATCCACTCTCGGAAAAAAACAAATAGCAGCAACTTACCTTGGAAAACCCCAAACAAACCAAAACACAGAGGCAAGAGAGTACCAAGATTGACTTGTCCATCTGTATTCACTTCACACAGGAAAAAGGACTGGCACACATCCCACTCTCGGAAAAAAACAAATAGCAGCAACTTACCTAGGAAAAATCCTCGTTACAACTTAATTCAATTGGTGCATGAGGTTCTGTTTTGACTGGCTGTGTAATGCAGAATGCTATCAATTATTTTTTTAAAAAATGAACTGGTTATAGAAGAGAAATCCAATTATTATTATAAAGCCACTTAACAGAAGTTTGAAAAATATTTTTTATAATTCACTATTTCCCTTTAAGATCTGTAAAACAATATCCTGCTTTGTGGTTTCACCTGTATGCAAGGTAACCAAGGATGTCGAGAGGATTTAATGGAGTGAACTCTCACATATACAAGCATCACTTCAGGCACTTACCACTGAATGGATACATCTGACAGTGGGTAATGAGCTTGAAAATAAGTGGGCGATAGTCGACACCATTCCAAGTATGGAGGAAAGAGGCCAGAAAGTTGTCCACAACCGGTATTCCTTCCTGCTCATCACAGTCATCAACACAGGAATTCAAACAAAACATGTATGGGACATTTGAGAGAGTGCAAGTGGTTGTTCTTCAATTTTCATATTTGTGAGTGATAATATATGACAAAATGCACCTCTCTCTGCGTGCGTGCGTGCATGCATGCATGCATGTGTGTGTCCGTGTGCGTGCGTGCAAGTCAACAGATGCTGATATAAGCTGTTTATTTTGGAAATCTGATGTCCCTGTGAGGAATTCCATGAAATGGTTTTCAACAAACTGAAGGATAAACACCCTTCATTAGAAGGTAAATAATCCACTGACTGAAAAAAATACCTTGATTTGGAAATGCATGACTCCTCTAATTTTCTATGTTTTTTCATAATCAACCCTTTAAATACAGTTCCAATGTGTAGGCGCATCTTGTAGATCCCTGTTTTCTTACCACATCATCACCGTGTTGTCCATAATCTCTGACCTTCCCAGACAAGAACTGATTTTAATCGTAAGTTCCTGTTGAAAAATGTTCAGAATCAAAATTCCTTATTATAAAGATTTGGGAGAAAGAAGTTAAAATGGATGTACTCATTTAAGATATTACAGTGCTTCCAAGATGGGCAGATCAGATGGGCAGATCGGCCTACGCCAGGCGTATAAGGATCTCCCCGTCTTATCTCCCCGGGCACATGAGGGCAGGGCGCTGGCCACTTCCACAGCGATTCAGCGCTCTGTCCTCTTGCACCACATCCTCGAGGCAGCCTACTGGCATCCGGAAAATCCCTTCATAAGCCTTTATTTTAGGGGTGTCCGCATGACCAGGGCTGATGGTTCTAGGGACTTCTTTTGCGGCTAACGTAGCCATATCTATTCCTCTGCTAACCCCAAGAACCATTAGTGCACTAAGCCCTCCTCCAATTCCTTTGAATTCTGCTATGGTCTGACATGGTAAAGTATATATGACGCCAAAATGGGGAGTTTGTATTATACTCCCTGTTTGGCTACTATTACTTACCATGTCAGACTCTAATGCCCACCCTACCTTCCCCGCTAGCGCTATGGTTCTCGGGGTTACCTTGCGCATAGGCCTCGTTGAATGAGGAACAGGAAGTTTACACCGGTTTCTTCCCTGGCGGAAGTAGTGTGGACGTCACGTGATGGTCTTATTACTGCATTAGCCACAAAAAATCTCGGCCTGCAGAGCTAACTAACTGCCGTGGAATGCTATGGTCTGACATGGTAAGTATACTAGCCAAACAGGGAGTATAATACAAACTCCCCATATTTGTGGGCAGGCTGTGGTGAAGATTGACAGTATTGCATCCAAGACTTTGTTCTTAAATACCAATTTGCTTCCTGTCCCAACAATATTTGGGCAGAAATTAGTTCTATTTTGTAATGGTAACAAAATTTTTTGGGGCCATGAAAAAAAAAGTGTCTGCTTGTAAGTAATAAACTGCCAACAGTTTGTTATAAATGTGATCCTACAAAAATCTGTACTAAATTGCAAACAGTAAGCAATAAACATGACATACAGAAAACATGATTTACACACTTTTCACAGGTTTATTAATCCTTAGAATTTGCTACCAAACTACTGTTATATTCGAATCACTTCATACTTAAAAACAAGGTTGACAAATACTGGGAAGAATTTTACTTCCGATAGATTTAAATTTAAGTAGATTATTGTATGACAAATGCTGTGCATCCTCAGAAAAACAACAACAAACAAAGTGAAAGAACTAACGTAGGTTTTAGGCTGCTTTAAAGCCAACACCACATGCCACATACTGAATAATACCATTAATTTAAGGTGTCAAGCCAAGGAAAAAACAAATCACAATCCAAGATCCTTGATCTTGCCAATCTGATTGGTCTTTACACTATGCTGGTAAATGGTGGTGGTAGTCCCCTAAAGCTTCACATTGTTGATGATCGCCGCCCATGTTGTTATGTGTACTGAAACATTTGCAGTGACCATATGGCACAGTCGCACACTATGACATACACTGGGACTGAAGGCATGAATCTTGTCACTTCTTACAACTTTTTGTGCCAGTCATCCTTGCTGCATTCCTCCACCTATTCCTATTTCCAGATGGTTTTGATACACTGGTTTGAAGATACTGACCTCATATTTTGTCAAATGATTCATTTTTCCCCCTTTTCTACTGCATGTTGCTGTCAGTATGGTAGAGAGCCATGGTTCGAATGAGACTATAAACCGAGGTTCCGTGAGTGAACGCACGCATAACATCTTGCACACATGTAAAATCCCATCACCAACTTTCGGAAGAGTAGGCCAGTTTGGCCGTTGGTATGGATGACACGTTACACATAGCATGCACCCTGCGTGAGAAATGGAAAGAATGAAGGAAGTAAGGAAAATGAGTGAACGATATTGAGCGATACTGACTGGATGACATGGGAAACGACTGAATGAAGCGCCAGCTGGCAGCTCTTCAGTCGGCACTACCCAGGTAGGCAGCCCGTTGTGTAAATGAGTGTTGATTGTAAAGCGCTTAGAGCTTGGCCTCTAGCCGAGAATAGGCGCTATATAAGTATTCATTATTATTATTATTATTATTATTATTATTATTAAACACTGAGTCATCTTTTTAAACTTTTGTCGAACCATGCAGAATGTTACAGAATGTCCTTTTAGTTTTCAATGATGCTAGAACAAATCAAGGAGGAAGACAAACAGAATCAAGCTTCAGCCAAAACATCTAGGAACTGGAAAATACCAACAAAATCCTGTCAATCCTGTAAAAATAATGAAGCATAATCTTGCTGGTTCTGAGACGGCAAACTGATTTTTCTGTTCCAGATTTTCAGCTCATTCGGGAAGACTTATACCCTTGCTTGTAACACATCACTATGCTGGTCAGTTTCAAGTCCAAATGCTCTGCCACTAATTCATCTGTGAACAGGTCATTCTCTACTGACTGTCCCACCCACAATCGCAACAACTAAAAATTGCTCAAAAAGTTCAAAGAAAATGAACTCAGAAAGTAAATGAGTACATTAAACGCAAAACAACCCTAAAACTCTTTAGGAAGTTGACTAACACTTCCTCCTGAAACTGGAGAACGCCCATTTCCTCCACAACATATACAAACAAAGCAATGCAAGTCATACAATATTGTACATTTCAGAATTACATGGTTATATGCAGTGTCGTAAAGGATAGTAGGCAATTTCGTTTCTTATTGCATGCACATTTAAGACACCTCAAATACATGCTGAAAACAAATATATATACCTGTAAAAAGTCGGTCATGTTCACCAGCAGCCGAAGAAAGTTTTCGTTTTCTTCCATACTTTGTGGTGTATGATTTAAAAACTCTGCAACAAAAAACAACCGCAATATATACACATTTCTCCCCCCTGTTCTTCCTTGCCACCCCATTACCTTCCAGCAATCTTTGCAGGACATCTCCTTTTTTTCTCAACTTTCTCATTCTGTCGAAGACTATTCCTCTTTGAAAACCATGTCACTGTTTGTCTATATTCACTTGGGCAAGACTAATGCTCAGCAGAGAACCTCCCCCGCCCATCCCCCACAGCAGTCAGGGTATACTGTTCCTTCCATGAAAAAAAGCAAAAGAAAATCCTCAAGCTGTATAATGTCTACGTTAAAACACAACTTGAGAAGATGTGACGCAAATGTGAGAGATCACAGTTCTTTTCTTTACACACACACACCTAATACTGTATTCATTATAAAAAAAACTAAGTCCAAAAAAGTGAAGAACAGAGGGGGACATGTTCCCTCACTATGACAAAGGAGAAAACAGAATCATGGTCAGTGCATGATTCATCACATGAACTCACTGAGAACAATCCCTCTGTTGGCCTTACTAGTTGTAAGGTGTGGTTAATTCCCTGCTCTCCAATTTATTTTTACTTCATTCACTGATATATTTCAATTATTCTTTAGGATCCTGATAATATGGCGATGTTTCACACCATGTAGGGATAGAGCATTTGGACAAATTTGAGAAGAAAAAAAACTATTTAAGTACCCTCACCCCCCTATTAATGGAATAATTCAGTAACTTGAGAACTTTAACATAAACAGATTTGCATCTTTACACTTTCAGCCACAAGCTTACCGTAGCAAAGGCTTATGAACAGGAATTCAAATGGCCACACTCATGCAGATATACACAAACTGTATTTAAACACGCCAACTTATGTAAGCAAAGGCTCCTACCCCTCCCCTAAGCTCACCTTCATTGAGAGCGTGCTGCAGCCAAAAAATGAAGCGTGCATTGACCACCCTGTCCCCGGCACAGGCCATGAGGTGTTGAAGGACAGGGTCTTTGAGGCAGGCCACAATCTGACTGGGGAACTGCCCAACATATCGTCACTCACTGAGGAATTAGGCCTTGCTTCAAAGCTTTGTCACAGTGTGTGTGTGTGTGTGTGTGTGTGTGTGTGTGTGTGTGTGTGTGTGTGTGTCTGTGTCTGTGTGTGTGTGTGTGTGTGTGTGCGTCTGTGCGTGTATGTGCACATGCAAATGTACATGTGTGCTTGCATGTGTACGCATGCGAATGAGTGGCTTGAGTGAGTACAGGAGTGTACGTGCATGCATGCGTGTGTGCATGTGTTGTGAGGGATACTTTTAGTTTGAGACCAAAATCTATTGCTACTGTAAATGGCAAAAGAAGCTGTAACAATAAAATGTCTTTGACAAATACATTCCCCAAACCATAACACCCCTAAAGTAATGGACATTAACCTTGACAGCACAAGCCCATTATAAGTTTCTTACACCTTACTACTTCTTTTTTCTCCTTTTAATACTATGGCCTTAGTCTAAAAACAAAAATAAAATGAAGCATTTCCAAGTCCTGATCATGATCTGAGGTACTTGTGCGAGTGTCTCCAGTATTTTCTTGTTCTTCTTCAGCATATATGCAAATTTCCTTGCTCTTCCTTGACTCCTAACCAAAATCTTGTCCCCAGCCCCCCCCCCCCCCCCCCCCCCCCCCCCCCCGACTACAGAAAGGTCCTTCGTTTTCAATGACTGTCTTTCATTTTCCCCATATTCACTAGGACCCTGATACTGTGATAACAACTTTCATTCTCTTGAAGACATGTTAATCTTCCCTAAACTGAAGTGTAACTGCCTGAGTGATGATCTCATCAAAACAGTTGTAGGTACAATTCTCTCATGACTTATCTTTGGCTTGTCAGAAGGCATACATTTACCAGACCCTTCCCTAAATCATTCAGCGAACAAACAATGCTGACAAACATGCATATACTTGGCACGTTGGTACTGCAGAGTCCCCATAACACCCGCAACAAAATGCAAATGGACAGCAGTATTCAAATTATCAGACAGAAAGAGAGAGCGAGAAAGAAAGACAAAGACAGACAGAGAGAGACAATGAGAGAGAGCAAGAGAGGCAGCAAGAGAGAGGGAGAGAGAGAAACAAGGTAATCAAACGTAAAGAAATCATGAGAATCCAATACACAAGACCATCTGGTACAAGCCTCTGGGATGACCAGAATGCTCACAGACACCAAACAACTCACTTCTATTTTGTCCACATGCTGGAGCAGGTCGATGAAGCTGTCGATCCTCACAAAAGGAACTCTGTTGGTGTTGGTGGACAAGGAATACACATCAATCTTTTCTTGCCGGTCCGTGTCAGCAGAAGCTGAATGACTGATGGGTATTTCCAATTTCCGTCTTTTCCTTGGCTACGAAACAAACAAAAATTATTAACATAAAGGAGACAAAAATGTTTTTTAATTATTTGTACCAGAATGATTAAGATGCTAACTGAATTACCTCCGAGCTTCTTCATACCAAAAAAAAGAAAAAGGCACTGATATTATTGAACAGTTCTAATTTACAGTAGTGCATACATTCAAGTCAAGATTCCTATTCACACATATTCTTTCAGTTGTGACCAGATTTTACATGCACAAATGTGCTGGAAGCATGATTTATCACTAAAAGACAGTACCTTTCATCCCATCTCCTCTTGTGCAGATAACTCATTTTGATTTGTTTCTAATCATTGAATAGACACTAGCAGATAACTCATTTTGATTTGTTTCTAATCACTGAATACACATTGGCCGATAACTCATTTTGATTTGTTTCTAATCACTGAATACACATTAGCAGATCTCATTGATTTGTTTCTAATCACTGAATACACATTAGCAGATAACTCATTGATTTGTTTCTAATCATTGAATACACATTAGCCGATAACTCATTTTGATTTGTTCTAATTACTGAATACACATTAGCAGATACAGGCATGAAAGTGACCAGCAGTAAAAAGGCTGAAAAATTGGTGGGGGTCTGGGGGCCGCCGTAGGCCCCAGTGGGGCCCAGGGGCAAGGCCCTGGCGGGGGTCAGGGGGCAGAGCCCCCTGAAACTGAAGCCTTTTTATGAAATAAAAGGCCTAAAACTGCAAATAAACCCCTATTGCAGCGCTGTTAAGAAGGGCAAATAAGCCACATTTTCATGTTTTCAGTAATGAAAATAATACTTCAAAAGATCATGGGTGGAACTGGAAAAAAATTGAAAAACTGAAAGGTCGAGGTCCTGGAGCCAAAATTAATATTTTGAAAAATTCAGAGTTTTCGTGGCCTCTGGTGAAAGGAAATTTGGAACCGAGGCCTTGTTTAAAACACATATTTATTGCTTATATGTAAACATAAGTCGTCATTTTGAATTCTAAAAAAAAAAAAATAAATAAAAAAACTTACCCCCCCCAAAAACAGCTTGGTTGGTGGTGCCTTGGACATAGATGGGCATTAAGGGTATCAAGATCACAAATCTGTACATTTTCTAAGGTCTTAATAGAGAGTTTCCACTGTACTTCCAAAACTAACCCATTTTATTACACGGAGAAATAGAACCTTTAATAACTTTCCCCATCCTTTTTCCAGAAAACTAACCCTTATATATATTTTTCTTTCATGTTTTTTTTCTTTCTTTAAATATTTTTCCACACTATTATGTCTCTCACTCTCTCTCTGTGCCTTGCATTCATTTGTGTGTGTGTGTGTATGTGTGTGTGTGTGTGTGTGTGTGTGTGTGTGTGTGTGTGAGTGCGTCTGTGTGCGTCACTGGGGGGGAGGGGGACATGGAGGGCTGCTGAAAAAGATTTTACTGAAATTCTCACCATCATGCTTTTAATACGGTCCGGACTTCTGACATGCTTTGCCAGCCAAGATTTTCCACTGGATCCATACTTGAGGTCTGAGTTGCACACGCGGCAAAACGCTACACCAGGTTTGTTCGTTTTCAAACACCAAACACGATGTTGCCGTTTTTCATCATCTATTTCGTTCAGCCAAGCCCATCACCACTTATTAGTAAAGCCAGCGTTGATCTCTTCAACAGAATCACCTTCTTTAAGATAGGACATTGTCACGGTTTCCAACGAACTCCAAACTCGAAATCTAGATTTCGGCAAATGGTGCTTTATCTTTGTTCCCTAAAACAAAGAGTACTACCGAATAGGCACTTCCGTTTTATGGTAAGACGCACTCGATACGTAATTTGCACAATTTTAGAGACTGTTTTGAAAAAAATTTTTTTTCCCTCCAGATTTAGGAAAAACGGAAAATTCCGTCTCGAATAATTTCATAAAACGGAATCCGTCCTCAGACGGAAGAAGTTTCAACCATAATATATTTGTATATGTGCATACTGACTCATTCACTCAAAACAATGAGACAGCCTTCATCACAACATGATTCAGTCAGTTAATCTTTCCACATGGAACACAAAATGCAGCGCCTTTTTCATCTAATTTGCGAAACACATCACCAACTCGAACATCGTCCACTTCCTGGTCTAGCCAGTCCCACCTCCAATCGTTTCTCATCCCCCTTTTTATTTTTGCCGTGAAATCGCGACGCGCTTGACAAACTTCGCCAATTTAACGATGTCCGACATTCGACAGGCGCGAAAAGACCGGATGTTGATTAACGGCGGAAGTGACCGGTTGACTCTTTTGAGAATAACAGAGTTGCAAATTGTCCAAATAGGAATAGCATCGAACGAAAGTTTATTTCAGGATTTTTCTTCTTTTTTTGGGGGGGGGCGGCACTTTTTTGGGGGGGTGGCGCAGATTACAAAAATCGGCGGAAAATCCGCCTTAGGCGGACGAATTTCATGCCTGAGATAACTCATTGATTTGTTTCTAATCACTGAATACACATTGGCCGATAACTCATTTTGATTTGTTTCTAATCACTGAATACACATTAGCAGATAACTCATTGATTTGTTTCTAATCACTGAATACACATTAGCCGATAACTCATTTTGATTTGTTCTAATTACAAAATACACATGAGTAGGTGCATAACCGTTCATTCTCAGCAGAAACTGACAACAAAACCT
Source organism: Conus ventricosus (assembly GCA_018398815.1). NCBI lineage: Eukaryota > Metazoa > Mollusca > Gastropoda > Neogastropoda > Conidae > Conus > Conus ventricosus. Next base: position 6,975,044 of record CM031613.1, read on the forward strand.
ACCTAAAATAATTCTAAATCTAATCCTAAATCCTCCAACTGATTTCTTTTTTTTTTATCTATGTCTTTTTTGGTTCTTTTTTTGTTGATGTGGTAACAAACTTTTTCCTAATAATATGATTTACATAAACTGTCTTACATTGCGTTGCGAAAATAAACATGAACTCTGTTTAGTGCCAAGGATCAGCGTAGAGCCCTGCATTGTAGCATTTCTGAACCAACTGAAGAGAAGTTATCCTGATGGCTCTTTATTACCAAAAGAAAATAAAAACAGAAAAACATATTACCCCTAGTCACATTCTTTGATTTTACCTACGCAGGCGAGAGAAAAATCATTCCGAAAATCAGTAAGTTACAAGCATTTTAAGAGTGACTGTTGAACCAACTGATGTGGTAACATGTCTGAAATTCTAAACAACTGACCTAAAAAGAGAGGGTTTTTTTCTTTCTGCGCACGCAGGCTGATACTCCTGCGGACACTGCCTGTATAGACAGGCAGTGGAGTTTTGTGTGCATGACGGTTTTTTTGTCCCGCCATTAAGGCAGCCATACTCCATCTTTGGCGAAGGTGCATGCTATGTGTAACATGTCATCCATACCAACAGCCTAACTGGCCTTCTCTTCCGAAAGCTGGTGATTGGCTTTTACGTGTGTGCAAGATGTTGTGCGTGCGTTCACACGTGGAACCTCGGTTTATAGTCTCATTCGAAGGACTGTATGGGGAATGGAGTCAGAACCAATGTTAACTCCGAGGGGAAAATCCCCCTGTACCAAAATTCAAACCCGCAACCCCAGGATCACAAGTCTGGCGCTCTACCAACTGAGCTATTCCGGCCCCCAAAAAGGGAGTAAAATGGACATGCACGCTGCTCCTCAATTCACTGATGATGCAAGAGAATCATTTTCATCACAGTCACACAAACCACTTCTTAAACACAGACCTGGGGAGCAGGATACACACCTTATGCGCTTCATACCCGCCTCTGCACACAAACTACAGCCACAGACAGAAAAACTGGCATTCAAACAGAAGAGAAATCTAGAAAACTGTGAATGACTGAGAGGGAAGACAGAAAAGACAGAGAAACAGCACAAAGGGGAATTCATTAGCACAGATATACCAGAAGGCTCCCTGCATTTGCACATCGAACACAACAATGACAGACTTACGGGACGTTGGCCTGCAAGCTGTCTGGACTTGGAGGCTGTGATCTGGGTAGAATCTACACCGAGAGACTGTGTCAGTGCCAATCCTTGGTCAGCTGTCCTGGATTTCTCCACAATCTCCCGCACTTGGCTCTTCCAGTTCCGGTCAAAGGAACCAAAAAATGTCTGGAATGTACGAAGAGATATAATTTCATCCCCCCTTGAGGTAAACAGATGTTCATTCATATTTCTTGATCAACATAAACAATAAAGTAAATTTATAGAGCAACAGTAAACCAAAAGTGATGATTAAACTGAGATACTTCAACACTTTAAAAGCTTGTGATGTTTCAGTTCTATTTAGTGTGTAGGTACATACTTACTTATATACATACGTACTATATGTATCTACATATTTAAGTGTGTGTATGTATGTATGTATGTTATGGAGAAAAAGTCACACAAACAACAGAGTAGTCGTTAAAGTTTAACACTAATGTGTACCAAGATCAGCCTTATCCTCCAACCTGATTGACTGTTTCACAGTGTTGCATGTACAACTGTCTGGCATATCATGCTCCACTGGCAACCTGAACACATCATGTGTGGCTGTTCTGCTTTCCCTGAACACCTTTCGCCAACATTTGGCAGTTTTTGATTGGTGTTAAAAAGTTGCCACTAACAGGCTGAAGAGAAAATTTTTTCTTACATGACTTCACAAATAATTTGCCTTTTTTTGGGTATATCTTCACTCTATAGGACAAGGACCTCCTTGTGCAAAGCCTCAAAATACCTCATATCCAGCAAAAGTGCACATAGTTCAGGTAGATAGTAAGGTAAGGTAAGGTAAGGTAAGGTAAGGTAAGGTAAAGGTAAGGTAAGGTAAGGTAAGGTAAGGTAAGGTAAGGTAAGGTAAGGTAAGGTAAGGTAAGGTAAGGTTGCATATAGCCCAGCCGACCGCAAAGGGCCATATCAGGAATGTCACCGCGTTAAAATCAACTCACAAAATCATTAAATCACACAACTCTTTAAAAGACATCTTCTAAAAACCCACCCAAATTTTGTTAAAAAAATCTTTCCACTGTAAAATCTCAGATCCGATGAAAAATGTAAATCTCTTTCAACAATTCAAAGATTGCATCAGCCGGAACATCTCTGAACAAGATTTTCATGGAATCTGCTGTAAAATGTTTGTGTTTAAAAATACCTCATATCCAGCAAAGCACACATTGTTCAGGTAGATGGAGACAGGATTAAATCAGCCCTGAGATTTACATTGTTCTACATCTATTGGCCATTGGGTTCAAAGATCACAGTAAGTCATGATATAAATTGTTATAGACCAACTCCATCACATATCCACGAGAATGAAAACTGTTATTATTCACAACCAATTCCAAACTATTTACAACCACTCCATAAAGTAACACTGAAATCATAGAAACAAAGTGCTTCAGTACTCCCACACCGCAAAAGCAATAATTCCTGAAATTCTAGTTGTGGGCAGTGGGTAGAGGAGTCAAGCCTGTATGCTGTGCCCCCTCCCCCCAAGGAAAAATTTTGAAACTCGTTTTCAAAATAGTGCAATTTAGACAAGAATCTGAGCATAACATGTTGTCTCATCCCCTTCTAAGTCAACATGAACCAGGACCATTGGTTCATACAACTTTTGTCAATCTATTTACATGTTGTCTCATCCCCTTCTAAGTCAACATGAACCAGGACCATTGGTTCATACAACTTTTGTCAATCTATTTACATGTTGTCTCATCCCCTTCTAAGTCAACATGAACCAGGACCATTGGTTCATACAACTTTTGTCAATCTATTTACATGTTGTCTCATCCCCTTCTAAGTCCACATGAACCAAAACCATTGGTTCATACAACTTTTGTCAATCTATTTACATGTTGTCTCATCCCCTTCTAAGTCCACATGAACCAGGACTATTGGTTCATACAACTTTTGTCAATCTATTTACATGCTGTCTCATCCCCTTCGAAGTCCACATGAACCAGGACTATTGGTTCATACAACTTTTGTCAATCTATTTACATGTTGTCTCATCCCCTTCTAAGTCCACATGAACCAAAACCATTGGTTCATACAACTTTTGTCAATCTATTTACATGTTGTCTCATCCCCTTCTAAGTCCACATGAACCAGGACTATTGGTTCATACAACTTTTGTCAATCTATTTACATGTTGTCTCATCCCCTTCTAAGTCCACATGAACCAGGACTATTGGTTCATACAACTTTTGTCAATCTATTTACATGCTGTCTCATCCCCTTCGAAGTCCACATGAACCAGGACTATTGGTTCATACAACTTTTGTCAATCTATTTACATGCTGTCTCATCCCCTTCTAAGTCCACATGAACCAGGACTATTGGTTCATACAATTTTTGTCAATCTATTTACATGCTGTCTCATCCCCTTCGAAGTCCACATGAACCAGGACCATTGGTTCATACAACTTTTGTCAATCTATTTACATGCTGTCTCATCCCCTTCTAAGTCCACATGAACCAGGACTATTGGTTCATACAACTTTTGTCAATCTATTTACATGTTGTCTCATCCCCTTCTAAGTCCACATGAACCAGGACCATTGGTTCATACAACTTTTGTCAATCTATTTACATGCTGTCTCATCCCCTTCTAAGTCCACATGAACCAGGACTATTGGTTCATACAAGTTTTGTCAATCTATTTACATGTTGTCTCAATTCCCTTCTAAGTCCACATGAACCAAAACCATTGGTTCATACAACTTTTGTCAATCTATTTCACTTTTGCCACATACTGCTGACACATGACATCACTGCATGACATTATTTTACTTTCAACCACGTCATGACCGGGTCGCTCACATGGCAGTGTTTATGAATGGAATGGATGCCAGACGGCCCCTACAGTGTGGGAAAGTGGTCGCCACTCTATTCTGGCCGTTTTGCTACTGCATACGTGGCAGTTCTCACTCTACACTTCTTTAAAAAATGAAAAAATAATAAAGTTTATAAAAACCTTTTGGTGGTAGTCAAATCCATTAGTGAGAAAAACTGACGTTTCAAGCCATAGACCCCAGAGACCGTGTGTTCAGAAAGCACATGGAGAACCTTGTCATCAGCCGCTTGGGCACCACACAGCCAGCTGGGATGAACATCAGAGTCACTGACGTCTAGCTGAGCCAGGGCCCTTCTGCCTTAATCTATCTGTCCTGTCCTTCTTTAGCCTCTGTTTCTTTTTCTTTCAGTAGGCTAAATAGTAAATATTTCCATTTATTCCCCTCCTTTTGTGTGTGTGTGTGGTGCAGGGTGGTGGTGGTGTGTGTGTGTATGTGGTTTTGTGGGGGTTGTGGTGGGTAAAAAAAGGGGGGGGGGGGGGGGGGGGGCGTGTGTGTGTTGGTGTCTTTGTGTGAACTGCAGTGTGTGTCTGTGTGAGCTCAATACACCTGAACAGTGATCAGTGACTTTATTCTGGTCCAACTTAATCATTAAATGAAATGTTCTCACCCAATTCTCACATAGGCTTTCCTGTCTACACTGTCCTCTTCTTTTCACTTTGACAACGGGCCTATGGCTTGAAACGTCAGTTTTCTCACTAATGGATTTGACTACCACCAAAAGGTTTTTATAAACTTTATTATTTTTTCATTTTGCAACAAATCCTGCAGTCAACTTTTGTTTCTTCCTTGTCTATACTTCTTTCTTTTTTCTCTAAATCCAGGAATGAAGGGAATACTTGTATTATAATTATAAGAATCTAGGAACAAGAGGAAGTAATGGTTCATAGAAAAGTAGGAATGGAAAGTAAACAGCCCTCCTATTTCTCTTCCCACCCACTCTATGGTAATCTTATCAGATAACACCACAATGAACTGCATTAAAAACCATCAGTTTTTTTTCTTCAAGTTGAATATAATATAGGAATTTAAAGTGCTCACTCCCCAAAACCTTAGACACCAGAAAGGCCATGTCATAATTATAGGCAAAAACAACAACAAAAAGTTTCCATTGAGTGAAAAAAAAAAATCTTGAAATTGTATTCGAGTCCAGAAGAATGCCCACTTTTCCTTCCCCCCCCCCCCCAGCAAAAATCAAAACTTTCATTCAAAATGACCAATCTGATTGCAATCTGAACATGGACTGGTGTATTGGCCACTTTTTGGTATGATCATGACGAGGACTACTTGTTTGTACAGGTTTTGTCAATCTTTGTCTTTCTTGCAAAGTCTTACTACCACATAAATGACTTAAATGAATTCCCCCGAAGTCGGAGTGTGGCTGCCCACGTGGCGGGGTAGTCAAAAACGGTCACACACGTAATGTTCTCATCCCCAGCTGATGCATTTGTACCATAGTGTTCAAGTGCTTCGGCTGTTTGGATGATCCCTGGAGTCTTTTAGCCAGGGTACGACAACAACAACAACTTAAATGAATGTAGAATATAGTCAACCACTGACTATTCTGTCAATTTCTTGTTTATGAATTATAAACAAAAAATGTACCTGTGCTTACAAACTTTTTTCTCTCTCAAAATTTATTCAAATGAAAAACTTAAGCAAACGACAACATAAAAATTGGCATATGCAGAGTATTGCCAAGGGTCAACTAACATTTCCTAGGCACTGACACATGCTTGTGGGCAATACTGAAATCAGTCTGGCAGTAGCTGCAGAGGTTTTAGCAGCTAAGGATTCATCAATCCCTGGCCCACTGACAAACTTCAGCTTTCTGTCTTTACAGCATTATTTTTTTCTGGCCATAGGCACAGTTGTGTCTCATACATTCCATTTGTATATGTGTCAAAAAGACAGACTAACTGATATGAAATTATGCATGTGGAAGTCTGCTAGAGTCGTCACTCTTTGGTCAAACCACTTAATTCTGCATTCCAAAACAACACAGGAGGTTAGTTAAATTTTTGTCCAGATTTGTCATTCACTGCATTCTTTTAAAATCACCATATTGTTTTCAAAACCTATATACAGAATATGCTTAAATCTTAGCATCTGGTTTATAATGAAAGGGCATGCGGTATCGCCATTGAGGCACCTGAGAACACTGACCTTGTTTGAAGCCGGCAGTGCAAAGGACACCAAGTTTGGGTAGTACAGCTTGTAGATTGTCAGCAGCCCTATCAGGCAAGACTGGGGACCCTGTTGAGGCACAAACACAATTACCTGAAATGTCGATCACACATTGGGGGGTGGGGGTGGGGTCTGAAAGATAACTCATCTAAGAGACGAAAACAAAAAGCTTGGTGTGTGTGTGTGTATGTGTGTGTGTCTGTGTGTGTGTGTGAGAGAAAGAGAGAGACACAGACAGACTCCCAGCCATTTTGACGGAATGCAGGTTATTGAGTTATTGACTTTGCTTGTTTCTGTGGTATGTGTGAGCTCTTCGCATGAGTGTATATAGTAGTATACATTTGTGTTTCTGTTCAAAAGAGAGAGAGAGACAGTGTGTGTGTGTGTGTGTGTGTGTGTGTGTGTGTGTGTGTGTGTGTGTGTGTGTGTGTGTGTGTGTGTGTGTGTGTGTGTGAAAGTGTGTGTGTGAAAGTGTGTGTGTGAAAGTGTGGGTGTGTGTGCATGCGTCCATGTATGTGTGTGTTTGAATAAGTTTGTGTATAAGGTCTGTCATGTGGGTATTTATGAACTAAGAAAAATTACCTGTTCATCAATCATTTTCATCTGTACACACACAAAAATACTGAACATGCTTAGGGAAGTTCAAACACATGATAACTGAAGACAACATTGCTGACATCCAAGCTGAGCAGTGAGATTGCTCAATACAATGGTTCCTGACTGCAGGTAAGAGTAAGCTTACTTCTTATATTCTTCTTTATATGTGACTGTATCTATTGCTCTTACCGTTCTTCCCTGAATCAGTGACAACAGTTTGCGGACACGGAACAGCTTCACATCCTCTTTCCGAGTCAGCAAGAAGAGCAGGTGACATACATGGGGCAGCTACAGACAGACACACACACACACACAAAATTGTGCACACACATAGAACGACAATAACAACATAGGTCACATTCTTATGCCATACAAAAAAGTACTAGTTCAAGGAGAATTCACTGGGTACAGGCTAGGTATTGCTCAAATAACCCTCAACTTCACAGTGAGATTGCTCTTGTGACTGGTTTTCCACAAACCACTTTAAGACAAACCAGCCAACCACAATACATTCTTTTGCATTGATCAACAAATGCTGATACAGGCTAGAAAAGCATATGTGTTTAAGTTGTTCTGATATTTAAAGGTGATATGAATATCATACTTCCTTGTTTCTTATGATTATTATTTAACATAAAGTAAACAAAATAAAATAACAGAATAAAACAACTTCATAAGAATGAAGTTTGTTCAAATATGATCACAATGAAGAAAACATGTCAACAACAACAACAACAAAAAATGGAGCATGCATTTTAACTGACTGTAATTAAGTTGTCTACAGTTTGCAGGAAGAAAACTGAGGAAAGCCATCAAACAAACACAAGTGGCAGGCTGCAGACGACTGTGAAAACCTTTATATTATATGCATACTATGCCATAACGTTCATCACAACAAGCATATGACACAACTGCATTGTGGAATCAAGAGCTCATGAAAATCGTGTTGTATACTAACCATAACTTGACTGTCCAGGAAGAGAACAGGATCCCGTACAGACAGTGAAGCTTGTCATAGCCCTCAATGTAGTCATACACCACCAGCATCCACCGAACCAACATGGTCTGTGGTCAACAAGATATCATGGTACACTTAACTGCAGTCTTCCAGAATACTCAACTATATTAAATAACGAGATGCAAAGCATATAAACGTACTCCCAGTTTATCCTGAATACGCGTGAGATATTCCTTAAGAGGAAAAACCGTCTTGGACTGATGTAACCGTTAGTAATGGCTATTCTGGTAAACATCGGCCATTGTCTGTGACCTATAATGAACATACCTACAAATTTTCAGAAAGATCGGCCAAGAACTTTCTAAGATTTTCCATAAAGAAGAAAACCATTATGGGCCGTTAGTAATGGCTATAACGGTACACTTAGACATCAGGCATCAACCGTGACCCATAATGAACATACCTACAAATTTTCAGAAAGATCGGCCAAGTACTTTCTGAGATATTCCATAAAGAAGAAAAACCATTACAGGCCGTTACAGCCGTTAGTAACAGCTATAACGGGGTAAACTAAAACATCAGGCATCATCCGTGACCCATAATGAACATACCTGCTAATTTTCACAAAGATCGGCCAAGTACTTTCTGAGATATTCCATAAAGACGAAAAAGCGTTACAGGCCGTTACAGCCATTAGTAATGGCTATAACGGTAAACTAAAACATCGGGCATCATCCGTCACCCATAATGAACATACCTACAAATGTTTAGAAAGATCGGCCAAGTACTTTTTGACATTCTATAAAGAAGAAAAACCGTTACAGGCTGTTACAGCCGTTAGTAACGGCTATAACGGGGTAAACTAAAACATTGGGCATCATCCGTGACCCATAATGGACATACCTGCTAATTTTCACAAAGATCGGCCAAGTACTTAATGGGATATTCCATAAAGAAGAAAAGGCATTACAGGCCGTTACAGCCGTTAGTAACGTCTGTAACGGTAAACTAAAACATCGGGCATCATACGTGACCCATAATGAACATACCTACAAATTTTAGAAAGATCGGCCAAGTACTTTTTGACATTCTATAAAGAAGAAAAACCGTTACAGGCTGTTACAGCCGTTAGTAACAGCTATAACGGGGTAAACTAAAACATCGGACATCATCCGTGACCCATAATCAGGGCTTCTGCTGGGGTGAAAATCTTTCCGGTCCCAGAGACCCCATCATCAGATTTTTAAGGGGTCCCAGGCTAACATTAAGGGGTCCCTACACCACAATAAAAACAACAAAATATACGTTAAAAAATTGCATCCCTGCACGCGCACTGCAATTGTCACAGACACATCGTCACAATAAAAACAACAAAATAAACATCAAAAGTTGTATCCGTTCTCGATCTTGCTCCTCTGCTACGCTTTTTCGCTTTTGCGACGATGATTTTGTTAACCACGCATCGAGAGACATGTTGGAAACAAAGGCTTCGCAGAAATGCCTCTCTCCTGCCGGGAAAATGAAAAGCATCATTGTGACATCACATGGCTCAAAGTAGGAAAATTCGGTCGACTGAAAACGATGCTGTGGCCTAGCGTTAAGCTTAGTCAGTCAGCCTCAGCAGACGACAAAAGTGACCGACGTATGTTGTTAGGAGGCTGCCCTACTCGCTTTGTTACTGTTCAAACTTGAAAAGGGATGGGTTCGGTCCGAAGTGTAGCAGACCTACGATGTTATGGCACCCAACTTACGATGTGGAAGGCAGTCTTTTCTCACTTTATGTCTGACTTCACCAAAATTTGAAAGGGTCCCTGGGGACCCCTTACACGGACACCCAGCGCGTCCCGTAGAGTTTTAATGCGTACTGTACGCAATTTTTTGCGTTTTCAGAAGCCCTGCATAATGGACATACCTGCGAATTTTCACAAAGATCGGCCAAGTACTTTCTGGGATATTCCATAAAAAAGAAAAGGCGTTACAGGCCGTTAGTAACATCTGTAACGGTAAACTAAAACATCGGGCATCATACGTGACCCATAATGAACATACCTACAAATTTTTAGAAAGATCGGCTAAGTACTATTTGACATTCTATAAAGAAGAAAAACCGTTACAGGCTGTTACAGCCATTAGTAACGGCTATAACGGGGTAAACTAAAACATCGGGCATCATCCGTGACCCATAATGGACATACCTGCTAATTTTCACAAAGATCGGCCAAGTACTTTCTGGGATATTCCATAAAGAAGAAACGGTGTTACAGGCCGTTACAACCATTAGTAACGTCTGTAACGGTAAACATAAAACATCAGGCATCATCTGTGACCCATAATGAACATACCTACAAATTTTCAGAAAGATCGGCCAGGTACTTTTTAAGATATTTCATAAAGAAGAAAAACCATTACAGGCTGTTACAGCCGTTAGTAACGGCTGTAACGGGGTAAACTAAAACATCGGGCATCATCCATGACCCATAATGAACATACCTACAAATTTTCAGAAAGATCGGCCCAGTAGCTTTGTCTGGAGCGAGTGGAGCACATTTTGACCACGGACACACACACACACACAGAGACAACATTTCTTCGTTCCCATTCTAAAGTACTCCCTGTTCTTTAAGAACTGGGAGTACAAAAACAACATCGCCTGACCACTTACATGATCAAAGAGAAATACACACACACTCACACACAACATATACATGTACACACTCACACATGCACACACACACATGCATATATGCATAATATGAACTAAAGTGTCTTTGGTTTTCATAAACAAGCATATTTATATGACCAAATGAGAACATTTGTGGAGGACGTTTAATGACACCAGCACAATATGACCATATCCTTGCAAACTAGTGGCTGATGGGATGTGCACATTCTTAAATACTTGTAAATTCATACCTGTAAGTGGCTTACTGTTACCATATATTATGTTCAGCATAACTGGACGACACAGGTGTGTTGTTGCAAGTCAAATCAAAAATTGGCATTTCACCCAAAACGACAGACTGATACAACACTAACATCAGGTTGATACAACAGTGATGAATATGGATATGCTGTCAACCATTTTCCTTGAAACAGATTAAGTTTGATGTCAATCTGACTTGTAGTAAAGGAATTTTTTCATCAGAGTAAGCTTTTGGAAATACGTACTTGACTGGATGGGTATCATTATCCTGTTTGGTGTGTGCCTGCTCTCAAACACCAGACTGCTGCTAACACAAAAGGAATATAAACTTATTCTCTCAAACCGACTCGCAGAGTAAAGATTAAATCATAATTCCCACTCTGTGAGTTGTTATTTAGTTTGAAATCCTTCCTCTTACCCGTATGGAGAGGGCAATGAACAATCCAGTCAGGTAAGTATGCATAACTTATCTTAATACAAACATTCCTTTTCCTCAAACTTATCTGAGCGGACGTATGGCAGACTAAGGAAAAGGAAGGTAAGAATATTGAAAAGTTAGCTTCCCTGCCTTCAGGTACATCCAGCTGGAAATGGCCATCCATCACTGACAAGCCAGTCAAGGCAGGAGGCATGCCAAATGAAGTCACACCGTGTCTCAAATACAAGCCAATGACCAGAGAGCAAAATGGTCTCTCTCATATTCTGTCATGTCCAACCAGTATAGACTGTCAGGAAGCAGTTACTTCCCTAGACAGTGTAAGCTTGCTAACACACCGCACTGTCAAAAATTCTGAACATTTCAAATGTTACAGGAAGTGTGGACTTCACTAGGGTTTTAAGTGAAGTTTGAATTCATAAACTCTGGCCAAGTTGTTCATCAAAATCAAGTCAGAACTGCTACCAAAATTTTGTTTCCCCAAAAATCTTGAATGGCTTTTGGTGAAGCTGGTCTTCATTATTCAACATCAGGATAGTGGAAAAAAACCTCGGAACTCCATTCACTGAGACCAAGTGATACTCTGTAATTAAAAAAAATGAGAGGGAAATTAATATGCAGTCTTCACATCAAGAAAAAAAAATCAATAAATCCCAGCAAGTGCATAATCATGCCGTAGCATGACTTAGTACCAATCTCAGGAGATCACGCTGTGAAAGTCAGTCCGAGATTAAATTTTTCCATTTATTTTGTTGGCAACCTTGTATTTGAGAGAGTGTGGGCATCCAATAAGAAGATGACATCCATCCAGTCTGATAAATGTAAGAGAAATTTCAACATCTTTAAATAAAAAGTCCATAAAGCCGACAGAAAATGGATTAATTTATCTCGTAGTATTGACAACTTTTGCTCAAATCAATATGGTAGCTAACCTATTAAAGACATTTCAGTACATAACATTATACTGCAGTATGTCTGGACAGCAGGTGTTCAGAGGTAAGATTTCTTAATGAAAACGTTACTCCCCTCTCGACAAGTTTTCTTCAGAAAGTTGAGGAACAGTGCATAGATCTTGCCCACTGCTACCTTTGTATAAAGAACTCTGTATTCTGAGTTGTTGTTTGAGCTACCTAGCCTCAACAAAGCTAACAACAATCAACAGTAATGTTTGTGTCAGTAATGAGTTAGTGCTATATTTCATCTGTAAACTACATTTCCCTTTGTAGTTTCCACCAGTTTGAACTTTGGAGTAGCTGAGGCCCTGAAAATGTTTCATTTTAAAACTGACATAACAACCCTCTAAAAAAAATCTACTGACCCTGCAAAAATATGCAGAATCATATAGAATGTCATCAAGTGATCTTTCATACACCAGCGCCATCATACAAACTCTGTGGGAAACTCCTGAATGCAGGATAAACATTTTCATCAAATTAAAAGCAAAAGCAAAAGCAGCTAGACCGAAGAAAGAAAAGGACATGTTGTATACCTGTATCGCCACAGCTGGTTTGTTGGTTGACATCCATGATACTGCTTTGATCACAGCTTCCTGTGGTACTTTTGTCTTGGGTATAAGACATCGAATCAGCTGACGACTGATATTCTGAGCTGAAGACAAAAATCAAATTACCCACATAATCTGAATCTCCTAATACTTTTAAATTTTCAGGCTGCTAAAACAATGTAGCCAAACATAGGTTAACAAGAACTAAACATGCCAATAAAAGTTACATTTATAACTTTCTTTAATAAACTGACAAAAACATCTTTTCTCAAGATTAGAGGCATTAGCTGTTGTGCATACACCACATTTTTTCCTGGAACTAAGCAGAAAAGGCATTAAAATATGTGTCTGATAAATATGTATCGCCTCCCTCCTCCTAATTTCCTTTCTTTGTAAATAACATATCTACGGGTCACAAGGCATTATGCACCACTGTTTGGTTTGGGAGAGAAAAATTGGGATTAGGACAGAGCGAGTCGGGAATCAAAATATGTTACACTACATGACAGAGGTACTGCTATAAGTATAACATCTGATTTTCATTAAAAATCGTATTTAAAAAAAACAACACACACGCACTCTGATGCCTATTCAACATTCAGGCCAATTAACAGTAGTAGTAGGAGTAGCTGCAGCAGTAGTAGTAGCAGCAGCAACAGCAGTAATAGTAGCAGTAGCAACAGCCGTAACAGCTCCAAACGCAGCCAGTCACGTAAACAGAGACACTGTTCCATGTAACTAACAGTAAACCACACTTGTGCATGAATCTCAGTGTTACAGTAAGGAAAGTAATGCCAGTAATCAAACAGAAATACACAATCTTTGTACATCAAGTGTTTAATTTATACACATTAACATACTGTCAGACTGACACATACACAGATTCATCATGTTTTAAAGCTAAATTTGACTTTTAGCCGTCTTCCTCAGGCTCCAATAACATCTTCAATGCAATAATGATCTGGTGAATTGCATTTTGAAAGTCTTATATCCACTAACCAAAACATCCGGAGGCAGCGGCATCCACCAAGGTTGTGATGTGCTGAGGATCCAGGCCAGACTCCTCCGCAGCATTCTTCACCGTCTCCAAAGACAACAGCAATTCCAAGTTGCCCCGAGAAACAACTTTTTTTTTGCCTGCATTAAAAAGCAAAACAAAAAACACAAAAAAAGACTTGCTATCTGTGAGGTATATTACGTTTACAAAGGCTAGGCTCATGGGTCCAGAACTCTGACGGCGGTTTTAACAGTTATATTTAACTTTTTCTTTCTTTTTAAGACAGATTTGCACGTCCTCTTCTTTCTTTCTTTCTTTCTTTTTTTTTTTTCCCTGTCAGCAACAGATATGGGTGAACAACAAGAAAACTTACATGAACTGAACTTGTTGACAGTTCACAGTAGGAGCATGACATGTTTTGTTTGCCACTCTGATAACAATGGCCTGAATGAAAATGTTCCATGTATTTGTGTAGGGATTTTTTTTTTAATTCATATGCTCATGTCATCGACCCGAGGACATTATGGGTCTGTCTCCAGAGTTGTGCCCCACTTACCCCTTACTTAATATTTGTTTAAAAATCTCAGAAATGTTAGTTAACAAATTTGAGTTACACACACATCAATTACACATTGAATATGCAGCACAAACAGTTTACAGGCCTAGCGCTGCATTAAAAATGTGTTTGATGCTAAAACCTTCTGATTTTGATCAGAAAATGGCGACCTGGAGTGTGACATCGTTTTGCCTGTCACAATAGTCATTAAATGTGTACAAAAGAAACATGCAAATGATTAAGAAAGTGGTTTACATCATTGCTTTTTAATTGTTTTTAACTGTTTGACATGAACATATCAGTCGACTTGGCTTCTATTAGATATTAGCACACAAAAAAATCACTGTCCAACATAACTTTCGTTACGGTGTTAACTCGTGCGTTCTGGACGACGAATGTACTAAACGCGGATGAATATGGCACTACTTTTATGGGTACAGATTGGAGGAAGAATCCCATGTTGTGATAGTTATGAACTTTTTAAAAATTGAAACTGATTGGACTTCAAAATCGGATTTGAATAAACTGATCGAACATCGTTTCCGGAATTCTTGTTACGTTGGACCAAACAAATCAATCGTGTGTGAAAAAAAAATCAAACGATTTGGAATTTATTTTGTTCTATTCATGCACACAAATGGGGGCGGAAGCATCTATACGCGTATTTCGGCCATGTGTCCATTGTGAATCAAACAGGGGCGGTTCGAAGTTGTGGTTACCGAAATCCCAAACAGTTACTCTGGACCCCGTTCCCGAGGGCCTTGCACCTTTGTTTTTTCCTTCTACATCTGTTGTTCATATGCATTGAATTATTTAAACCACCTCATTGAAGATTAAGCTTAATATTAGTTATTTTTTGTGAGTCTTTTTTGCTTGTTTAGGGTGTATTGTCCCGTGATTGCGGTCTGATGATTTCGGTTTCCTTGTTACATTGGAAAAACAGTTGAAAGCGCTTAAATTTTTTACAAAATATCAACTGTTTAGCCTTTCTTTTTTTTGTATCATGAATGTCTTATCTTTTTAGCAACAGTAAAGTCAGAGATCTGTCCAATTTCCCAAAACATAAAAGCTGTTGTAGTTTCTGATAGATTTTTTTGTTTCTGCGTTACATTGGACCATAAAAACCGTGGTTTCCTGGTTACATTGGACATGAACAGTTGAAAGCGCTTAAATTTTTTACAAAATATCAACTGTTTAGTTTTCTATTTTTGTTCATGAATGTCTTATCATTTAGCAACTGTAAAGTCAGAGATCTGTCCAATTTCCCAAACATAAAAGCTTTTGTAGATTCTGATAGATTTTTTTAGTTTCTGCGTTACATTGGACCATAAAAGCCGTGGTTTCCTGGTTACATTGGACATGAACAGTTGAAGCGCTTAAATATTTACAAAATATCAACTGTTTAGCTTTTTCTATTTTTGTATCATGAATGTCTTATCATTAGCAACAGTAAAATCAGAGATTTGTCCCGTTTCCCAAATAAAAAGCTGTTGTAGGTTTGTTAGTATTTTTGGTTCCTGTGTTACATTGGACTTTAAAAAATGTAATAGGGCAGAAATATTCCAAAAGTGGAGAAATCAGTTTCTGTCTGCAAGTTTTAAACAAAGTCCAAGGTCCTGCTGCCCAAAATAGGGAAAGTTGGTGAAAATTGGTTTTAGAGTAAACGCATGGAGAAAAAAAAACCCACATTTTTTGGTATCGTTTTGACACAATTCAGCATATAAATCATTCATCAAAATTATGTGTTGAAACAGTTGTGTGCATTTACTTGGGTGCTCATTACTGTTTTCATGATGAATAAAGGTCTGTAGTGCTCTCACATTCTTTGTTTTGTTTCAATTTGTGAAGGTTTTGTTACCGTGTTAATTGGACACACAAGTGTGTGAGTGATTTTAACATGAGTACAACCAAAGACAAACATCCATGCTTTTTAAATATTAATAAAACTTGATTATTTAGACCTCAAACTAGCAAAAAGTGTAAAAAGCAGTACTCTTGGGATTTTTTATTTTTGTGGTCTGTGTCACATTATTGGTACACAACTCTGGAGACTGACCCTATATATCTCCTCCTTGTTTTTTGTGTGTTTTTTTTTGTTTTTTTTAAATAAGGACAATAAATGTGTGGCTGAATGATTGTAAATCGAATTCCTTTGGATATCATCCCCCCCCCACACAAACACATTACCCTCCTCCCCCCTTTTCCCCCCCCCTCCCCCCCGATCATACCATATCACCCATTTATCTTCCACCCCCTTTCCCTCCCTAACTTTTTACCCACACACCTTCACAACTACCCACGCATAACTACCACTACCTCTTTCATCACCCAACGAAATCATTTATTTATTCACCTAAACCTTTTTCTTTTTTTTTTCCCCTTCAGTTTCCCCCTCCCCCCCTTTTTCCCCCTTACCATTTTTAAATCAATCCACCATTACCACAACCGTCACAAAGATATCACACCACCCCAATAAACTAGACAACAAACCCTATCATATCACACACACACACCTCCCCTACGCAACCCCCCCCCCTCCTTTTCCTCTCCCATAATCCCCCATGTCATTTCCGCTACCGGCTATTCTCCTCACCACATGGACAACAACAGATGAGTCATTTTTCGTTCTTTTTTTCGTTTTTCGTTCTTGTTTGTACTGCCCCAAATGTTAAATGTGATTTATTTTTTCGCCTGAAGAAGACCCAAGTGGTTGAAATGCATTGTGTCTTGTCATGTGCTTTGTTTGTCAATGTCATGGGGGGTAAGAAACTCTATTTCTAAATTTTTTTTTTTTTTTTTTTTATAAAGGAAGTAGAACAAACTGCATGACTCAATAGTAAAATTTATAACTAAGGTACTTAGGTAATTCATATTGGTAAGAATAAGTTCAAAAAAACCCCTAAGTAATCTATACCATAGATGGTGTGTATAGCATCCAGTAAAATAAAAAATAAAAGGACTGAGGGGTTTTAGTTAACAATAACTCCTTTCTAAATTAGCAGATTATTATAACAACAGTTTAAAAGGCAAAGAGAATTTCTGGGAAGATGGTTTTCTTTTTTAAAAACTTTAGCGAGCACTTTTTGAGAGTATGGTAAAGTGGTTTGGTCTCCATTTTTGAAGTACATGTGCAAAGATTGCCAATAAGTCTTTAGCAGTATTAGTAGTAGTAGTAGTAGTAGTATAGGGACGGCTTCATTAGCCTAGACCTCGCGGTCGTTCATGTGTCCCCTCAAAATTTTCCTTTACTTTTTGGGGTCAGATGGCATGCTACAATTAATCTATTTTTTTCATTGCATCCTCATAATCATGAAACAGTTCTCTAAATTTTGAATCCTTTATCTAGAAAATCCTTGAAACTATAAAAGTTTTAAAAAATATCAGGTGCAAATTTAATGGTAGCACTAGCAGGTAATTCATTCCGTGGTTAGCAACACTATATGAAAAGGGAAAAATTTTGTTGATTAGTGTTACAGTGCTTTATAAAAATCTTTCCTTCAGACTTTCTAGTACCGCAGTTTGTGCAACAGAAAAGAAAGTCTCATGTCAATATTCAAACATAGCCATTAAAGATTAAAGAACATAGGATGATGTCACTTTTAAGTTTTAAGACAGTTATGCAAAAGGTTGAAAATACGTTATCAAGTATAGAAATCAAGTATAGAAGACCTTGAGGTGATTTTTTAGTCTAAACCTTTGAAATTTTACACAGCTACTTAGCCTAGATGTTTCCCAAAATAAAAGTGATCTATTTTCACTCAATAATCTTATGCTTGATATCATATGAATTTAAAATTAGAATTTATTCTGATCCTCATGCAAAAATTGAACCAAAAGGATCATTGACATTTGGAACTCTTTATCTTGCACTATGAATGTAACAAAGGCCCTTCAGCCTGTACCTTAGTGTATCGCTAATTTTATTATGTTATGTACCCATATTTTGGCAGCCGCCCTCAATGAATTGGTCAAAATTCTCCGTTTTTGGAGACCTATGCTGGGTTTATTTTTTGTGCGTTGGGAAATCAAGTGGTAATTGCCAGTCATAAAAGGCGGAGAGGCGGTGGGGCAAGGGGGTGGGGTCGTCCCATGTCTGATGAGCGAATGAATGAGCAGGAGATGCACATCTGACGGAACAGAGAAAATCGAATCGAAGTCAGTTACCCAACGATCCGGGCTTATATGCACGATATTCACATTTCTTTAATCTAGCTCCAACGCAATACATTCACTTACATTTAGCAAAATATCGAATGGCTTCCTCCAACGTCTGTTTCCTTCGAACGTCGCTTTATTTTGTTATTTCCGCCAAGATGTGGTGTCCCCAAAGTTTGAAAGTTTGCCATGTCGCCTTAAACTCGGCAAATCTCGCAGATAACGCGCTAAGAAAAACTAACCAACAAATATACACAGTGATAGCCTACTGATCCGTTTAAGAATAATCGGTTTAACGTGGTCTGCGTGGGGGAAAGGGGTGGGGGAAAGGTAAACTAGAATTGCCTTTTTGTATTTAAAAAGTGTGTGTATGCAATGTACTATTTGCTAGTTCTTTTCTCTTCAATTTTTCGTAACCAAATGGGCAGCCTGGTTGGACACAGTCTTTTTCTTCTTCTTCTGCGTACGCAGGCTGATACTCTGCGGACACTCCCTGTATAGCCAGGCAGTGGAGTTTTGTGTGTATGACCCTTTTTTATCCCGCCATTAAGGCAGCCATACTCCATCTTCGGGGAAGGTGCATGCTATGTGTCAAGTGTCATCCATACCAACGGCCAAACTGGCCTTCTCTTCCGAAAGTTGGTGATGGGATTTTTCGTGTGTGCAAGATGTCATGCGTGCGTTCACACACGGAACCTCGGTTTTATAGTCTCATTCGAAGGATATATGGGGAATGGAGTCAGAACCAATGTAAACTCGAGGGAAAAATCCCCCTATACCGAAATTCGAAAACCCCCAACCCCAGGATCACGAGTCCGGCGCTCTACCAACGAGCTATCCCGGGCCCCCCGGGACACAGTCTGACCAAAGAGATCCAAATCCCAATGCAGAACCAAAGATGGAGAGCAAACTGGCGTTTTCTTCTTTCCCAAAATATGATTTACTCAAAAAAGAGTAGGTCACCAGCGCGCATGTTAAAAAGTCAAATAAAATAACATAAAAAAAGTGCGACGCAGTCTGTTGGCCTCTGGAGCAATTTTTTCTTCTTCTTCGTCCGGTAGTAACCACAGTCAAGTCTTAATAAAGTTAGCGAACCGCCCCGAGGGAAAGTGGATCAACGGTCCCCAAGACAAAACACAACGCGTTTCGACCTCTTAGGTCTTCTTCAGGTGAGACATAAACGAATAAAACAACGAAAATTCACTTAGCTTTGATCGCTTAGGGTTGCGCTGAACCCTAAGCGATCGGAAGCGATCAAAGCTAAGTGAATTTTCATTGTTTTATTCATTTATGTCTTACCTGAGGAAGACCTAAGAGGTCGAAACACGTTGTGTTTTGTCTTGTGACTCGTTTGTCCACGTTCTCTGGGCGGTTCGCAAACATTTATTTAAGATTTGTTTAGATTTCCACCTGCAGTCGTCTCGCTTTGCAAAAACAGTCAAGTGTTTCACTATTTATTGTTACAATTAGGATGAAGACGACTAAAAAAAAACAAAAAAAATTTGAGAGAATGAAGGAGGCATAGTGTGCAAAGAGGATGGAAGTGGGGCAAGGGGAGGGGAGGAGATAGTTGGATTTATGAAATTGCAGATACCTACCAACTGAAGGTACCTGCCGTTGGGACCTGCATATTTAATTCCTGAGGGAGCAAATTCCAGTCCCGATTGTTCTTGGGAAGAACGACATGTTTCTTTGTTCCGTCCGGCAGGGTTTTCCCGCTGTTGGTTGCGGCCCCTCCTTGATCTTGTTTGGGGGTTTTAGTTGGTGGAAATTTACAGCCGTTGTGTTATGTTTCATGTTGTAAACATGGTTAGTCTTGCCGCTTTACGCCTCGTCTCAAGGGGTGGCCATTTTAGTTCCTCCAGCATGGTGGTGTTTCTGGAGGTTTGCTTGTAGTTGTTCGTGACGAAGCAGGCCGCTCTACGTTGGATGGCCATTATGTCATGGATATCTTGGTCAGTGTGTGGGTCCCAGACAGTGGAGGCGTATTCCAGCACTGGTCTCACTAGTGCTTTATATGCCATTTCTTGACCTTCCTGCTGGTGTTCTTTAGATTCCTTCGCAGGAAGCCAGTGTCTTGTTGGCTTTGGCGCTTATGTTGTTGATGTGCCTATTCCATTTTGCCGTCATTTTGCAGGGTCACTCCGAGATACTTCGTGTTGTTGCTGCTCTGAGAGTCTGGTTGTGGACTGGTATCCAGCTGTGGGTGTATCTTTTTTGCAGGTCATATGCATGACTGTGCATTTGTCTGGGTGGAAGGCGATGTCCCATTCCCTCTCCCACTGTTCTAGCGCCTCAAGGTCTTTCTGGAGGGCTTGCAGGTCTGCTATGCCTAAGATGTGTCTGTAGATGATGGTTGTCATCAGTGAATAGGCGTGTGCTGGATTGGACCCTGTTTGAGAGGTCGTTGATGTACATACGAGGAACAGGCAGGGTCCCAGCACCAAACCTTGGGGGACACCTGATCTAACTGCTACTGGTTCCGAGCGTGATCCGTTCTTAGGTCTACAACGGCTAAAGTAGCAGAAACTTCTCTTTTCTTTTCAATTTAGGAGCCTGGATCATCTTTTTGTGGCCTCCAGTGGGGATCTGGTGAAATTTTTACTTCTTGTAATTTTCAAAGAAGCCCAAGTTGAAATCAGGCTTGATTTGATCTGAAAATTAAATCAACCGATTCGTACTAGGCATTGCCTCCAGGATAAATTCTGCATTGCCTTAACCCTCCACGGAGGGACAAACATTGCACATAGGGATGACACCCACCACTCCCCCCCTCACCCATAACACCTCTCTCTCTCTCTCTCTCTCTCTCTCTCTCTCTCCCTCTCTCTCTCTCTCTCTCTCTCTCTCTCTCTCTACAAACATTGCACATAGGGATGACACCCACCACTCCCCCCTCACCCATAACACCTCTCTCTCTCTCTCTCTCTCTCTCTCTCTCTCTCTCCCTCTCTCTCTCTCTCTCTCTCTCTCTCTCTCTCTCTCTCTTGTTTTTCTGAGTTGAAGGCGGACGGTTACAACATTACTCTTGCTTGGGTTCCTGGCCATGTTGGCATCGGCGGGAACGAAATGGTTGATAGTTTAGCCAAGAACGCCACAAGAGAAACTGTCCAACACTTTTATCCCCTGCTCAGATGTGAAACCCAAAATTAACGATTATGTGAGAGACCTCTGCAGGAGGATTGGAACACACAGACGAATAACAAACTCTTTCAGATCCGTCCAAACCTTAAAGACTTCCTCCCATCTACGTCGGGTGGTCGTAAAGAGGAAACGGTTCTGTGCCGGCTGCACACCGGCCATTCGTATTTTACCCATTCTTACCTTTTAAAGAGTGAAGAAGCTCCGTGGTGTATTCCATGTCATGCGCACTCACAATGAAACATGTTCTTTTAGAGTGTTGGGACTTGCACGATGTGAGACACAAACATTTTACAGCGGAGTCCATGAAGATCCTGTTCAGGGATGTCCCGCCTGACGTGATCCTTGGGTTTTTGAGAGAATTAACATTTTTCATCTGATTTGAGATTTTACGGAAGAAGGATTTTTAACAAAGTTTCTGGTTCGTTTGTAGATGATGTCATTTAACGAGATGTGTGAAAGGTTTTATTTTTTTTTTGTTTTTGTTTTGTTTTGTTTTTTTAAATGACTGGTGAGTTGATTTTAACGTGGTGACAGCCCTGATGTGGCCCTCTGCGGTCGGCTGGGCTATAAGCAACATTATCTTATCTTATCTCTTGTTTTTCTGTAAGTTTCTTCTGTTTGACTACCCACCATGTCATTACTTTTATGAACAGTCTGCTTATCATTGTAGAATTAGATTACAGTGTTGCTATGTTGAATTGTCAGTATGAATGATAGATGTTGAAATAATGTATACATGAAAAGACAGATTGTAAGACAAGGCTTTGGCAAAAAATCTTTATCCTTGTGTATCAAAGATCAATCAGTTTCTCTCTCTCTCTCTCTCTCTCTCTCTCTCTCTCTCTCTCTCTCTCTCTCTCTCTTTTCTTTATTTATCTGTCTTTTCTTTCATTGTGCATCGGACCAACACCCTCTCCAAAACCATCCTTCAAGGTACCGTTGATAGAGGGCGCAGACAAGGACGGCAGAGAAAGAGCTGGTCGACAATACAAAGGACTGGACCAAAATGACCATGCCAGATCTCCTCATGACAGCTACAAACACAAGGCCTGGAGAGAAGCGGCGGCTGCCTCATCACGTCCCCCCAACGTCCCCAGCGGTCAGGGGAATGACTGACTGACTGACTGCGCCAGCACTATTTTGCCTTTCAAGTGGTGAATCCTGGAACACGCTCTCAGAAAAAGTGGTTAACGCACCATCTCTTGATAGCTTCAAGGCCAGTCTGGATCGCCATTGAGCAGACCATATACATTCGATTAGGTAGACTTTCAGACTGTTGCACCATCATCAACCACGCAATAAGTTTAAATTGTAGGATTGACTAGGTTTTTGTGAAAAATACCAGACTAAAAGCTGAATAGCCTTATCCAGTCTGCAGCGGTATGGTATGGTATGGTATGGTATGGTATGGTATGGTATGGTATGGTATGGCATGGCATGGCTGGCATGGCATGGCATGGCATGGCATGGCATGGCATGGCATGGCATGGCATGGCATGGCATGGCATGGCATGGCATGGCATGGCATGGCATGGCATGGCATGGCATGGCATGGTATGGTATGGTATGGTATGGTAAGAGAAAAGGAAAAATAACTTGATCGTAGTGAACTTAAAGATTATTAATACTAACAGAAATGGATGAATAATAGAAAGAAGATTTGGAAGGGCCAGATCTCTTATCAAGAAGTTCATGGTTTAGGAGGAGGATGACTGATGCGCTCCCTGGTCATTTCCATATTTCTCTATGCCTGTGAGACATGGACTCTTGACAGCTGAACTTGAGAGAAGGATTCAGGCATTAGAAATGAGAGATGCTTCCACAAGATTTTTGGCATCTCATACAAAGACCACATTACCTACCTGGAGGCCCAGACAAGAGTAAGGCAAGCCATTGGAGCATATGATGACCTGTTGTCCACAGTGAAAAGAAGGAAAATAGTATGGTCATGTATTAATCAATCTACAAGGAACAGTGTGAGGAGGCAGAAGGAGAGGAAGAGAGAGAAATAGATGGTAGGGCAACATCAGTGAATGGAGTGGCCTCACACTCGGCAACTGCCTAAGAGCGTCTGAGCTCTTGGAGGAGTGGGAAAAACTGGTTGCAAAGTCTTTGGTGTCACCCCAATGGTCTTCAAGACTCCAGGTCAAGGAAAGGTGAAAGGATGACTGGATGGATACTGAGGAGAGAAGGGTGGAAAAAACCCAGTATGGTAAAATGTGAGGAGAAAAAGAGAGAAATGGCTTGGAAAACTGAATTGAACAAATTCCCAATACTGATAAGATGGTTTACATTAATTTTGATTTTGCTCGGAAGCAGGAAGAGAAGAACAAAAAAAGAAGAGATTGGCTATACAATTACAAAACAGTAGAATTGTTATTTAAGTTAAAAACGGGTGCAAAGAGTTCAGCAGCAGCTCTGTGGATGCATGTCATGCGTTGCATTCTAATGTGGGTTTTTTTTTTTGCAGTTATTTTTTTTTATGAGAAGAGATTACATCCAACCTTATGGCATCGACAGAAATAAAACCTAAGAAAGTAAAGATTTTCTGTGAAAAAGAATATGTTATTCCATACTTGATATACTTTTCAGCAAGAACCATTTTAAAAGTGTTGCTTCATACTTGGATAAGTCATTGAATGTGTAAGAATGTAATGATTTTCTGGCATATGTTTTCAAGAAAGTGAATGGTGCACATTCGCTAGTGTAAATATTGAAAAGTGTTGACTGGATGTATGTACAGGAGCCAGTTTAGTAGCGTAGAAAATGATTTCAAACACTGAAGTGTGATGGTATTATGCTGTATAAGGTGTCCTTTTTAGGTGACATTAATTATCCCATTGTTCATTTGGATAGAGAATGGTCATGAGAGAAAACTGACAAAATCATGCTGCACATATATGACATTGTGTTGATACGAAAGGATTTGCCCATTTTTATCTACATTTTATTATACAATAGGAAACATCCTGATGCCAACATGTACCAGCTGGGTCAGCTGCATTCATTACATCATCATTTGTTTCAATCCGTTGTTGTGTATTTCCAGATGGATTTATTTGTATAGTCCAAATCAGAACACTAGAAGTGTGCAATATAAGGGATGCTTTGTTGTTGTTTTTCCAACCTTTTTACATTTTTATTTCCTAAAGAAACTAACTTAACAGTCAGTGTTTTGTTTATGTCCCTGTGGTAGTTATTTGCCACACATAAACAGGGCGTGAATCTGTTTGGTACTAGATTCAAATACTACAATTTCCCAAATATTCATTCTCTTTCTCTATTTTATGCTGCATTAGAGAGCACATTTGAATAATCAGGAACTGAAAAAATTTGTTTAATCATTATCAATAGTGTTTTAGCTGTTATATTTGCAGGTGATGGATGGTGCTAGTAAAAAGTTTTCTCAAACGGTGGGCTACAACAATACAAAAGACAAAAGGAATGCAGGTAAGTTGCAAATGTCAGTTGAAAAAAAAGTTAACATGCTGATCTGACTCACTTCTCACAGATTCTGTTGATAAGAAAGTACCTCTTTTACTGTTTCAGTTGTACTTGAGTGCAATTTTTGCTTTACCTATAGTTCTCTGTTTTCATGTTATAACGTATTGCTGTTAATGTTTATGCCTTCACTCATTATATCCAAAGTGAACACCGCAGTACTATAATTGAGACTATGTTCCATCTGGCTAGAATTGATAGTCACATCAACAGGAATATCTGCTGCTCTGCACCAAAGAGCGTCAGGCTGGTACTGGAGAGGTGAGAGCTCAACCGCAGTTCTTTTCTTTCTTTCTGCGTACGCAGGCTGATACTCTGCGGACACTCCCTGTATAGCCAGGCAGAGGAGTTTTGTGTGTATGACCCTTTTTTATCCCGCCATTAGGCAGCCATACTCCATCTTCGGGGAAGGTGCATGCTATGTGTCACGTGTCATCCATACCAACGGCCAAACTGGCCTTCTCTTCCGAAAGTTGGTGATGGGATTTTACGTGTGTGCAAGATGTTATGCGTGCGTTCACACACGGAACCTCGGTTTATAGTCTCATTCGAAGGACTATATGGGGAATGGAGTCAGAACCAATGTTAACTCCGAGGGAAAAGTCCCCCTATACCGAAATTCGAACCCGCAACCCCAGGATCACGAGTCGGCGCTCTACCACACTGAGCTAGATCTATCCGGCCCCCGCTCAACGGCAGTGATCGAGACAGAGACAAGTAGGATTCCATCAGTGGAGGAACAGAAGAGAGCTGGTGTGTGTGTGTGTGTGTGTGTGTGTGTGTGTGTGTGTGTGTGTGTGTGTGTGTGTTGTGTTTGGTTGATAGCTTTGTGGGATAAATGAATCCAATGTGTGTGTATTTGTTCAATAGCTTAGTAGGATCAATGAGTCCAATGTATCTCTCACTTCCTTTTTTTGTCCTGGTTCCTCACAGTTCTGTGATCTTGCAACATTCTGCTAAATGCCAGAATCATCAGCATGATAATGCTAAATGGCATTTAGGAACAGACAGAAGAATGTTGGGCGTGAATCAAAATTGTCCCTGAAAATAGGAAAGGAAGTAGACTGTGCAAGACATTAGTTTTCCTCTTGCAAACCTTTACAGTGCACAGTATTCCTTTTGAGCTCCTTTTATTCTTTGTTTAGCAGATCCCAGACTAAAGAAAGCGGGATGTGTGGTGGTAGGACTGGCCACAGCAGCAGCTGCTCCATACGTTCTTCCAGCAGCGGTGTCAACAGTTGGCTTCACCAAGCTGGGAGTCACAGCTGGATCAGCAGCAGCTTACATGATGTCAGTAACAGGGACATCGGCCCTGGGCATGCCAATCGTGGCCGCAGTTCAGTCAGTGGGAGCAGCTGGTCTGGGAGTTAAAGGAGCCGTGGTGGCTGGTTTGGCTTGGCTACAAAGCTGCTGACAAGATAGCTCAGAGGAGTAAAGGTATTACACACACACACACGCATGCACATACACACACACACACTCACACACACACACACACACACACACATACAGTCGGGCAGGCAGATTGTTGGCAGGGTGTAGGGGCACACCACAAACACACACACACACACACACACTGTATACACACACAGTTCAGTTCAGTGGTTTATTTAATGTCTTGTCATTGCAGATGATATTAGACTTCTTTTTTTTTTAAGAAAAAAAAGCAACCTGCACACACAGACACAGACCCAAGCAGGCAGATAAGATTAGATTAGACAGGTGGAGAGAGAGACATACCCAGTGTTTCCTTAACCTTTCCCGTACGCCGTGGGTCCCCATGGACCCACAGGGGTAATTTTTAATTGATAAAAAAAAAAGTTTTAAAGCTGTCTTCACAAAATTTTATGACTTTGTCAATATAGCATAGCCCCACTTCTGTACCAAAATTTCTTTTTTGTCAAAAAACAAAAGAGTAAACAAACAACAAACGTCCCAGT
This sequence comes from Conus ventricosus, assembly GCA_018398815.1. NCBI lineage: Eukaryota > Metazoa > Mollusca > Gastropoda > Neogastropoda > Conidae > Conus > Conus ventricosus. The sequence continues at coordinate 7,001,996 of CM031613.1, forward strand.
ACGTCGTGGGTCCGAGCGGACCCATACTTTCAAAGAACAAACCTTGAGCGCCGTACGTCGTGGGTCCGAGCGGACCCATGCTTTGAAACAGAACAAACCTTGAGCGCCGTACGTCGTGGGTCCGAGCGGACCCATGCTTTGAAAGAGAACAAACCTTGAGCGCCGTACGTCGTGGGTCCAAGCGGAACCATGCCTTCTAAAGACACAGAAACTGAACCTCCCGTTTGCAATCCATTTCCCGCAAAGCACTAGCCTCAGCAGAATGGCTGACATCACTGATATAAACACGCGACAGCTGCGCATGCGCATGTGGCCAAATTTGCTACAGTGGCGGGAATCGCTCTCTCCACGTGTCTCTGGGACTGCAAGTCCGACGTCGAATTCATCAGATCTGCTTTCTAAATAATAATAATGAATATTTATATAACAGACTGCCCAGAAGACTGCTCTTTGTGCTTTACAAAAATGACAATACATGTATACATGACAACTAACGATTTTGAAAGCAGAGGTGCAGTGACCAATTCATCAGAGTACTGTGTTTTGGATTGTAGGCCCACACACTGCTTGTAACGGTACTGTATGAGATACAGACGTCTCTTTTTTTTCTTACCAGCAGCAGGCCAGACCTGGTAACATAAACATCCTCCTGGTGCTCCAGCTTCTGTAGGCCAGTGTGAGTGGTGTGCACGCGCGCGCGTGATTGTGAGTGTGTCGGTGTGCATGCGGACGCAAACTTGCCTAATTTCACCATTATATTGTCTGCTACATACATGGAAATAAGTTATCAGCATTATCCACCTAAAAATCGAATTTCCTTTCAGTTCAATTCAACCCTATGGCTGAAAGAATGAACATCTTTGAGGCTCTGAACATCGCAAATGGCGAAGATATTGGAGAGGGTACGAAAGTTATCATTTGACGACTGTGTTGATCATTTTCTTTTGTCTACACTACATTGACATCCCTCAAAAATTTTCATATTTGTAATAGTTTGGACAAAAGTGTCCCACGGACACACTTCTAACGAAATGGGAACATCCCAGATTTTAATAGGTTCCTATGTTTAGGTTTTTCAATCTCTCTCTCTCTCTTGCTTAGAACAAACTGCTCCCTACCAATGTTTTTCTCACGACACAACGACCAAATGTTCCCCTTCCACGTACCACTGCTGTTAGCAATTGCCTTTTACATAAAAACAAAGGCGACTAGATATGAGCGCAAGCATCTAACAGTACCTGTGGATCGCAGTGACATTTTTCCATGGATGTGTGTGTGTGTGTGTGTGTGTGTAAGTGCGTGTGTGTGTGGTGTGTGAGAGAGAGAGAGAGAGAGAGAGAGAATGTGAAAATGTGTGCGAGTGATTTCTCAGCCTACTGAACAAATTTAAGTCTCTGTACTAAACCTATAAACCATTGTTGACAGAAATGTACTTGTGTGTGTGTATGTTTTTCCCCGTTACAGAGTGAGTGGCCTTTACATTCTGTGTGTGAGACATATTGTTAGAGTGTTCCGTGTAAATTCTTCACTGGAGGCTCTCGTTATTGAAAATTAGGCTGAAACTATTTTTAGTATGCTAAAGAAGCATCAAGTCGGATACATGTAGGCCTACAGTCACTCCTAAACACGCGCTCCCTCTCTTCCGTGCCCATATTTTGTTAAGTCCACCACAAGCACACTTTCCTCTCATACATATATCCGTACATACTTGCACTCAAGATCTGCACTATCATACACTGACTGACGAACATACCTGCATGCACGCACGCACATACACATGCACTCGCATACACACAGCAACACACATACAAACTTGAAAACGACACACACCACACACACACACGCACGCGCGCGCGCACACGCACGCGCACACACACACACACACGCACACACACACACACATACACACCAGCGCATTTTCATTTTGTGTGTCACAGCTGGTTTGATTACCACAACGTGTGAGTGGAGTGATGTTCAAAAGCCAGATGTGTGCCTGAGTGAATGTGTGCTGGCATGCGTGTACACATTGTCACCTCGATCGATGGTTTTTCACATTACTAAGCATTTTGAAACACAATAAAGTTCATTCTCTTGCACGAAAACTCTGTTGCTGCTTATAAAAAGAATACTATTCCAATCCGTCTAAAAGATATGACTTTCTTAAATTCCGTACACAAACACAACCTACGGCAAGGCTTTGTTCCTTCATGAAAAAAGCATGGGTCCATGCAGACCCACGACGTACGGCAAGGCTTTGTTCCTTCATAAAAAGCATGGGTCCATGTGGACCCACGACGTACGGCAAGGCTTTGTTCCTTCATAAAAAAGCATGGGTCCATGCGGACCCACGACGTACGGCAAGGGTTTGTTCCTCCATAAAAAGCATGGGTCCATGCGGACCCACGATGTACGGCAAAGCCTCTTTCCTTCACTAAAAGCATGGGTCCATGCGGACCCACGATGTACGGCGCGCAAAATTTTAGGCGACGTACGGGAAAGGTTAAGACAATGTCAGTGTAAAACTTCAGAATGTTTTATCAAGCTTGTGTTCTCTAAAGGCATTAACGCCTCTATGAAATAAAGCCAACATCTTTTTTCTTAACGTCAAATCCTTGTGGATGCACTGAGAATGGTTACTCATTTTTGTGATCCCACTTTTTAAGTTGTAGAACTTGGGCCTAATTGTTTTGCTTTTTAATTGTCGTAGCTGGTTTGATCATGTAAGTATCATATCACTAGTGTTTGATTTTTTTTTCAGAGCCTGTGATCAAATCAAAACTGTGAAAGTAGTGGCCAGGACCAAAGACATTATTATCCAGAGATGAACCGTCAGAGACAAGTTTCTGCTCATCTGTTATGCAGCTGTCACACGGGCGAAGACTTCCATAAATAGAAAGGCCCCAAAGTCTTGGTGTTTTTTTTAGTCTCGCCTCCGCTGTCACACGGACCACGACGTTTCCAAGACTTAGAGGCACCGCCCCTTTTTTATAATCTCGCTGGCTGTGACGAGACGCTGGCTGGCTGTGACGCTGTATTTGGTTTTGCCAAGACCAAGTTTGAAGTCTGGAAAACTTGTGCAGGTCTTCTTTGAGTCTTGGCTCAAGTTTTTTGTGCTGTTTTGGCGTTTCGAAACTTGGGGCATATTTTGGATACATTTTTGGCCTGTTGGGGTTCCTGGGGGGTCCATCCTTGTTTTTTGGGGTTGGGAAACTAGTGTTTGCCAATCTCGAAGATTCATGTATGACTTGTCAGGATCTCGCATGACTTAAAATTCATGTTTTGGGAATTTATTTTTTACTTTGTTGAAAAGGTATAAAAGGCCCAGTTTGAGATAGTAGCTCTGTCACTTGTTGGAGAGACATCATCATGGCTGGACCTGCTCCTCTTCTTTTGGCTATGCACAGGCACCATGTTCGTCATGAACAAGCCCACCATTGGCAGGCGCAGGAGGGCCGTCTGGGTCAGGGAGATCCTGACTGAGCAGCAAAGGAGGAATCTGTGGGACATTACTACACCCTGCTCCACATCGACCTTCAGGATGATGCAAGCATACAGATGTTCCGGAACTACACCAGGTTCACCCCGCAGACCTTCATTGAAATTTGCAATCGGATTGAGCCCATCATCTCCAAGCAGGACACCAGCATGCGACGGTCTTTGGAGCCTGGCTTCAAACTGGCTGTCACGTTGAGGTACCTGGCCACTGGGGACAGCTACATGTCCTTGAAGTATGCATTCAGTTGTGGCCACAACACCATCTCCCTCTTCATCCCTGAGGTCTGCCGGGCCATCATCCAAGTGTACCAGCAGGAAGCCTTTCCTGGAGTGTGGACTGAGGAGGGTTGGAGGGCTGTAGCACAAGGTTTCCAGGAGAGGTGGAACATGCCTCACTGCATGGGGGCTGTGGATGGGAAGCACTGTCCCCTGAAGAAACCCAAGAACAGTGGGAGTGTCTACTACAACTACAAGGGATTCTTCTCGATCCCCCTGCTGGCACTGGTAGATGCAGGCAACAAGTTCCTGTGTGCGGAGCTGGGTGGCTTTGGGAGCATGTCGGATGCTCAGATCTTCTTGGAGACTGACCTCAGAGATGCCTTGGAGACCAACGACGCCAACAGGCCACCAGCATGCCCCCTCACTCAAGATCCTGAGGACACTGTCAACATTCCATACTTCATTGTCAGTGACGATGCCTTCGCCCTCAGGGACTTCTGCCTCAAGCCTTACTCCAGGAAGACTATGGACAGACGACAACTGGTCTTCAACTACAGGCTGTCAAGGGCTAGGAGGGTGGTGGAGAATGCCTTTGGCATCTTGGCTCATCGCTTCAGGATCTTCCTCAAGACTGTGGAGCTGCAACCCAGAAACTACATCCCCGTCATCAAGGCTGCCCTCGTCCTCCACAACATCGCCCTGGACAGACAGCCCATCCCCGCCCATGTTGTGGACAGAGAGGATGAAAGAGGGAACATCACCCCTGGAGCCTGGAGAGACGTTCTCGTCTGGGATGAACAACCACAGCCCCCACCTTCACGTGCTGACACTGCTGGGAAGAGGCATCACCCCTGGAGCCTGGAGAGACGTTCTCGTCTGGGATGAACAACCACAGCCCCCACCTACACGTGCTGACACTGCTGGGAAGAGGCATCACCCCTGGAGCCTGGAGAGACGTTCTCGTCTGGGATGAACAACCACAGCCCCCACCTACACGTGCTGACACTGCTGGGAAGAGGCATCACCCCTGGAGCCTGGAGAGACGTTCTCGTCTGGGATGAACAACCACAGCCCCCACCTACACGTGCTGACACTGCTGGGAAGAGGCATCACCCCTGGAGCCTGGAGAGACGTTCTCATCTGGGATGAACAACCACAGCCCCCACCTACACGTGCTGACACTGCTGGGAAGAGGCATCACCCCTGGAGCCTGGAGAGACGTTCTCGTCTGGGATGAACAACCACAGCCCCCACCTACACGTGCTGACACTGCTGGGAAGAGGACCCGTGAGATCATGGCAGACTTCTTTGGCAGCCCTCACGGCATGGTCCCATGGCAATGGGAGAGGGCCCATGTCAACCACCCGAACAACTGGAGCATGTCCTTGCTGCTGCCCGCCAACCACATGCTGCTCCAAGCTATCCTGCGCCTGCTGCCTCCCCCTGAGTCTCCCTTTCCAAGGAACTCATTCTAGGCCCTTTTCAGGGCCAAAAAAACTCAAAAGACAGTTGCTTTTGTTGTATTCAATTTTTATTTGTCTTTGTGTGTCCAGGTACATTCCCAATGTCCATTCTTTAATTAGAAAGAAGTAATAATGTAGATGAAAACATAAATTATTTTCTACTTCAGCCTATACTTACATGCATCTCAAAATCACATAATAATGTGTAGTTTAACATAATATCTATTCACAAATCGAGCGAAACAAGTTTGGGGGGTTTATGGTATTTTTATGTTTTTTTAGGTATTTTGTTTGTGAAGCATTTGATATTTTAACATAGCCATAATTACCTTAAAAAACAACACTCCAAAACGAACGAACAAAGACAAAGAAAACAAGACAAACGAGAATAATGCTGACAAATGAACTGTCTTGTGAACAATTGTGGCCCTGAAAAGGGATGGGTGTAGGCCTACTCCCTCCCGCTGGTTCAGCAGTTCAGGAGTTCTGTGAAGTCCACAGTCGTGAGATCCGACAGATCCTCTGGACGAGGCTGTGGCACACGCTTTGGAGTGCGGGTTTTGCGGGGAGACACCCTTGGCAGAGGGCGATCTGGCGTGCTGGTCGCAAGAGGGGTTGCTGCTGGCCCTGATTCCGGCTGTTTTGAACCGGCCTGCTTAGTGGGAGCTTGTGGCTCTTGGCCTGAATCCGCCACATAGACTGGTCCTGCCTGAGGATACGGCGGCTGATCCGGAACGGGTATGCAAGCCGTGTGCCGCAGCATGACCTGGTAGACCTCGTCATGGAAGGCCAATCTCTGCGAAGGAGTCATGGTGGAGGTGCGCCACTCGATGTAGCCCCAGTAGTGGCTGCGTGGGTGCTCGGCTCTTTGGATGTACTTGTAGAGCTCTTGCCGCATTGCTCACAGCAGTCAAATGAAGAGGGTGTAGCAGCTGCCTTTCGGAGGGTTGAGGTGGATGCAATGCCCAAGGACCCAGGTTTCCCTCCAACTGGCCCAGGCTGATCAGGGCCAAGGTCCTGTATCAGGGTCCACCACCAACTCCACTTGCCCCCCAATGTTTGTGGGACTACTGTCTCGATATGAGTCAGTGTCATGTGACGTAGCCTCACATCAAGGCATGTGACGCTCCATCACATGTAGTTAGTGATATGAATCATTTCCCCGTGCCACAACTAAAGGAAGAATATTCATATGGCTTGACTAGTGTAGCGGGCGTCCCCAAAATAATTGTGAGTATGACTCATTCAAGAAACGAATGTGGTCATTGGGTGAAAGTGACCACTGAGTGATAGTTTAACAAGGGCTGGTAAGGTAGGGTGCTGGTCATGTGTTTTGAAACCTGAGTAGCACTCACTAGGAGAAGGGGGGAAAGAGTCAGTTTTAACCCAGCAGATGGCCTAGAGACTCGAACCTGTCAGGACGGTGGTCCTCTCTGCTGACCAGTCATTACAGGTGAGCGATAGATAGTGGGGAAAGCTACAGGGGGAAAACTTAAAGAAAAGAGAAAGAAAGAATTCATATGTTGAATTAAGAAGGTTACTTACACGAACCTTATTCGTGTTTTCAGCCCTTCCACCCTTTACCCTTCGCCCTTCACCCTTCATCTTTCACCCCGTGAGGTGGTTGAAGATGGCCATGGTGTGAGGAACACACTGGTATTCAGCCCCAGCAGGTACCAACTCCAGGGAGAGGAGTTGAAGCTCGTCGTTTCTCAAGAGACAGAAGACTCCAGGAAGAGAAGTCGAGACTCGTATCTCCAGGACAGGAGAATTCGAGGGGGCAGTAATATTGTCCAGAGAGACAGGGAATAGAGAAAGCGGAGAAGCTTTACTTGAGGCAGGCAGGTCCTCAGTGATTACGGGAGTTATGTATTATCCTGGTCCCGGAATTTTGGGTTAAAGGAATGTGAAGGCCATGGCTTTATAGAAGCGAAACAGACTGTTTTATCTCTCAGTGTAAAGAGAGATACATGTGTGAAGACTATTTTTTCTCTCAGTGTAAAGAGAGATACATGGGTGAAGATTGATTTGTCTCTCGGTGTGAGGAGAGATACATGTGTGCAGATTTATTTGTCTCTCAGTGTGGAGAGAGATACTTGTGTAAAATCTGTTTACAAGTTGTGGTTGTGACTTAGTAAAGTGTTTTCCCTGAAGAGAGGGGGAGAAGAAAAACATTCGGTAGTGCTCCTTTTGGTGATTGGAAAGATTGCGTGTGCGTATTGGAGTAAATGCTGTCATGAATGCGGGTATGCAAGAGTGACAGTGTGACAGTGGTGACCCCGACTCCAATTTCACAGGCGTAGCTGCCGTTTGTTTCTCCGGGAAAAAAAAAAAAGAAAGATTTCTATTTGTGCCCTTGGGGTTAAAAAAAAAGATTTATATTGTACCCTCAAGGGTTTGAGGGAAAAAAAAAGGATTTCTATTTGTACCCTCAAGGGTTTGAGGAAGAAAAAAAAAGGATTTCTATTTGTGCCCTCAAGGGTTTGAGGGAAGAAAAAAAAAAGAAGAAAATTTAATTATTTATTGTGTATAATAGTTGCATTTTTGTGTGTGTTCTATTTCTATATGTGTTTTGGGTGGTTGACATTTGTTTTGGTTGCTCTACTCCGTTAAGGTTTTTTTTTTGGTAGGATTTCTTTTTGACCCTTCCCCACCTCAGGACCGATAGCCTCAACCTTCTCTTGCTCGAACCTGGCAGCAAGGGGGCAGGGCGTTGAGGAATCGCTGTCCTTCCCCTAGAGGTTTAGAATTTTGTCCCCTTTCCCAGGACTGATAGCCCAACCTCTTCCTGCGTTTAGCAGGGGACATGGCGTTGGGGAGTCAATAGTCTTTCTCTTCTCATAAATATCTATTTCTTTCGCTTTCCTATTTCAGTTTGATTTTTCCCCTTGCCCCTCAGAGTGTGGGATCAACTTCTCCTCCGTCACGCTAGTAGTGTAGGTGGTGGAGTTGATTACCGCTCTGCCCAAATAACATCTTATCTTTTGATCATTTTTTTTTTTTTTCTCTCTGGGTGTGGTGCGAGATTTTCTTTGAGTTTGGGTGAATGTGCATTTATTGATTGATTGTTTAGTATTTGTATTATTACTGTAGTTTGGTGTATATTGTGCAGTGATTTGTTTTTCCCGTCTCCAGTTTCACGGGAGACAGTGACCACTAGGGTGCTGTCTGTGGGCTTCTTTTGCTTTTCTTGATTTCTTCTCACTGTTCCGGTCCTGTGTATCCTTTCATTTCCTTTTCAACCCCTTTTTCAAAATCTCTTAAACCTTCTCCTCAATAGGCTCCTATCTATTTTCTTTTCAACATTTTCATCTTTTAGATAGGATTTCCGCTAGTTTGTGTCTCTTCCCCTCTTTTTAATTGTTTGTGATTCCATTTGTTTTGTAAATTATATTCATTTTTTGTATAAGGCGGTACATTTGTTTTGTAAATTCGTTTGAAATTAGTAAGAAAGAAAGACTGACAACAAGAACATTTGAGAACTAAAACTTTATAAAGAATTTATTTTCAGAAAACTTATTGTGTTTATTTTTTTTTTTCTTAGGGAAAACAGTTTTGCATTAAACTTCATTTGATTTGTAAATTCCAAATTGATAACAGTTGCAAATTATTTTTGGAAGAATACATTCCTTGGATTTCATATCTACCCTGTTTTAGTAAGCGGTTTTTTGTTTACACCGGAAATTGAATTCTGTATTTGTATATACTATAATTACGGTTTTGTGAAACATAATATCATCATATATCGCCTTATTTTTTATTCATACTTTGAGATTGTTTGGTGTTTATATCTGACGATTCATTATGGATGATTTTGATAAATATGTTAACAAGCGGAACGCTTGGGTTTTGAGGGAGAAAAACTTACTAACTATGTGCAACAATGCACAGATAGGGCAGACAGGCTAAGAGAGAGAGAAGAAAATAACTACAGAGGGAAGCTGAAGAAAATAGACTACAGAGGGAAGCTGAAGCTGAGAAAATAAACTACAGAGGGAAGCTGAAGAAAATAGACTACAGAGGGAAGCCGAAGCTGAAGAAAATAGACTACAGAGGGAATTTAAGTTGAGGCAGTTAGAATTAGAGACTGATGCTGAAATTAGAAGAATACAGGCATCGAGAGAACCTCCACCAGTCGGTTTCCGCAGCCATGCCTCAACCAAAAGCGGCATATATTCCAAAGTTGCCACCTTTTGAGGAAAAAACGGATGACATGATAGTTTTCTTTTCCGATTGAAAGTCACGCAACGTCTTGTGGTTGGCCAAAGGAAAAGTGGACATTGTATATTGCGTCGTTGTTTAAGGGTAGCGCTTTGACACTGTACCACTCACTTGCAGCGAAACAAAATTTAACTTGGGATCAGTTGAAAGAAGAACTCCTCAAGAAATTTCAATGTTCGGCTGATCGTTTTCACGAACGTTTCCGTTCTGTGCGCCTGAAAAAGGAGAATCGTTTTCCATCGTTTCTGATCCGTATGAGTCATTGTTTTGGATCGATGGATCGATTTGTCTAAAACGAACAAAACTTTTCAATCACTGCGAGATCTCCTTCTTAGAGAACAACTTTTCCAGAGCGTGAGCAAAGATCTGGCCACTTTCCTTAAAGAAAGGCAATTTGAAAACGTGGAGGAAATGTGTCAGATGGCTGATCAGTATTGTATCGCTCACCCAGATAAGGGCGTGGCTAGGAAAGGAGAATTTTTCCATCTTTGAGTCTCATGCGTCCATGTACTATCCCATCAGGACAGGGAAGTTACAGAAAGGAAATCGTGGGTCATTTTGAGACCTCAAGGATATACCTATCCTAGGAACGGACAGGGATCTTTCCGCGGTTCGAGTGACTTTCGTCGCAATACCAGTACTCACCGCCGGAAAGACCCGTTACTCCTCAGCAAACGTTCCGAGGTCGTGGACAACGACCACCACGTAGACCTTTGGGCCAGTTCGTGGACAGAACAGAAGTTCACAAAATCAGTCGGCTGCCGATCAGACAATGCGATGTTTCTTTTGTGATGGCAAGTTCCATTTGAGGAAAAATTGCCCTTTCAAACCAAATGATTCAAAACCCGCATTAGTCTCCACTGATTGTGAAGAAGGCCTTGTTTTGGCACCAGATCAATCTGTTGATGGACTGTGTTAGAAAACGGAGCCATCAATGGATTGCAGCTTCGGTTTTGCGAGACACTGGGTGCACTACTGCTGGTGTACGGAAATCTTTCGTCCTTCAAGACCAGTATCTCAACACTGTCCAAAGTGTAGGTCGTTTGGAGGCAAGATTGAAACGTTTCCGCTGGCGAAAATTTCAGTCGATACACCGTACTACTCCGGATTTCTTACCGCCTGTGTTATTGATAACCCAGTCTGCGACTTGATCTTGGCAATTTGCCAGGTGTCGCTACAGTACATGGTGGTGCTGGAGGATCGTTTGTTCCTTGTCTGTGAGTACTAGATCAAACGTCATAGAGCAGGAAAGGCTACAAAGCCGCTAAAGTCTCAAAACTGGATGAACTCCAGATTACCCCAGATGATTAAAAGAAATGCAGGAAAAGACGAGACCTGACGACAATACTTTCTGCTGCTAAACAGACTGTCACTGACGTACAAACGGACAAACCAACGTACATACTGGACTCTGACATTCTCTACAGGTGTGTACCTGGACAGGACAACAGACAAGTTGTGGTTCCAAAACCACTTAGAGAAACAGTGCTGCACACGGCTCATGATGCATTGTTCGCTGGTCACTGCGGAATCAAAAGAACATTAAAGAGAGTTCTTGATTCTTTTTATTGGCCGGTGTCACAAAGGAAGTTACGAAATACTGCCGCTCATGTGACATCTGCCAAAGACATCTCAGAAAGGTCGCGTCCCATGTGCACCTTTGCACAAAATGCCTCTCATTTCCGTATCCATTTCGGAAGGTAGCTATTGATCTGTTGGACCGCTACCACTGTCTTCTTCGGGATATCGCTATAATCTTGACTTTGGTGGATACAGCAACAAGGTATCCAGAAGCGATTCCACTGAAGAAAATTGATACAGTATCTGTCGCTGAGCCTTACTTGCAATTTTTTCCAGAGTGGGTCTTCCAGACGAAATTCTCTCGGATTGTGGAACGCAATTCATTCTGATCTCATGAGAGAAATTTACAGACTGTTGTCCAATCTCTTCATTTCAACCACGCCATATCATCCCCAATCGAATGGCATGGTTGAACGTTTCAATGGAACGTTAAAGTCCATGTTGAGAAAGGTTGCAAGGCAAGAGCCCCAGGAATGGGATCGTTTCATACCGGCTTTGCTTTTTGCATACAGGGAAATGCCGAACGAAACGCTGGGATTCTCACCATTTGAGCTTCTTTTCGGACACTCACCAAGGGGACCTTGGATCTATGATGACACAATGGACGGAAAAGACGGACATACCTGACAGTAAAAACTGTTTACCAATACGTTTATGAACTGCATAATCGTTTGAAGGATGCATGTGAGCTTGCTCAACAGTCAGCTGATAGAAAAACAGATGTGTACAAGGTCCTTTGCAGACAGAAAAGCAAAGGCACGTTCCTTCAGTGTAGGGATAAAGTCCTTGTATTACTCACTGATGAACATAACAAGCTTCGTGTTATGTGGAAGGGTCCTTTTCAGGTGGTCGAAAAACTTTCTGAAGTAAATTATAGATCAAAATGGCAAACACTGAGAAGGTATTTCATGTGAACTGTTGAAGAAGTATGTTGAACGTACAAATGTTGCCATCAACCAGTCGGTTGAGTGGATATAACCTGTGTCAGAAACTGATGTCAACATGACAGACATTATCAGTGATGAATTTGTACCCAATGTAACGTACAGGGACAGATCAAAGGTTATGAAAACCAGCAAATGTAGGAGTGTTAACATCTACCAGTGCAGATGATGTTGTACCCCTTCCTATTCTGTCTATCAAAGGTGAAACCTATGAGGATGTGGTTCTGTCGAATGATTTGTCTACAAGTCAAACAGAACAGCTCAAAGACATTTTGAAAGACTTTCAGGATGTGTTGACGGATACCCCAGGTACAGTAACTGGTATTGAACCCCATAGTATTCAGTTAACTTCTGAAATACCAGTGCGAACCAGACCATACCCCCTCCCATTTGCAAAAAAAGAGGTGGTTGAGAGAGAAATCAATGTAATGCTGGATTTAAAGGTGATAGAACCTTCTACATCTCCGTACAGCTCACCAGTGGTATTGGTGGACAAACCTGATGGATCAGTGCTTTTTCTGCATCGATTACAGAAAAGTAAATAAGATCACTGTGTTCGATGCCGAGCCTATCCCAGACATTGAAGAACTTCTGTGTCAGCTCTCAGAAGGAAATTATTTTGTGAAAGTATACTTGACTAAAGGAATCCAATTTACCATTGAACCAGTGCCTGGAACACAAAATGTCATGGCAGATTTATTGTCACGTGTATGAGTATTCATGGACAAATGTAACTGTCTTCAAGGAAAGACTATTCCTGTTTTTGTCTTTCTTAAGGATTACGGTGTGATCACTTTTGACGGTGCATTGTATGCTACTGACGATTTAAATCAAGTGGTATTTATGCATAATTTGCTTATTGAAGTGACTATATGTTTTGCAAGCAAACAACTACTTGATGTTGATGTAATACATATTTATTCTTTGGTAAACAATGGAACAAAGAACGTCATGTGGTCCCAGACCCATTGTTGGACATGAGTCAACTTGCCGGTTCCTGACCCTGACTTGGCTTTGCTTCTTGGTCCTGGCAAGGATCGTCCTCATTGACTGGTACCAGGTAGTGATGCAATTGACATCCACCTTTAGCCGCTGGGCCAACAGACTCCATTCACGGTCTTTCAAGGACTTGTTCTGAAATCGCAATGGCTCTTGTTATAAAGGTAAGGCCTCTCTCTCAGGAAGTCGCCCACATCCAACTTCTGAATTTCTGTGAGCCTCTGCTTCTTGGCCTTGCCCTTGGCAGCAACACCAGAGCCACCACTTGGTTCTTTATCCAGGGCTGGAGCAGGATCAGCGTGAGCCTCAGACTGATCCCCCTCAGGAACTTGATCCAAGAGCTCCTGCTCCATCGACTGGTTTGAAGTGCAGTCGGACTCAGAACCAGACATCTTGACTTGTGTTGATTTGACTTGAATAGTCTCGAAATCGCGCAGCAACCCAGCAGAGCTTCCCGCAGCAGTCGAGTGTAGAATAAAAGTTATGCGAGATAGGCCCTATTACATAGCAGTCACACACAAGACTCGAGCAGTTTTCCTCAGTCCTGGCGGGTCCCGTAAAACACGAGAAGACTCGAGGGAACGTTTTCAAAACCGGTCAGAACTAGCCAAGACTGATGCCAAACCTGCAACAGTGCTGCGCGCGCATCGACCTATTTTTTTTCCCGCACGTGGCAGCTACGCCCCCATTGCGTCACCCAAAACGTCTCGCGGACGTTTTCAACACCGCGCGGCACTGACTAAGACTGGGCAGCACTGGCCAGGACTGTACAGGACCCGACAGGACGTTTCGCCAATGTTTTTTCGAATTTTAGTCGCCAAGACTTGAAAAAGTTATTGGTCCAGACCAATAACCCACGACTAGGCCCAAGGCTGAAGAATCGGATTTTCCCAGACGTCTGGGGTCTTGGTCGTGCAGTCACACGGGAGAAAAAGTCTTAGAGATGTGCCTAATTTTAGAAGTCTTGGAAAAGTCTTCGCCCGTGTGACAGCTGCATTAATGCAGAAGAAACATTACACAACTCTTGAAGAAACATTACACAACTCTTGACTGTGAGATCTCTTTGAGATGGAGTATTTTCTATTCATGCGTGATATTCATTTTGATACTTCTCTGCTGTTTTGAGGTGAGTATATTGGCTCAAATGTGACATTAGGGGGCCGGAATATCTCAGTTGTAGAGCGCCGGACTCATAATCTTGGTGATCCTGGGGTTGGCAGTTTGAATCCCTGCCAGGCCATTTCAGTACAGGGGGATTTTTCCCACGGAGTTAACACTGGTTCTGATTCCATTTCCCATACAGTCCTTCAAATGAGACTATAAACCGAGGTTCCATGTGTGAGCGCATGGATAACATCTTGCATACACGTAAAATCCCATCACCAACTTTCGGAATAGGCTAGTATGGCTGTTGGTATGGATGACACGTTACACATAGCATGCACCGTCCCCAAAGTTGGAGTATGGCTGCCTTGATGGGGGATTAAGAAGAAGAAAAAAATGGTCATACACACAAAACTCCTCTCCTTTTGTTGGGTAGATAGGATTAATCCTTGCATGTCTATTCAGGGAGTGTCCACAGGAGTATCAGCCTGCATACGCAGCAAAGAAAATTTGACATTGTTGTTAACAAACTTTTTGAAACGTTTTATTAATTTTTGCACTATTTGGTCAAAATATACAGTTCTTCATAATTTTATGTCTTTGTCTGTTTTGATTTATTATAATAAATCAGAATATTGTTTAATAATGTTTGAAGTCTTATGTTCAGTAACTGAGTGGAATATGAATGCACTGGTAATACAGGATTTATGTTCAGTAACCAAGTGGAATATGAATGCACTGGTAATACAGGATTTATGTTCAGTAACCGAGTGGAATATGAATGCACTGGTACCACAGGATTTATGTTCAGTAACTGAGTGGAATATGAATGCACTGGTACCACAGGTTTTAAATTAAGTGGTCAATTTAGAAAACTGATTCTTAACATTTTCCAGACCTGTAAACATATTTGAAATTCTCCACACTGGAAGGTAAAAATGATAGAGGGTGAGGGGTGCCTGCAGACAGATGACACCGTGCATAATCTTTTTACTCCAAATTCCTATCAACTGCTTTTCATACTCGCCAAATTAAGACCACTTACCCATATTTTTCCCGCTCGACTCAAGCGCTGAAATATGTTCAGTCTCTCGCTTTGAATTGATCAACAATGTCAAGACCTCGCGTGTCAATTTCTTGAACTACAAGGCACAGAGCAGAAATTGCAGAAGAAAGATGGTCCCCGTGGCAACAAAATCCAGTTTTGACAACTATCTGAATTTTTGCTATGCACAAGTCAGCAAGTTTTCCATTGTTTATGAGAGGAAAAGCCTTGCAAAACTAGGCCATCAACAAGTTGAATGTTGAATACAGTTTGCTATCTGCAACACTATTTTTTTTTAAACTGATGCAGAATTACCCTTCTTCGGACCATTTTTTTGTGTGGAAACGACAGATAAAGTTAGAGGAGACAACAGACTCTTGTAACTTAATGTTGAGATATAAAACACAGGGAGCAGGAAAGCACAGAAGAAATTTTTCCCAGGCCCGACATGAACAGCCCAAAATTTCATTTAGCTGGAAAGGACATTTTCGGATTTTTTAAAACATTTTTTTAAAGTAGAATTTCCAGCCTGAACTCTAGCACTCCCATCTTAATGAATGGGTTTCTGAGCCAGTCTACAGTGGTGGACTTCACCTATGAAACAGAAAGCCTGAACTCTAGCACTCCCATCTTAATGAATGGGTTTCTGAGCCAGTCTACAGTGGTGGACTTCACCTATGAAACAGAAAGCCTGAACTCTAGCACTCCCATCTTAATGAATGGGTTTCTGAGCCAGTCTACAGTGGTGGACTTCACCTATGAAACAGAAAGATCGGTCGGTCAGAATGTGAGTGTGTGTGTGTGTGTGTGGGGTGGGGGTGGGGGTGGGGTTCTGTGCAGTGATTATGTACAACGTGAACTTTACCTTGGGCTCCATCAAAACCGTTATAATTATACAACCTGCTCTACACTACAGTTTCTCCTGAGATAGTGTGTGAGTGCCTATATGGTGAAGGAATCAAAAGCAGCTATACCTGCAATCCCCAGACCTTTTAAAATGCACTTGGGGACTGGATATTTGTCTTGTGAGACGCCATGTACACTAAATGACTACCCTAGAGTTCCGAATGAGAAGATGAACAGCAGCAAATGAATAACAGCTGCAGTCATTGTAAGTGTCCCAAACCTCGAAATAAGTTTATTTATGAGAGAGAAAAACAAACTGCAAAGTTTGTTGTGATAATGCATTTGTGAGTCTTTTCAGCCAAATCGTTTCTTTTTTTCAATAATGAAGTCACATGAGTAAGGGAAGCATCAAATTTAGATAGTAGCAATGGGTGTTCTGTTTCATCTCAGGTCCCCCGAAATGGGGATACAAAGGGTGAGTGCATCAAAGCAAGCAATGGACTTTTTGTCAGTGGAAAACGTATTACACACACACACACACACACACACACACACACACACGTATCAAAAGTGACACAGTTCCCTTGATTCATTTTCAAAACTATGCTTCCAGTTTCCATTCTTTAATAAGTTGACAAATTCTGTCCATACATTGATTCTGATGATACATTCAAGACAGGTGAATGTTGTACAAAAAAAATTCTCTTTCATGCTCAAGCAAAATAGGTCTTGTATCCATAACCAGTCAATTTCACTCACTCACACACACACACACACACATACACACACAGTACTAAGTCAGAACGCAGTCCACACCGACATTCAAGGGATTTTGAGTTGCCTTACAAACAGAGGCATTAAAGTCATACCATCAAGTCTTACCATCACTTTCATATTTTAATCTAGGTGAAGTTTAATACTGTTTGATTTCCAGACTTGTCATGTGAACATGACCTGAAAACGCATAGAGATTGCAAATATGTGCACATAATCCAAAAGTGCATGCACTGGTTGAATATCGGAGTACTGGTTCAGTGGTTTCAAATCCCCATGCTGGGCTTCATGACTTAAAGTCAGAAACATCTCGAGATGTTTTGTTACATGTTGGAGCCAGTCATGCTTCAAATTCCAGAAATTCCCCAGGCTATGCGAAGACAATGTATGGGCCAGCTTGGGAATAATCTGCTCAAAGGAACAAACGAGGTCTTTGAAATAATTGTACCTTGCCTTGCTTCACTGGTCAGACTCGGAGGAGACTTGGCTTCAAGACATATGTAAGTTTTCATTTGGTTTTCATACAACAATACACAATACATTCAATATACACACTGCTTTTAATATTCTTTGTTCATATTTTTAATGGTTGTTGGATTTTGCTATCAACATGTTTGCCTTTTTGAAAAATCTAAGATGTTTTCAACCCCAGAATGATTGCAAAGATGCAGATACATGTTGCATGGCAAGGTGAAATTTGTCTTTGTCAATCTCATTGTGATGTCAGCTCCAAGCCAAAACAGGGTCACTTTCCCCTGATGGCTTCAATGCCTCTCATTGATCTAATCGTATAAGACTGGTGTAAACATACATAACATGTGCAATTTGAACAAAGATGCTACAACGTTTATTTTCAACATTAATTTACACCAGTTTAAAAAAACAACTTCTTGCAAACTGCATCAGCATGTGAATGTTTAAAAAGGCAGGTCCCCTCCCCTTTCCTCCCATCAACAAACACTACAGAACCTTAATGCCTATTTACCATTTTACATCATCATTCGGCAACCAGTTATCTTAGGCAATCCATGTAGCATGCAGATGTCACATTTGCCCAGATTTTCTTTTAATGTTCTACTTCCATGAACATCTCAATTTTGAATATTAATAAATTTTTTCCCTGTATATTTTCTTTTATGATTTATCGATCACTTACTGTCTGTATAAGCATGCAAATGGTCACACTAATTTCCTGTTCTCACTTCAGTGTTTTCTCTAGGCACAAACGATGTTCACCCTGACCTGATTTCCACCAGCATTTTCTCCAGCCAGAAAAAACATGTCTTTTGATTTCCCTTTCAATATTTTTTCCCCGCCAGGGAGTCACATCTGCCCTGATTTCCCTTCCAACATTTCCACCAGCTCAAGAACCTGTCCTGATTTCCATTTCAGCATTTTCTCCAATCACAAATTTGTATTCTGTCCTGATTTCCACATCAATATTTTCTGCATCCACAAACAAATGATTCATTTCATTTGTTCTTTTTCCCCCTTCTGTCCCATTCTGGCCTTCAAGAATACAGTCCAGAACGCCATTCATAATGTACACATAATCACTCACTTTCCCTTTTCTGTCCAGAATACAGAGCAGAACACCCCTCATGCTGAACACACTATTTCCCAACATTTTTCATAAATCGAGGGCAGACGAGAGGTCATTTTATATTTCTAGCGATGCGTCTGCAGTACGGGGATTTCATTTCCTGCAGTGCGGCATCCAGCACATGGGTGAGGTGGAGGAGGTTGACGGGGTCGGTCTGCAGCAGCTGTGTGTCCGTGGTCTCCCCATCCTTGGTCTGCAGCTTCAGGAGAACCTGAGGGGTGATCTGGTGACGCAGCGACCGACTTGCCAGCTGCACAGCATGATAAAGACAATGAATACAAAACAGACCAAATCATTTGCAATGTGGAACATTCCATCTTGAATGAAATTTAATTTATATTCAAGATTGAAGATTCATTGTACACACACAGAAAAAAGGAGAAATGCCCTTCATTCTGTTAATTTCGTTACACATAAAAATGAAGTTGGCACCAGTTAGAACATGATGAATAAGTAGGGGAACTCGTGTTCCCATCATGGGAGCGAGAGTTGCCTTACTTATAATTTCCTGTTCAGTATTCCCTGCTTCGTTTAAGATTTCTGTCAATAAGAAAATCATAGATTCATAAAGAATGGTTCAATAAGTTTAGATTATAAACATATGGATACACTACAATACATTAGTAATGTGATGCTTACAATTTTGGGTTTGTTTGTTTTTCAGTGTACATCAAATCTTCATACACATCACAATACTGATAAGCAGAAAAAGTTTTAAGTAAACTTCATCTTTTCTAAACAACAAACAAAATCTTATGATGGAGGTTTCCTTCATCTAGTTGCTTTTCATATGATATATCGTTTCCTCTTCAAAACAGATAATCTAGTTTATTCTGAAGATCCCACTGTCTGGCTTGGGACACCTATTTCTTTCAATTTTTAGTGCCTATTTCTTTCAACATCTCGCCCACCAGGTCAAGTGGCACTTTGTCCAGAATCTGAAGTGGGCTTGACAAGTTAACATCTATTCTCCGATTTTCAAGCGAGGCAGCCATGTGTCTACCAACACTGTTGTTCATTGGCACATGATGTTAAATCTAAGAAACTTATTTAGCTAAATAAAGCATGCACATGATATCTTTGAACACGCAACTTTCACACGTACATCTAATGGAAAAAGTGAAGTAGTTTGTCAAATGTATAAATGTACACGCCACAAACCTGAACATCAAAGCGCCATTGCAGACTGTGGTAATGCGGTAGATCCATGGACATGGGGACAAGATGGATCGGATTTCACTGCGGTTGGCTAAATATAGCTCCAGCAGAAGGTTGCAAAGCTCCTCTGAGAATCCAGCGTGATGATAGAATCTTGGAAATCTATTTCGTTCAGCTGCAAGAAATTCGAGCACATACACAGGCATCTAGGTATGTAAACATACCCCACAGATACATGCAGGCTGTTAGTTGAGCACAAATATATGAACATACATAATAAGCACACCAATGTATACACTAAATAAACAATGCAATAGAAGACATGATAAATGAATCAACAAGTTATACAGAAATGATCAAATACTTTCAACAGGTAGAATCACTTGAAAATCTTGGTGCAAAAACACCTGAAAATCCAAGAAATAAGAAAGAGGAATCTAAACTAATAAAGACCAAAAAAAGAACTTTAATTTTTTTTTAATTGGATCATTAACATTTCTTTTAAAGAGAACAGGGCTGACAAAACAATGAAGCATCTCATTCAGGGCATTCCAACATGGCACCTGAAGGAGCCCAAGAAAAAATGTATACAATGCAACATGAAACGGATAGGTAAAAAAAAAAAGTTACAATTTGCAGTTACAAACACAGTGCTTGATTCAAGACCAATCGCTGAAAAGCTCTGAAACGGAACAAAAGAGAGACTCCAAACCATATCCTATTGGGAAACCATTCTTCGCATGCACATCTGCTTGCGCAACACAGAGTTCTTGGGACCATAAGTCAGAAGATGTGTGAATACTATGAACAGAGGGGAAAAAGCTTTGCAGGCATTTTGTACAAGTCTTTTACTCTATTAACCTTTACCAGACTCCTGGGGTCACCCACGACCCCACAACACACAAAAAGGGTTATATCTCTAAAAGTATTTGAGCAATCTTCATGAAATTTAATGACTTTGTCAAATACGTAATTGGCTTTAGGTATGTAAAATTTTACATGTATGTATAACTTACGAATGACGTAATTGGACGCATCTTTTTAACTATCTTGAAACGATGGCGGGGGTCGCGGACGACCCTACAATTTAAAGAGTAGAATGCCGCTTATGCCTAAAGCGATGGCGGGGGTCGCGGAAGACCCCAACTCGCCACAGAAGAAAAAAGTGTGTGTGCCGTTCCTTATTGCGCGTCTCTTAGTGGGGTAAACCACTTTTGAGGAATCACCGCCGGCACACACGCTTGCAGCCCCACGGCAGGAACTGAAAGAAACGTCAGACAACAGTTTTACGTCTTGTCGGCATCCAGCATCAAAGGTATGTAATCTAATAAAATCAAGTGAAAATGAATTTCATGTATTGTATTATCTGAACAGTCATTAATCCATACTAGGCTAGTACACTGAGTGTAAGATGTGTGCTACCTCTACTTCCGAGCGGCAATGCCTTGGAGGAGGGGAGTGGGGGGGGGGGGGGGGGGAGGTGCCGAAGAGAGAAAGAGAGAGAGAGAGAGAGAGACATTTCATTTATGTCTGCATCCTCCTTTTTAGTAGCCAAAACATATGCAAGTTTAGATCAAAACGCCTACATTCTACAGATCTGATCCGTAAACCTAGAAGCCTGCACGCTGTGTAGGCCTACCTAAAAATAGCACATAGCATACATTGTACACAACTGACAAGATAACGTCAGATCTGGTGAAATTCACCAATATAGAAGGCATGAGGGTGCTCCACAGGGCGTGGATAAAAACTGATGCCGTGGAAATGCTTGCCTTTCTTGGCCTCCTCTTGTTTCTGGGGTGCAGAAAACAAAACCTTGTCTGCACTGAAGATCTTTGGAACATGGCCTATGGCTGTGGTGTTGCGAGGTCTTGCATGAGTCGAAAGCGTTTTCAAACGCTTCTGACTTATTTGCGTTTTGACAACAAACAGACCCGCAATGCCAGACGGCAGAAAGATGCTTTTGCCCCCTTTCGGGATGTATGGGAAGATTTCATGAAGAATCTGCAAAGGCACTACATCCCAGGTTCATTGCTTACCATTGATGAGCAACTGGTTCCTTTCAGGGGCGATGCAGCTTCTTGTAGTATTTGCCGCCCAAGCCTGACCGCTATGGAATCAAAGTCTTCTGGGTTGCTGACGCTGAGGCAAACTACCCCTTGTATGGAGTCCCCTATCTTGGTCGGCCAGCTGGTCAGGACAGGCAGATCAACCTTGGCCGTAATACTGTCCTCCAGCTGGCTGAGCCTTTTTTCAAGAGTGGAAGGAACGTCACTTGTGACAATTACTTCACTGATCTCACATTAGCTGAATCACTCTTGCGAAATGGCTTGACCATGGTAGGGACAGTCAGGGCCAACAAACGATTCCTCCCCCCTTCTTTCAAAGATAAAAGGCAGCTTTGTCTGTATGGTTCTGACTTTGCATACAATGAAGCCGTCACTCTGGTAAATTACCGGAGTAAAAGGAGTAAAAGTGTAGTGGCACTCAGTACAATGCATACAACAGGTGTTGTGGATGATAAGACTGCAAAGAAGAAGCCAGAGATCATCCTGTTTTACAACTCCACAAAAGGTGCGGTGGACACTCTGGACAAAATGGCTCATGCCTACACGGTGAAGCGAAAGACAAATCGCTGGCCCATGGTGATGTTCAGCAATATTATGGATCTGGCCACCATTGCTGCACGTCGCATCTGGCAGGTCAGGTTTCCAGAGGATTCCCTAGGAAAAGCAGATGCGCGTGCCGCCTTCATTCGAACCATTGCACTCGAAATGATGGTGGAGCACATCCAGAGGCGTGTCTCCCAGGTGGCACTCCCTAGACACCTTGTCCAGACTGCCCAGAAGGTCATTGCTGATATAGATGGCGCAGACCATGACCAGCTGACACCAAGGTCAAACACAAAGCAAGCCCAAAAAAGAAAGATACAGGAACTGCCATCTGTTGGCCAAAAGCACAAAGACACAGAGAGTACCGTCCATGAAAGAAAGCGTTGCCTGTTTTGCCCCAGGAAGAAAGACAGGAAAACTCAACAGAAATGCACCGGATGTGATGATTTCATCTGCCTAGATCACTCGTTCAGAGTGTGTCCAGTGTGTGTCAACCACCTACAAGGGAGTCAGGACAAAGCCTAATCTTTGCAGTACCTTCATTCCCTGCATCTGGACTATGCATTGTACTGAGAATCACAGTAGTTAGTAATATACATGTATAGGCTACCTATGCAGACAAGGTTTTCTTTTCTGCACTCCATTGTGTTTTCATTCTGCCAATATCAATAAGTTTTGCTGTGAATGCATGGTCAAATCATGGTCAGGTATGGGCGCTACCCAGAGTTTTGCTGTGAATGCATGGTCAAATCATGGTCAGGTATGGGCGCTGCCCAGAGTTTTGCTGTGAATGCATGGTCAAATCATGGTCAGGTATGGGCGCTACCCAGAGTTTTGCTGTGAATGCATGGTCAAATCATGGTCAGGTATGGGCGCTACCCAGAGTTTTGCTGTGAATGCATGGTCAAATCATGGTCAGGTATGGGCGCTACCCAGAGTTGAAAGTGTGTCTGTGCAGAGGAAGAGAGTGATCACAACAATAACAGAATGAACAGATACAAGGATATATGGAAAAAGTATTTTTAATCCACAGACACCTTACAAGTGATCACAAAAACAACAGAATGAACAGATACAAGGATATATGGAAAAAGTATTTTTAATCCACAGAAAATTTACAAGTGATGTTCAATATTTGATTTCATTTTTTGCACAGTGTGCATTTTTCTGGCACAGGCTTCCACTTGGCTGTGGCCAGCTGGTCCATGGTCACATGGAATCCCTGTAACATATCAATCATGCCTTAATTAGACAACCATAGGCGGTGTCAAAAGAGAGCATGCTTGGAAGATATCAAGCATGGCACTACTTTTGTGGAACGAGTAGATTCATTTTTTTGGAATAAAACGAGCTCCTATTTCTTACAAAATTCATTGCCATGTCCATTACAATATGTCTTGATTTTTCTGTCTGTTATTATCATTATCAACATGAGCAATTGATTCATGTCTGGAGAGTATGAAGGAAAGTGTCTGGTGCTTTTTTTTTTTTTAACAATCACATTTCAGTTTCTTTCAAATACTGGATGAAATATTGTATGATTTAAAATTGTATTTGTTTTCAATATTGTCAGTAAATATCAGAAGTAATTGTTTTCGCAGTATTATGTAATATGAACATTAATCTAACAGATCATTTATAAATGAAATGCAAAAATGTTGTCAAAGTCACCATGAGGAGTCATCTTACTTGATTTTTCTGTCTGTTATTATCATTATCAGCATGAGCAATTGATATATGTCTGGAGAGTTTGAGGAAAAGTGTTCTGGTGCTTTTTTTTCTTTTTTCTTTTTTATAAACAATCACATTGCAGTTTCTTTCAAACAAATAATGCATGAAATATTGTATGATTCCAAATTGTATTTGTTTACAATATTGTCGGTAAATATCAGAAGTAATTATTTTCGCTGTATTATGTAATATGAACATAAATCTCACAGATCATTTATAAATGAAATGCAAAAATGTTGTCAAAGTCACCATGAGGAGTCATCTTACTTGGTCTAAATATTGCCTATCATAGGCACCAGCATCCGGGGGGTTTTGAAAGCGGGCCCGGACTGCCTCCCTGACTTCCTCTGGGTAGACCAGGGTGTTTTGCCCGCCCGTGTCGAGCTTCGCCACACACTGAAAAACAAAGAAATGATACAGTACGCTCGTATTAAGTGTGGAGGCACTGCACTGTGTAAGCACGTGTGTAGTTGTAGGTAAAAGACAATCACCACCCGATGGCCAATCAAAAGATTATCATGTAGTTTTGAGAAAGAGAGAGAGAGAGAGAGAGAGAAACCGTTTTGTTATTGTTTTTACAAAAAGATATGTGAATAAACTTTAAATGATATTGATTATAATAACCTTCTCACAAAAACTGCAATTCATTCAGAAATTGAAAAAAAAAGTCTGTAGGTACTTTTTATAACATAGGGGTTCACAAAGAACTAGAACAAAAAGAAATCCTGATCAAAACTTTGACGTATGAGAAGGACGTGTCATAAGCAGCATTCGGAGGGGAGTGGGAGAGAGAGAGGGTAAAACGTAAGCTAAAAAATGAATTGTCCCATACGCTAATGATACAGTGTGCGCCAATTGATATAGATCTGGATCTAATTAGAAAAAAACATCTTCTAATTGAACTTACTCTGTTTGTTCATTTTTACTGAAGACTGAAAATAAAATTTAAGTCACTGGATTTCTGAAGGTACTGCTTTGCGTGTTTACTTGTATGCATGTGAGTGGAATGATTGAACATGCACTTACCTTTAGACTTCCCCATAGCGCCCTGTAGACTTCCTTGCGGCTTGATCCTGTATGAAATGGTGCCAGGTCAAGCGCCAACTTCCCTCTCATGTATGAAAAAGAACGGACTAAGCCAGAATAAGGCTGAGCATACAGTTCCGAGTTGGGGTCTTGAGAGACCCCAGCCATCGCTTTAGGTATATGCACTAAAACGGCTCTTTGCTGAGTAGGGGTCGTGAGAGACCCCAGCCATCGCTTTAGGTATAAGCACTAAAATGGCTCTTTGCCGAGTAGGGGTCGTGAGAGACCCCCGCTATCGTGTCTGTGTAGTCAAAAGCTTCATCCGGTAAAGGTTAACTAGTCAAATGATGGACAAGTTTAAATGATCAGGGTATCCACTTGTAAAAATCCAGTTCTGTCAAAAGTTTCTATCCACAGGAATCAAAACCAAAGGACAGGCGCCTATCACAGAAAATCTGGTCTTTGTAACATGTAAGGAGGTAGCTCCAAGCCATTTCTTTAGCTACAATGGGCACCCTTTCAAACAAATTTGTTTTAATCTCAAAAATGATAATAAAGATCAAATATACGGAAGTTAGCAGAGAGAACTGAAAATTGTAGTAAACCTCGGCAGACTCTCTCTCTTACTAATACTTTGTTTGTATTTTGATTTGGGGAACTGCACTAACTGTTACAGACAGTTCTGAAATCTACATGTAGTTAATTTTGTCTGGTAGTAAGAAAGATAGAAACACGATGTTGCTGTTGGGCCTTGAACATAATGTTTGTTCTCCCATTTCATAACAATCAATAGTATGATATCTATTCAGCTAATACCTCATTATTCAACCATTTCCTCTCATTGATTATGAAGCGGATTTTTCCCCCCCCCTGAAACAACATTTGTTTGCTCACCAGAAGTTTGGAGCTCTCTGATAACAAGTACATCATGCCTTCAACACCATGCTGAACTGTTTCTGCATCAACACCAAGTTTCTCTGAAACAAACCACGGAACCAATCAATTCAAACCATGTATAGCTTAAATTGCAGATTTCATAGATATTTCCAGAACAGCTTCCTCTCCTGATATGCAGATGATCAGACACATGAAAAATAGAACATGCAGCAGAAGAAGATAAGATAAGATAATGTTGCTTATAGCCCAGCCGACCGCAAAGGGCCACATCAGGGCTGTCACCACGTTAAAATCAACTCACCAGTCAGCAGCAGAAGAATCTCATTATGAAAATTACAGAAACTTTATCTGATTT
Organism: Conus ventricosus; assembly: GCA_018398815.1. NCBI lineage: Eukaryota > Metazoa > Mollusca > Gastropoda > Neogastropoda > Conidae > Conus > Conus ventricosus. Next base: position 7,028,069 of record CM031613.1, read on the forward strand.
ATACCAACAGAACGCTTCAGCGCAAGGGGTAGAAAATTTGAATAAATGAGAACAAAATAAAGAATTAAACAAAAATATCACTTTATGTGTAATGATTGAATACATTTCTTGCATATATGCAATCAGTGTTCACAATCAAACAAGATTAGCAACGCATACACATGTATATATGTACACACAATTTCAAAGAAACATTTCATTGTGTAATGAGTTTATGAAATAACATTCTGCTTAATTAGATGATAAGTAAAAAATCGGTCCTTAAAATGAATTAACAGAACATGTACACAATTTCTAAGAACTACTACACTGCAGAGTGCGTCATCTTACTATACATTCAGTATTCAAGAGCACACGCATGCACACACACACACACACACACACACACACACACACACACATACATACATACATACATACATACATGCACAAAGTTTGTACAAAAGAATGTTTGAAGGGTAATCAAAGGGAAATTTTTCAAGTAATTTCCATCAGTCTCTTGTTTTATTTTGAATGATCAGTTACATTAATACTTACGGGCTGCTCCTTGGTACACCTTTGGATTGGAACCTTTTCTAATAAACTCCATACTTATCCGGCAAAACTCTCGTACAACTGGAAAAAAAAAAAGTGCTGAAAAAATGCCACATGCTTCATAATTTGTCAGTTGTAAACTTTAAATAAGTACAACCTTACAAAGCTGTGGGACTTAAATCCGAAATGTAGAATATAGACTCCAAGTAAGCTCACATGTGTGTGTGTGTGTGTGTGTGTGTGCACGAGTATGTGTGCGCATGTGTGTGCACGCATGCATGTGTATGTGCGTGTTTGTGTAAAACTAAAGGGGGGAAAGGAGAAGAGGCAGCAGAAGAAAATGAGTGTGCATGTATTATACAAGAACTGAAAGTTTGCATACATATACGCTACAAGTCTTGTATTTCATAGGCCTTCCTCTAATATAAACATAGAACATATGATCAAAATAATTTTGAATGTAAGCTCACCATCAATTTTTTATTTCCTACTGAGTCCTCTTCTGTATCCTCTAATGGTCTAAATGACACTGTTCCTATACCACTCCATTGGCAGTCATATTCAAGGTTATCTTGTTGAAGTGTCAGCACCAGCATTCAACAGGGAGGTTTGAAATCAGATTTTCATATGGCAACCTACCTGAGAAGATACTACACCGCTTATTAAGTCATTTTGTTCGTGTTCTACGATAACTTGTTTTGATTCAACATATGCACGACAACACTTGTCTGGTTTGTATTGTACATTAAATATACATTATATCTTGTTTTGTTTCTTCATTTGTATTAAGTGAAATATGACATCTGACTAATGCTGGCTGCTGTTTCAGGTGAACTATTCACTGACGCCTAAATAAAGTGGTCTGCATCTTTTCATGTTTCATGGATCCCATGAAAACATTCTAATGTCATGCAAAAATAAGCATGTGTGACTGTTAAGCATATGTACACAAATTAGAACTTGAGTGGAAAGAAACTTCTTTCAAAGGCACGTTATCAACTGCATAATCCCGTTGGCATCTTAGGGGAGCACCTAGACCCCAAAATGATGGGGCTAGATTTCTTCCTCTTACTTTATAACGAAGGCAAACACACACACACACACACACACACACACACATACGCGCGCGCGCGCGCAGAAAGAGACAGACAGACAGAGCGAGTGATTGACAGATAAAGTGGGCGTGACTGGTAGTCGCATTATACTTATAGCAGTGTCATGTTTGCAAGACTTATATTACATGATCAAAATTAGTTTTCATGTCTCATACCGTCAACATTAACTTGACTCAGAAACGCCAAGTGTTCCTTGTGTGAATCTTCTAAAACTAACAGCATGTTGAATGCTGTTAAAAACAATACAAAGCAGTGAAAAGCTGGTCCACCAAAGTTGATCACGATCAAACCGGAAGTTAGTGTACGTCAAGTAATTAAGCCTTGCAGAATGAAAACTGTACAATTTAAGAATAGGGGTCATGCACGGAGATAGTGGGGCACGGATACTGTCGTGCGAACACGGGTTTTTAAATATACTGACTTCCATAAAAAACGCGAAAATTTGAAAGGCTATTTTTCGGGTGAAAGGGGGTGAATATACAATATTGAACCATTGTGGCAAGTTGTTTGGGTCCAAGGCTCGCGTGCAGTGAAAACATTGTGTGAGCAACACATCATTCCCGGCATTGGAGGGTCAACAAAAATGGCAAACTGGTTGCTGCATGTGAGGCACGTGCACACCATGCAGAGCAAAGTTAACCAGCGACAAGTACGCAGGCATGCAGCCTTTATAAAGCCGCGCTACAAGGTTCAGGTAACGACTTGCCGTCTGAGCGCTACAGAGATGCCAAGACTACGAGCAGAGGAACGCAATCGTGCCCTAGGCCATCTGGAGGCTGGTGTGGATGCCAGGCAGGTCGCCAACATCTTTAACGTCCACATCTCAACCATCTATCGTCTGCAGCACCGCATGCTAGTTACTGGTATGACTGATGATCGTCCCCGGCCAGGCCGTCCTTGGGTCACCACACAAAGAGAGGATCGCCATCTTGTTCGAACCCATCTGCGGGACAGGCGGCAAACAGCCGCTAACACTGCTCGACAGGTGCCTGGGAATCTCCAGCAACGAATCAGCCTCAACACTATGCGGCGGCATCTTCAGGAGAACGGGCTGGCATGTAGGCGTCCTCACAGAGGTCCGGTACTGACACCAAGACACCGGCAGGACAGGCTGCAGTGGGCACAAGCCCGAATCAACTGGCGCAGGCAGCAGTGGGGACGCATACTGTTCTCAGATGAGAGCCGTTTTTGTATTGACATGGCTGACGGTCGTGTCAGAATATGGTGTCGACCTGGTGACCGCTATGCTGACTCCTGTGTGGTAGAGCGGAACCCCTGGGGAGGCCCGAACGTTATGATATGGGGTGCAATTGGCATTAACCACGCCATAGGACCAGTCATCTTTCAGAACATTGGTCCTGGTCGCGGACAGGGTGTCAATGCACAGCGCTACATCAACCAGGTGCTCAGACCCCATGTCGATCCTTTTTTTGCACAACACCCAAACTGGACATTCCAACAGGACAATGCAAGACCACACACCGCCAGGGCCACCCAGCAATTTCTTCAGCATAACAACGTCAATGTGCTGCCCTGGCCAGCCCTCAGTCCCGATTTAAACCCAATAGAACATTTTTGGGATGAACTTGGCAGACGGCTGGACCTCCTGCGTCCACGACCAGCAACAGCGGCTCAACTTCACCAGGCCATCGTCCATGTGTGGGCTGGTGTGCCAAGGGGACGCATCAACCACCTGGTCCACTCAATGAGCCGCAGGTGTCAAGCAGTTGTCAACGCAAATGGTGGCCACACACGGTATTAGGACTTCAAGGGGGTTTGTCACGTGACCTTGGATTTTCCACACAAAAGACATATTGCTGATGACATTTTCACACATTACCGGTGTCATGAATCAAATCACGTTGAATTCTCGCTTTCACTCTGTACAATTGTGACCAATAAAATTCACCCCCAACCTTCAGCTTGTTTTGTTTTCGCGTTTTTTATGGAAGTCAGTATACTTTCCATGTCCAAACACTGGTTTTGGAAATTAATCAGATTTAATGACAATGCAGCCAGATGGCTGATCATTGAGACTGGCATAAGTGAGTCTCTCTAAACCGAAACGCCACCCAAATTTCTGTTGATTTAATCTTTTCGCGATGCGCCGTGCGATGGTGAGGGCAACTCCGTCGACCCATGTCCGTTCACGACGAGCCGTTCCGTCGTGACGGCAAGGACAATGCTACTGTCCTACCCGGACGTGCAGTGCCTCCGTGACAACTATAAAATAAAAGATTAAAAAATTCCCTGTTCTCTGGTCTACGGTCCAACGGATGCAGCTGTCCAAAATATTTAGAACAGGGTCCTACTCCTAGCCAGTGGGAGGGTAAGTTTACATGCACTTACCTATGACCTTTAGGACCCCAGAGAAGTCCAAACAAAGAGACCCGTCTGGCACTGGGAATTTCCACAAAAGTCACGTGAGAGATTTCCTGCTTCGCCAACATGTCGGGCAGAAGAAAGAGCGTGGCATTACATGAAGTCTTAGAATTAGTTCTGCAAAGTGGTTCAGATAATGATGACAATGAAGAAGATGTACAAGTTCATCGAAAAGAATCTGAGCTTGATTTATTCGAGGATTTTGTTGACAGTGGCGATGAAGGTGTTCAATCCAACGAAGGAGTGGTGCACGTGGTTTCAAACACAGTGTTTTCTGACTCACATTCAGACACACAGGGGGTTGAAACCACCGCACTTTCCATGGAATTGGATATGAATGATCCAGGGTCTGATGGTGTTGAACTGTCGATCCGATAAAAACAATGGGATGTTAAAAGACCCAGGTATCACATGGATACAGAGTGGAAAAAAGATAAAGGGAGTGGGAAAAAGCCGGTGGGTTGAAATGTACACGGATTTTCCCAATGTCCAAAATTTTTAAAGGGTAAAAAATTTATATTTTACAGGTGTTGAAATGTTTGTGTTCCATTTCTAAGTGGGGGGAGGGGGGGGGGGAAAAGAGGGCGGTAGAATGTTGTTCAGTAGTGTGGTGTGTGCGCGCGTGTTCGGTGTGTGTGTGTGTGTGTTCGTGAAAAGCGTGGGTTAGCACGCCTCTCCCTCTGTCTGTTGATGCTCTACTTCTCTTCTCTCTCGGCGCAGTTTTTTTGTGTTTGTATAAGTGATGTTGGGGCTGTGTATGTGTGTGTATAAAAAATTTTTTAAATACAAGTTTGACAAAAGTTTTCCTTGCAGTTGTGGGAATAAAAGTGGACTGGAGATGACTCAACCCTTTGATGTTTATCGACTGTTTTTTGATGAGTCCTCCAATTTGTGGATGGAAAAAAAAGTATGCAGACTCTTGTTTGCCGACAAATGATAAGGGCCGGGCCTCGCCAAAAAGTATTTTTTTCCCCGTGGAAAAAAGGCCATGGCAGAAATGCAGAACTTTCTGGCATGCCCTCACTTGGGTTTGAAAAAAAAACCCAGATTTTATTACTGGCGAAAGCCCCCGGCCCCACAGCTTTACGCTCCCCAGATTATGAAAGGCAGTTTTAAATCTTCGGGCCCTTCCTTAATTTTGGGGACAACGTCCTTCTTCCCTTTTGGGTTTTCAAGAAAATCCGCCCCCATCCAAAAAGATTGGGCCCCTTTGTGGATAATTTTCAGGGAAGTTGAGAGGTGATGTCCATCAAGAGAGATCTGTGTGGATGAAGCCATGTGTCCCTTAAGGGACACTCCGTTAAAAGTTTACATAAAAGGAAAAACCAACAAGTGGGGTTTTAAAAGTTCTATGAGCTTGCGATAGCAAAATGGAGTCTTTCTTTTTGAGATGTTTTGTGGGAAAGTGCTCGCAAAAACCCGTCGAGTTTGTGCGCCTGATGTACCCTTTCAACAGGGTTTCATTGTACTTGCCCTTCTATTGTGGAAAAGATTCCCAGCTTGGCTAATGCGGGCGATGGTGTGTGGAACGTCACAAAAACCCGCTTGGGATGCCCCGGGATCTTGTTGGCAGCCAATGCAAGAGGGGGGGTGGACCAGAAAAAGGGGAAGTGATCGCGTAGGTGGAAAGACAAAAAGGACGTTTACCTGTCCCCATGCCAGACCAGAACTGGAACTGGTCGGGAGGTTCGAGGGAAACAAAAACCCAACGCGTCATTCCTACTAAAGAACAGGTGGGTTGACAGAGTGACCAATGGTTCCCTTTTTTCCCGATGCATCAAAAAAAAACACTCAAATGGTGGAAAAACCCATTTTTCCTTTGTTCACTCTTGTCAATTCAAACCATGGTTTTTCTGAATCCCACGGAGCAACCCCAATGAAAACTCCCCCTTTGCGAAGAAATCATCCTCTTGTTGTTGCCCCCACTGGCGTTGAGGTCCCGAAACCGCCCGAAGGACCTCAGCTCCCGCTGTCGCCTCCTGGACCCCATTTCCTGATCTGTTCTCAAGTTAAAGGGAGTAAAAGGGAAAAATAAAAAAAAACTTTTTGTTTGTTTTGCAAAGAGATTGCATCGGCGCGACACGAAAACTGAAGTCGGTGCGCGCGTTCTTCGGGTGCCAGGTGTGTAAAAAGGTGTTGTGTGCTGCTCTGTTTCGGAGTTTCACCGAAAAAAAAAGTATGAATGACTAAACCCAAAAAGTGAGCTGTGTGTACAGTGCTTTTTTTTTTTTTTTGCTTTCGTGCTTAGCTGTTTCTTGACTGCTCTGTGGTTTTCACATTTTTAAAGTGTATGTCTGAACCCAAATCAGTGAAAGGTGTATGGTGTGCAATGATTTTTTTTCTTTTTTTTTTCATGGGAATTACACTTATTGCTTTTCTGCATCTTTTCCCAATTAAGAGCGAAATTTTATGCCCTTTTTTCCTTTTATGCTGTTGCTACACACGGGGAGTAAAAAAAGTCGTCGGGCCCCACATTTTGCTTATACCCTCTTTAAATTTTTTCGGTTTTAACCGGAGTATAAAAATATTGGGATCGACTTTATAACCCGGCCACCGTCTTTTACTTGTTAAAATTTGGTTTTTTTAATTTTTTTTTTGTTTTATTTTTTTTTTTTTTAATTTTTAAAAATGTTTTGATACATACTATTTAGAAGAAAAGGTTTTGTAAAATAACAAGGGGAAAAGTAAATGTTTTTCCCTACACACAATCGGACAACGGTAGAAAGAGCAACTGTTTGTGTAAGGAACTGTTTGCTTTGAGGCCGTGCCTCTCCGCCCCCCCCCCTCCCTCTTCTGTGTATGCGGTGGTGGTGCGTATGTGCGTGCGCTCGCGGCACGGTGTGTATTTTTTTGTGGTGTGGACAACTGTATTGTGTGTGTTCCCTCCAAAAACCTTTTGCTTTTTTTGACGATGTTTTTGGTGTGGAAAGTTTTGAAAGGACGGTGGCGCAGCAAATAAAATTAATTTTCTGGTTCTCTCTTCGCTCTCTCTCTCTCTCTCTCTCTCTTTCTCTTTTCCCAAAAACGACCATTTTAACACACCCAGGCACATGAATAAAAAAAAGTGATTAAAAATTAAAAAACCAGTTTAATGGATAAAACAAAACAACTAAAAACCAACTGGTCCCCCCCAACCAAAGCCTCGGGGTTTAAAATTTGTACAAAAAATGCCTTCCCTGGGCTTTTGGCTCTTCAGTCATGAAAATTTTTATAACAGGTTTAAAATGACTGAATAGAAAAAACAAAAAAAATTTAAATTAATGGGTTAAACAAAAATCGTTTAATGGATAAAATCATCAACAACAACAAAAAGGGAAAACAAAATACAACAACATAAATTACAAAACATAAAATCAAAACAAAAAAAGATAAAAATGTTAAATATGCCCAATGTCTTGGTTTTAAAGTAACAAAAATCCCTTTTGGGCTTTTTGGGTTTTTCGTGACGAATTTTAACAGGTTAAAAAATGTTTAAATGGAAAAAACAAATTAAGCAGAACAAACTCTTGACAGTATAGAATCGGTAAAATAGTTGGTGGGGAAGTTTTCGGGGCATCTTTTAGATTACCTTTGTGGCACCCCCCGCTCAAAAATGGCACAAACATTTCGGGGGAAAATTTTCCTGGGTTGTTACCCCTTTTATGGGAAAAGGGGGGGTGTGGAGCATCCCCGCGAGCATTGGGAAAGGGGCTGTGTACCCACAATGGTGGTTTGAGGGGGTGGACCCGCCAATATCTTAATCCGCCCCCCAGAACGGGGGGGGGGGGTTTTGTGGCGAGTAATCACCTACTCTCCTCAGTATCGAAAAAGCCGGTGATTCTGACAATGTCGTTTTTTTTCTGGACACCATTTGCGGGGCCCTGGTCCCACAAAAATCAAGGCTTATGGCCGATACAGGCAGTTTCTCCCTAAATGTGGTTTAACTAAAGGGCCCCAAAAGTCTTGGGTTGGACACGTCGGGCAAAAAACAAAGGCCGAAAGGCCCAATCTTGCACCTGGCGAACCTCCATTCCACTTGGGGGGATGGAAGGCTGGGGCTCCCCCTCGTGTGCACCCAAAATTTTATTTCTCTTTTTCCCCCGTTTTCCCCATTTCTTTTCTCTCGTAAACTCCCCCGGGTTCCTCTCTCTTCCCCCTTCCCTTCCCCTGTTTCCCCAAAGCCTCTCTCTCCCTTCGCTTTCCCAGTCCTTCCAAAAAACCTCTCTCCTTTCTCCCCCCCCCTATGTTCCGTCTCATCCCCAAGTCCCCCTTTTTCCACTCCCTTTCCCTCTCTTTTGTCCCTTCCTCCCACGCAACTCCCCTTTTCCCCCTCTCCTAGCACGTCTCTTTCAAAAAAGTTGACCCCCCGTGTTTCTTTTAAAGTATCCCAAGTCCCTCTTTCTCCTGTCGTTTCCCTCTGTCTCGTTCCTCTTTTCCCCCGCCACTTCCCCCTCCCCTTCCCCCACGCCACTTCTCTCCCCCTTCCCCCAGGCCCTTCTCCCCCCCTTCCTCCAAAACCCCTTCCTCCTCCCTCTCCTCCCAGGTATTCCCCCTCCCTTCCTAAACTTCCCCCTCCTTTTCCAGGCAATTCCCCCCTTCCCAATGCCCCTGTCTCTTTCAAAAAGTTGAAAAGTGTCTGTTTTTTTTATTCCCCTGTGGGTAAGAGAATTCTTGAAAACCCCTTTAAAATTGTCGTTCCGTCTTTCCTGTCAGCTACAAAAGTTGCTAATGACCCTTGGGAGCTGCCTCTCTTGATGACCCTGGGGGATTTTTCGTCTTTTCCTTGAAAAATGCATGGAATCTGGGGTTTGGAAGGCCGGGTTTGTGCTAATCCGGTGGGTGTTTGGACCCGGTGAGACTTTCCCCCAACAAAAGTGGTAAAAAGATGGGGGGGACGTTCCATCCCCGAAAAGGCGAGAAAGGGGGTCCATTCCCGTGGTCTTTCTCAAGGCAGGGTTTGAATCTGATGTTGTTGGTCATTGAGGAATGCGGAAAACCCGCGTTGCGAAAGCAGTGGGCTGGTGTCTGGTGACCTTTTCCCAGACTGGTGTCATGTGTTGGGTCAAAAAGAGTTGGCGGGGAGGGCCCCCCTCCCCCCTCAATGCAGGCGAGAAGGGTTTAAAAAAACTGGGCCTCCTGATTCACTTTGAAATTTGAATGTGCCCGCATAAGGGGGTGGAGTTTCGATGTAGCATTTGGCGGAAGGGCGTACCTGTGCAGGGTTTAGCAATTTGTGACTGGAAAAAGTTGTCCTCAGGTTGGACCTTCCCCATTTTGCCTTTCCCTGTCCTGTCAAATGAATGAGCCAGGGTTTGAATATTTCTTTTGTCTCAAGCAGATGCGTTGCTGTCATATTGACAGGCAAAACTTTTTTGAGGTTTGAAACATTGGTTCGCGTATTTGCCAATAAAGATTGGCTGAGTTGTCTGTTCGGTCATGTTGCAACAAAAACTGTTGACTTCTCGCGCTTTCTTCCCTGGTGCAAAATTCCCCTTGAAGGCAAATGTTTGTAGGAAAGTTTCCCCAAAAAGACCTGTTGCACGTTGAGACGTCGTCGGGCCCTTTTATTGTCTGGTTGGGGCCCAAAAAAAGCTTCGACCCCAAAAGGGCTGTTTATTTTCGTCGACGGGCCCCCTGCCTGCATCTTTTTTAAGAAAAAGGCCTGTGAGTCTTCCACCGCAGCCAGGAGTTTTTATGTCCCCTTGCTTTTCCCCCTCGATTTTCAGCCAACTTGGCTTTGGGGGATGATCAAGCCGTCAAGGGGAAGTTGTTAATGAATGTGGAAAATTAAAAAAAAGTTGAAATTTCATTTTTTAAAAGAAAAAACAGTAGTGGAATTTGCACTCATTGTTTCTTTCTTGAAGCCAAAATTAAAAATTAAAATTTTTTTTTACACTTCCTGCGGGAAAACCCTGTTGGTTTGGGCGTAAAAGAAATAAAACATTCTAAAAAGACTTTCTCTATAAAAAATCAGAAAAAAACAGGGGGATACATATTCCTACAAAACCATGAATATAATTTTTTTTTTTAAAGGGTATCGTGCCTCCCCCGCAAACACCACCCCAACAACAAACAACACACAACACACACACACCCACACGCATACACACCCCAAATGCGCACCCCCCCCATTCCTCCCCCTTCCACAACACAATACAAATGATCGTTCACGCACACACCGACACGACAACACACACACCACCCCACAACCCCACACACACACACCAAAACCCCATATGTAGCACACAACCCCCACGCACGCCAAGGTGTTTTTATAAAAATATGTCATGTATCCCAAAATTTGTGTCAAGATCCCTATGTATATACATGAAACAGCCGTACTCGGCGACAGCAGGAAAAACCCGCATGCTTACGCACGCTCCCCCCACCCTCGCCACCAGCACAAAAAATACACCCCCACCCCCCACCCCCTGCATGCACCAAGCACACCCCCACACATCATGCGGCACAACACACACACACACACACACAACACACACACAACGAGCACACAAAGCATACTGGTCAGAAGGGGAGGGGACGCTACGAAAAATCGAGGGTTGGGGGGGGGGGGGGGGGGGGGGGGGGGGGGGTTGAAGCGGAAATTAGGCCCCAAAGGTTGTTAGAATGTAGATGGATATTGAGCCCCAAAAAATTTATGCCCCTCCCCCCCGGCCCCCCCATAAGTTTTTGGCTAGCAGAAAAGGCACCGAGGCCCCAAAAAGCAAGAAGCAACGACAGACGACCGCAAAAAAACGCAGGGAAAGGGCACCGAGACAGGAAGATGGCGGAGGCAGAAGAACACAACAACACCACCACAACACTAGAGAGTGCGGACCGTACCAAAAAATGACCGTGCGTTGTGCACACACATCAAAAAACCGTGAACACTGATCCCCCTTTTAGAGCGGGACAGTTCAAATCAGTTTAAATCAATCAAAAATAAAAAATTATAAGGAAAAAAAAAGAATAGCCCCCCTCATGCGAAAAACCCGTCCACAGCGCTTTGTCCACAGACGGGAGTGAGGGTCCGTGCCGCTTGCTGTCGTCACAAAATCGCCCCTTTTGCCGAGCAAATATTTGTTCTTGTCTTTCATGATGTTCGACAGCGTTGGGGGGGGGGAACCCAAATCAAAGGCCATCAGAGAAAAAGGAAAAACCTTATTCAATCACTTGCTTCACCCCCGGTTTTTTGGGGAAAGTGGCCTAAAAGGCCTTTTCCCGTGGGGAGGAGGAGGAGAAATCACCCGGGACCCCCACAAACCCGTTAAGGTCAAGTTCCCCCGAAAAAGACGACGAAGAGAGGAGGGGCAGGAGAGAAAGACGACAGACAGTTTTTGGGGGGAAAGGACTAGAAAAAGCAAATTTCGTTCTTGCAAATAAGCTTCAATAATAAAAAATAAGATTTTTAAAACAAACATACTGTGTGGGTTACTGTTTTTTTAAAAAAATTTTCTAAAAATTTTTAGACTTTAATTTTGTTTAATCCCGTGTTTTTCTGGTCATTTTCAATAAAATATTTTGCGCAAAAATTATCAATGAGTCTTTTTCTTTATTGAAATAGAAAAACAGTCTTTAATGTTCCTAAGTCTTTTAAAACTGAGTTTAATTTTTTACATAAAAACCCACACTTACCGCAGTCTTCCGAAAGCTAGTTTTGACAAAATGTTTTTTCTTTTTTAAATGTCTTTTTGTGAAAGTATTATAATAATAGTGTTGCGTTCCTTAAAATCTATAAAAAGTTCTAAAAATCATAGTTTATTTCTGGGGGTTAACTAAATTTTGTCATCATTGTCCATATAACCCTTTATCATGATATGCTTTGTTCCCTTTAAGTGTTGGCGAAAACCCACAAAATGATTAAATTAAACGATAAACTGTTTGTAACGGTCGAGGATAATATTTTTTTTCCACAACCGTCTGCCCCCAATAATGAGCAATGAGGGGTTTTTGTCATAAAGTTTAACTGCTCATAGTTTTTATAACAGAATTTATCTAATCCAGTTCTTATTTTATCGATACTCCGTCAAAACTTGTTCAGTATAAATAAAACCCTCCGAGGCCTAAAAATGTGTAAGGATTAATCCAATTCAGTTCTGTAAGGATTGTTTCTATGTTAAGTCAACAGTGATTTTGTTGCTTGTTGTTATGAATTAATATCCTCACCATTGTGAAGAAGACCGACAAACAACGTTAAGGCGGTTTTAACGTCTTAGTTTTGCAGCTAATTTAATTCTTTTATAAGGTCATCCACTAACGCCCAAACCCCATCCCTCTCCACATCTTTAACGACAGGAAATTTCAATATCATTGTGAACGTGTCTCCTAATTTTTCCTGCTGGGAAAGAACTGTAATTTTGTAGAGAAGCTTTTTTTACAACTGTTTCTTTTCTGTGGAGGATATACTGCTTTTTTTCCTTACGGCGTTCATTTCAATTTTTTCGACTAATTTGTCGTCCGGCATAAAGACTTACATGTAAAGGGCCAGAGTTGAATGCTTTTCTGAAACTTTTTTGACGGCTAAAATATGTAAATGGGCTATGAATTCAAATTTATTTCCCATTCTAAAAATATGGTTCTAAGTGCCATTTGAGGTCGGTTTTCGAACTTTTTTATATTCATAATGGCAAATTAATTTGCCTCTAGATTGCGCAGTTGTTTAGTTTAGGAAACTTTTGGCCTGTTCGCTAAACCTCTTTGCGTTTATAATCACCATCTTTAGTGTACTCAAACCCATACAAAGTGCCTATCCTCCACCGTGTTTGTTCAAAGTCTGCAACGTCTGCATGGTCTTTTAATTCTAAGGTTATACACCTTAAAGGGGGGGCCCGGCTTAAAAAAAATGTAAACTCCTGGTTCTTCTGGCCCCCGCCCGAATTTTTAGTACGTTTATTATTTTATTTCAAAACAATGTGCAGGATTATCACATTTCAAGGCTTTCCCCGTTTTTGTCTTTGATTTTTTATTAAATGATCCGATCCTCCCACAAACTAATCTTTTAAACTGTTAAATTAGGGAATTGTATAATTTCATAATCGCAAATATGCAGATTTCCCTGACGGAGAGCTCTTAAACAGTTGAGGGGCCTTCCGTCTTATAAGTTTTCATCAGTATGCTTAGCTCATCCAAATGAACTGTGAGTAATGTATGTAATTGCAGATCGAGCGGATTTTCCCCCTCATAAGTAGTTTTGTCTGGCTCAGCACTAAAAACCATGGACGTGGGTAGTTGCAGTTGTAAAGCCTAACATTTTAGCTAGCTCTCTATCAAAAAAGTAAGATTGATGCACTTCTTCAGGCTTGAATGTTAACATTGTTTTTAGATTTGCTTGTTAGTTTGAGTGTAATGTTAAAGTTACTCATTGATTCTTTTAGCGAGCCAAAACACGTAATAACCATAGGGTGTATTGTTAACTGCGCCTAATTTGGTCCCTGCTTGGTAACTTTTAGAATCTTGTATTCTCCTTGGCTTGCTTATATTAAAAACCATACGACTTTGTAAATATTTCATGGAGCGCGGACCGTTCTGGTTTCGCACCCATTATCAATAGCATGTTTAAATACGAAAGGCCGGTCTTGGGTTGTTATTGTCTACAAACATTTTTTAAAACAAATTAAAAATGACTGCTTTAAAATATACTGGCCGCTAAATATTCTGTTGGGCCGCCACTCTACAATCTTAAAAATATAGCAACTGATACTCTTGTCATTGCTGTGACCCAGACTGCCTTTTTCATAAAAGGTGAGTACTTCCATTAAGCAGATAATCTTAACCCCCCTATTGACGACGTGCACATCAGAAAGCGTGGTTTAGTCATCCGATGCGTTTTATCAGAACCAGTTAAACTTTGCTGAAGTTTTGCGATCAAACTGGGTGTGGAGTGGGCGTAAGCTGATCATTTAAATCACCATGATCCTTTGGTGCAGGTTCAGTGTTACCGATTTCATTTCTTATTACACCTTCAGACGTATTTTGCTGCGGAATTGCAAGCGCACATTGCCAAATGGACAAACCGTTTAATCACTCAGCAACAGAATAGACATGAAGGCTTTTGAAAAGGATCTGTAACGAATTCAATATTAACATCAAGACTAGACTTTAGACAAAAGTTGGATCATAATCATGGCATAGGCGTCTTTTATTTTCAGGGCACGCACAGAAAGTATACTTTGACCGGAGTTCTCTTTCAAATTGTTGAGCCCTGGTCCATAGAGCAAGAGCATAAAACAGCATGGACAACATTTATCTTAGACCATTCTAAGGGCCTAACTAGGGCGGGAATTAGAACGAATATAAGACTCTATTAGTTACTTACGTTTGGTGTTTGCTAGGGTTCGCAAGCTCACAGGCAAGATCGAAAGGGGCATAACTGATCTTCTACCTGGCTTTGACGGCGCAAAAACAAACTTCAGCAAATTTAGAGGGACGCCATTATTTCTACAGTTGATTTACCTTCAAGTATTAAAAGCACCAAAATGTTTTGCAATACGCAAGTTCGAAAGTAGACTTTGCTGTTGGCATGGTTTATACATGCTGCCTTCTGACCTCAGGACTCCAGGTAGGAAATATTAATAACTATAATAATGAAATTCTTTTATAGCAGGCAATGACCCAGAAGGTTGGGAAAAACGACATAAATTCTGAGCCAGTAATATTTCCAAGCAGTAAACAACCCCCGACACCCAAGATTAAAGTCATCTAATTCCTGAAGTCCAAACCCCCAAAAGTCATTGAAGACTCAGCAAAGCTCGCATACTCTGTTCGCGATGACATGAATATGAAAAGACAGCGCTTGTTCTTGGATTAACTGGCCTAGGATTTACTTGGTCTATATCTTACTAAATAGTAACCCAACTATTACAAGAACTATTGTCCATAGTGCTGGCATAAAGCCAACTACTTTGCTTGCAGTAGACAAAAGCAGCTGGACAATACTCCCCTAATTCCTGTAAAGCGTCTATAGCTTTACCAGCTAATTTTTTTAATAAAATCGCAAGAAGGACAAGCTGTTTTTTTACCCATGATTTATCTGCGGAGGCAGTTGGCGGTGGCGGGGAATGCACTGGACTTTGCCCTACACCCACCGCCTTGTAATAGCCATCACCAGTGTACTTATGCAATTCCTAGGCCTGTCTATAACGCTTGCTATTGTGACTCCATGCTCTCTAATCAATGTTCTTATTCGTTCTGCTAGCGTTGCGTCTTTCTTCATATAAAATTTTTTCAGAATAGTTTCTTGATTCTATTCACTTGAGTTCGTAAATAGGTCTCGGTTAGTAGTCGTCACTTCTAGTCTTGATGATCTCTTAGTTTAAGATCTTTTAGTCTTTGGGTTATTCTTTCTTTATTAAGGCCCTAAAGTTGGCGTCATCAGCCTCAACGAGTTTTTCTTTTTCTCTTTTTTATGCCCATCTAGTTCACCTAGTTTTTGCTTAAAATTGTTTGTTAATTCGCCTCTGATGGTTCTTTAACGTACGATCAAGGGCTAATATTCTCGCATAGGCAATGGGGAATAATTAATTGTTTTTAACGCTGTTTCTTCTGAAAAACTGGTTTCTGCTTATATTGTATTTATTAATTCGCCTGCTGGATTGATTAATTCTTTAATGTTCATGTTTTGCATTTGGTATCTGGTCGGAGTTCTTGATATGTGTTTTGAAGTTTAGCAACTGCCTCCGCCCTTAATTTCGTCTAGCAATGCCCAAGGCGATTTTGATCTTTCACAATGAGGTCTAATTTCTATTGAACCCCAGACTAAAAACTTTGATGGGACGGGTTTAGTTTATTTTTAAGCGAAACAAGTTGCCATTGATCGTTTTTACAGAAAATGACCATCTTCTAATTCAAAATCATTTGGGTCTATAAATTCGGGAGGCTCTTGGCCTAAAAACTTTTGTTTAAAATGCTTCGACACCGTACTTGCTGTTAATTCACGCTGGGCAATGAGAGCGTTTGAGCGATTGCTGTGTCAAAGGGTTCATTTCACTCATGTCGTCCTCACGATCTAAAACATCATAATCTTCTCTCGCCTTCAATTCCTGCAATGCGTTTTTAAATAATTAACTTTTTTATTTTGCTTCATAAAAAATGCCACAACAAAGCACATGGCTCGATTCTTGACCCGCATAGAAAAACAGAAAGAGCCCCATGGCGTGAAGGAAAATTATAAGGAATATTATTGTTTTCCACATAATCCATCTATTATTGATGCAGACCCCACCTCCACTTCAAATTCATCTTACTGTCAACCCACCTCCAGGGGACTTAGGTAGAGCGGATATGACATTGATTGTGCCAAGGCTCTGCGCGTCTTATTTCAAAATAGAGCTCATCAACAAAAGACCCAAACAGGACAGTGTACAGAATTTGGGACGGGCAATCGTTAAGAAAATTTCTATAAAAATTGATGGGGCAATGAAATATTTTCTTTACACAATGCAGACATATTTTTAACCTATTCTGGATCTATGGCTAACCGGGATGGAAGGGATGATCTTGCGTTTCAAGGAATCTGAAAATGAAGAAGCACTAAAACATAGAATAGGCGCTGGGAGATACTAAAGAAGTCAAAAAGTATGTAAGCCGTAAAGTTTGGTATGGAAATCGCTTTTCCATACCCCTAGATTTTGAGTTGTTAAAAGCGCATGCCCCATACTTTCAAGAGCATTAAAAGACAATTGTCATATGAACATAACTTTTAATGAATACAAACGTGTTTCAGATATCAGACACCGAAGCAAAGTACAGCATTTCTGACATCTCGTTAGAGTTGACGTTGTTAGCTAACCCCTTTTTTGCAGACTGATTGCCGCACCAATATGAGACACATTTCCCAATATATTACGAAAGAGTGATTCATCATTCAACATATCCTAGAAGCAGGGCAGACCACTAATGGTATTTTAGTTTTAGCGTAGCAGCCAAATCGCATTCTTTAAAGGTATTTTATTGCTGTGCGAAGATGGAAGTACCGTTCAAAGAGGAAAGTGAAAAGTTTTTTAATCCAAAAATAACGAAAGTACAATGTTCGATTGAGGGTAGCTAACCAATTCTACGCTTTGGCGGGGCTTAAACCATTATCGCATTTGATGAAATAAGAAAACTGTTTGGAGAGGGAGGTGTAGGAAATCAACTGTTGACCTTGGTTGTCTAAAGGATTTACATCTTCACAATGTTAGGGCTGATGATTATTTAACAACGAAAAATACGGTTTTTGGAATTTGACCTAAGGTCAACGAGGATAATCAGTTGCATGGAAGCGGGGAGGAACTGTGAGAGACGTAATAAAAAACATTCCAAATTGATAAAGAAGAAGAGCCGTTAAATAACCGCTTCTTTATGTTACATTTGTTTTTATTATATGAGCGCAGCTGCCACCCCCCCCCCCCCCCCTCCCCCAACTTGTACTATACAGATTCCCTATGGTAGTATACTAATTTATATTTTATTTTAAAAAAGCAGGTCTGGTTCAGGTTTATCCAAAATGTGACTACAGCGCCGCCAAAAGAAGAGATAGACTGGGCAATTCTGCTGTTTTAGAAACCCCTGAAGTAAAACACCTTCAGATTATCTAACATTACACAAATGCAACAAAAACTAGAGGCAGGACCTTTCAAAAATACAGCAAAACGAAACGAAGGTATTTGCTGCCTTTAATGCTGTTACAATGTTAATACTGGCCGGCATAGACTAATAAGCGCTCTATCAGCAGGAACGAGTGTTGGTCTCTTAGCAACGGGCATAGGCACCCGCAGTTTACCTATAGGCGGGTTGTCTTTAGCTCTCGTCTGTGTTCATTAGCTGTAAGGTGCTGGCCAGCAAAAAAATAAAAACTAAACTCCAAAAGCACAACAGCTATGGTTCAACTAATAACAGCTAAACTTAGCTCGTTTAATGACAATAAATAAAGCGCATAGTTGACTCAAACATCACGGTAGAAGAATTTATCGTTTACGGATGATTTTGATGACTTCAAAAGACAAAAGTTTGATCTTCAAAGAAAGGCGGGTGGACAAGTTTTTCTCAACAGGCCAGACGCGAGCAGATAAAAAGGAATGCTTAAAAAAAGTAAAACGAGACATTAAACTCTGTTCTAAACAGTCACTGTTAAACAACAACCAAAAGGTGTTTATACTTTAGTTTATGAGTCCCCCCCGCCGCCCCCCAAAAGACCGTGATATGGTTCTGATTAAGTATTTATATAATTATTTTTTTTTTAATTTAAATAAAATATTTTTGAGTTAGAAAAGAAGTCAACATGGCTAAGATATATGAAGGGCAAGAACGAAATTTTTTGAAGGAAATGCTTGAGAGAGAAGCGTTATCAAGAGCTCTGAATGATATTGATCTAGAAAGGCATTGATCCAGCAAACGTGCGTGGCAAAGCGTTTGTACTGCTATTTCTACACGTTCCAAGGTAAACTACTAATAGACCCCGCCAGTTAAAGTAATGTTAGCTGGTTTATAATCGGTCTAGGTAAAAAAACAATAAATGAAAGAAAAACTCTAGAAGTCTGGGTTCTCGACCTAAACAAACAGACTGTTCTTCTCCATAACGACTTAACACCGGTTGGGCAGACGAACTGCATCTACACAGTTTGGCGCTGCGGGCTGAGGAAGCCAAAATGAGAGGAAGGCTCTGGTTGGTCAGAGGGCGAAAGGCTTAGAGATCAGATTAAACAGGCTAAGTATGCGCCGATTGTTGTAAGGCTTACCATTACAACTACATCCAGCATTAGTTGCAAAAAGAGCAGTTCTAAAACATAAAGAATACAGACAACAAGTTTTATGTGTGTGTTCTGCAGCTGCATCACGCCCGCAAAACGCAGATGAGAGTGTCTAACTATCACCCGTTACATCAATGATCTTACTTTAGTGGGGTGTTGCTTCCCTCGTTAGTGTAGACCAATTGATCGGTTTGAAGAAACAAAACAACCAATAACTGTTAATGTATAACATTGGATGGAGGGAAACAAATTTGGTGCCATTAAAGAGTCCAAGAACAGACCAACAATAGGCGAAACCAGACAAATCATGTTGACTT
Organism: Conus ventricosus; assembly: GCA_018398815.1. Taxonomy (NCBI): domain Eukaryota; kingdom Metazoa; phylum Mollusca; class Gastropoda; order Neogastropoda; family Conidae; genus Conus; species Conus ventricosus. The sequence continues at coordinate 7,047,122 of CM031613.1, forward strand.
ATCCCAATGTCTTCGCAACAGGGCTTACCGCATTACACATTATACGAACAATGAGTAGACTAATGCAGCATTCTTCAAAAGATCATGGCAAACAAGAATTCTGTAGAAAATGTTTAACAAGAATGCCATCTGTTCAAGCCGCGAGCGAACATAAGAAACATTGTAAAAGTTCTGTAGACTGTAATACAGAACTAATTACGCCCCCACCCGGATCTAAAGTTAGTTTTAAGAACTCGAAACGGCTGCAAACAAGTCCATACGTAGTTTACGCAGACTTCGAGTCGCTTATTGTTCCTTATGAAGGGCCAGCACCGCAAAAACTTCGAAAAACAGTCTTAATGAGTAATCATCAGATTTGTTCATTTGCTTTTGTTATTGTTAGGTCGGATGGCGTTTATTCAGAACCAGAATTATATAGAGGACCAGATGCGGCTAGAAGATTTTTACAGCGCATGCAGCAAGTGCGTAATGATTGTTCTAATAATCTGAATTTATCTGAAATCATGATGACGCCTGAAGCCCAACAACATTATGACTCAGCCATCACTGTTGGATTTGTGGTTTAGGCCTCTCATCAGACGCAGCGAATCCAACAGTAAGAGACCATGATCACATTAGCGGAAAGTTCAGAGGAGCAGCGCACAGTAAATGCAATCTTCAACTAAAGTTTGATCCTAAGACATGGAAGCTGCCCATCTTCTTTCATAACTTGCGAGGTTACGACTCTCATCTTATATTGCAAGCAGTAACCAACGCCTTCAGGGTAGCATGCATTGCACAGTCATCAGAAAAGTACATGTGCTTTAATCTAAATAACATGTCTTTTTATGACTCTATGCAGCACATGATGGGTTCATTAGAGTCACTGGCTATGTCCTTAAAGTCCTGCCCAATAACGGAAAAATATTTTGACCCAACGCTTGTTAGAAAGGGTGTTTACCCTTATGAGTACATGAACAGTTGGGAAAGGTTTGATGAAGATACACTTCCACCTAAAGGCGCGTTCTTTTCTAGTCTTAGAGGAAAGGACATCAGCGACTCCGATTACCAACATGCTCAAGATGCGTGGCAGAAGTTAGAGTGTAAACGATGGGAGACTATCATGACTCCTATTTAATGGCAGATGTATGTTTGTTGGCGGACGTCTTTGAAAATTATAGAAAGACCTGCATGAAACATTATAGCCTAGATCCTGCGCATTATATTTCTGCACCCGGGATGAGTTGGGACGCTTTCTTAAAGTTTACTGGAGTACAGATTGATTTATTGTCAGATTTACCAATGCTTCAGATGATTGAAAACGGATTGCGTGGAGGAATTAGTATGGCGTCACATCATTACTGTAAAGCAAACAACAAATACTTGGACGATTATGATCCGAGTAAAAGGTCTAACTATCTCATGTATTTAGATGCAAACAATCTGTATGGATGGGCAATGGCGCAATCACTTCCATTACGTAACTTCAAGATGTACACAGGTACAAATAATATTCAAAAGGCATTAAAAGTGTTTGAGCATTTCCCGCCTGAAAAACCGCGGGTTTTTTTTAAAGTTGACTTAAAATATCCTCATGAACTCCATGCCCTGCAAATGACTATCCATTAGCACAAAACTAAAGAGGAAATCCAAAGAACCCCCTAAACTTGTCCCAAAATCTCGGAAAAAAAAATTATTCTGTCATTACAGACTTCTAAAAATTTTATTTAAACATGGTTTGAATTTAACCTTTCATCGCAAAATTTGTTTTTTGATCAAGAATTTTTTCATGAAACCATACTCATGAAAAACACTGATCTCAGAACAAAATCGCAGATGCTTCAAAAAATTTTTTCAAGCGATGAAAAACAGTTTTTTGGGGAAAGACTATGGAGAACGCACAACGTAAAAAGTCAGATTATTACCAAAGAGAACAAGAAATTAACGACTAAAAACCCTTTATCGGACTTCAAAAGATTTCATGACCACTTTTGGCATAATGATGAAAAAAAAAAAAACAAATTGGAAAAACCCTTTTTTTTGGGGGTTTTATTTTTTTTAGAATTATAAAGCTTTTGAGTTAAATTTCTTTTGACTATTTTAAGCCCTCGTATCCTTCCAAGTACTTTCCCAAAATACAGATAGTTTGTTAAGAATCCCTCAAAAGATATTTTAAAGACATGGAATTGAAGGCTAAAGGAGCGGGGATGGATACACTCCGATTACCCTAAAAATCGCCTTTACATCAATTACAACAAAAAGGGTTTTAGGAAAAAAAGGATAAATTATCTGGAAAGGTGATCAAGGGTTTTTTGGTTTTTAAGGTCGAAAAGTACAGTATTTCTACCGAAAACCATAAAAAAAACAAAGGATATCCGCAGTGTTGGCATCAAACAACACATGCAATATAAAGAAGCTTTGTTTGGCAATAAATTTTTCATCATGAAACAAAAAACTGCATCTAAACTACGAGATAAACACAACATGAAAACAAAGAAGTATTAATAAAAAACACAAAAGTGTGTTTGTTAATGCAGAGTTTCTATGCAATCGGGCACGGGGAAAACCGTAAATTAATTAAAGGGGAACTGGTCTGGCGGATTACTGCATTCCCTTTTTTCACAAAAGACTTTGAGGAGCGGGTTTGTTTTGTGGTCCCGTTTCTCGTAATAACAGGGGCGGATTATTTTTACAATTCTTTTTTTTTCAAGGATAAACCTCCAAACCGGTCAGTTCCCCCGATGCAGTGTCCCCTTCTGCTTCCCCAAAATAAAGGTCCCTTTACTTTTAAACCAACGGTAAAATTTGCCGGTGTACTGGAGTCTTCCAACATTTTTTTTTTTTCTTTTTTTGCTTGTACGGGTTTTAGCCCTTTAAATTTTTCATTATTCATTGCCGCAAATAAAGGGCAGTTTCTAACCCTTCGTTTGCGGAATTGTCAATCCCCCTTTTGATACGGTAAAAAAAAAGTCTTTCAGCTAACTGTTTTTAAAGTTTTCAAAAAAACCGGATCGTAAAACCCCCGAATGCCTCTTCTATAAACTCTGTTTAACAATAATTGATTCCTTTGGGCCCTTTAAATTCTTTTCCTCATCAACTTGAATCATGCGGGAAAATTGCGCCCTCTTTGGGGATATCTTTTTAATAGCAACGAAACAGCAGAAGCACTCTTTTGTTTAAGGGCCCGCTCTTTGTATCTTAAAGCCATGTCAATGATTGGTCGTATTAAATTTTTTTTCGTCTATCCTATAAAGGGGGGAAATAAAAAAGGGCCCCTTTGATGGTGTCGTCGGAAATTGTATAAAAAAGTGTGGTCTCTGTATTCGTCGGGGCATAAAAAAATTTCCCAAAATTTGCTTTTTGATAACCTTTCCCTTTTGCTGTTTGTTCCTGCCCCCCCGCCGCTTGCTTATTTTTTAAATTGCTGTGATCCCTTCCAATATTTTGGGCAATAAAAAAATTTTGTTCATTTTTTTTCAGCCAATATTATGTGCAACAAAATCACGACGGCAACAACCAAAAAACCCGATTTCTTGCATCTTTTGTTTTTCGATGGTTATAAAAGTCCTGAATTTTGGGGGGGGCAATGCCCCTCTTTTGGTTTGCCTGTTACAAAAAAATTTTGTTTTATTGCTTGACAACTTTTTAAATTTAAGCTGCATCCCCCTGTTTTTTCAGTGTGTCATTAATAAATCAACTGCTCAAGTCTCTGCCTTTATGGGCTCTTGTGCGTGTATTGCCCAAGCTTTGTTATTCTTTTTCTCTCGCCGTCTTTCCCCCATTTTACTAATGCGAAATTCTTTCCCTAAAAGCAAGCGCATTTACCACAGCGCCGCCTATATTATTGCGGTGAAGCCATTTTTTAAAATGATTTTTTTTCCATATTTATATTTTTGGGAAAATTCCTTGCTTAACTAAAAAATCTTTTGTAGCAACCGAACTGCAATGATAGCAATCCTTTTCTGAATCCTCAAAATCTTTTGCCAAGATCCGGTTTAATTCTTAACAGGCTTTTCCCCAAAATTGAGATCCCACACTTTGACCCCAATAAAGCAGAATGGTTTACAAAGGTTGGGAACATTTTTTCGGGGCTCATTTTTTAAAAAAAAATAATTTTTAATTTAATAAAAAAACATAACACGATGATCTCCACAGCTACAAGGCGGCCTAAAACCCTTTGAACTATAATGACCCAATTGATGGCCAAACTTTATCCCCAAAAGGGGAAAGGGTTTTATTCTTTTGGCAGGGGAAAAAAAAAAACTTTACGGAAAATGAAATTTGCATTGAACAGATTCACAGATGTCCCGCAAGACATTATAAAATATTAACAGGTATGAACCAGCTGGGTCTAAATGGGGAAAATGGGGGCAACGGTTCTTTGTTTTTTAACTAAACTAGTTTAGATTTGCCCCATTTTTCTGAAAAGGTTTTTTTTTTGATTTAACGGGATCCTTTTTAAAAAAAAAGTCATTAGATCTCAGGTGTGATCTGTATACAATTTGGGAAAATTTTTTACGCCATTAACATGGGATTAATAACTTTAATCAATAGATTTTATTTCCCCTTTAAATTAAACGAGCTGGAAAATCACGAATCAGAAAACACTGAAAGGTGAGAAATAACCAAGCCAAAAAATCAGCAGAAAAAAGCTGAAAAGGGGGGGCCCTTAAAAACCGGGGGTGAAGCAGGGAAAAAAAAATTGCAAGTGGAACAACAAAAAAAAAATTTTTGTTACAGAAAATGACTCCATGAAACAAACCCGCCAACCCAAAAGTTATTTAATGCCAGTAAAAAACCCAGTGATACAAGGGGCACCAAAGTCTTTATGGGAAAATTGAACTTAAAACTGTTGCCATTTTTGGGGCCATTGCTGTGTTGGGGGGATTTAAAGGTTATAAAAATATAACCCATGGCAACAGAAACAAAAGCAAACAAAAAAAACGAACCATTAAAACAAAAGAGACAAAATGCACGCCAAAACCCCCAATAAAAAAGCTCTTTTTATCCATTTTTAAAGGGTAAATTTTAAATTTTTTTATAAAATAATCATGGCGTATTTAAAAATGAATCAAAAAAAAAAAAGACCTGGAGTCTAAAAAGACATTTCCATAGACCCAAATTGTAATCAATGCGGTTGCTTCGGGGTAAAACCCCCTTAAGATCTATGCAGGAACCCGAGCAAGACATCCCCAACGATGACGCGTTTTTTTTAGGGGTGGTGTACTATTTAGACATTTCTATTTTAAAATAAAAACAAGCTTTATTTTTTTTTATAATTTTAAAAAAACTTAATAAAAACTTGGTTGTACTTTAAAGGGTGACTTAATCAAAACTTATCAAAAATTATCAAAAACTTATAAAACTAATTAAAGAAATTGATCAAGAATTATTTAAAAAATTTGGGGTAACTTGAGAAATTAAGGGAAAAAAAGAAATAACTTAAGTAAGAAAAATTGAAATAACTTTTTAAAAACTTGAAGGAACTTGAGGTGTGGCTTGGGTGGGGGTGGGGCAGGGGGGGGGTGGGGGGGGTCAACGTGGGGGCAACAAAAAAAAACAACAAACACACTAACAGTCCGGGGGGGGGGTGGGGGGGGCGTGCGTGCGTGGGGGAGGCCAAAACACCAAACACCAACAAACAAAAAAAAAAGTAAACTACCGGCTGTGCCCCGCGCGCAACCCCAACAACCCCAAGTGTCAATAGGGTCGTTTTTTCCTAGTTTGCCGTGAGCTTTGCTAGTGCTGCCGGCTTTGCGTTTTGCGATCACATAGGGCGTTTACCCAGTTTGCCACCAAACTTTGCAGGTGCTGACGTCATTTGGGGGGCAAGCGATCACTAGGGTTTTTGGCCTGTTTGCTCGCTCCTCAGATTCGCATAATTCTGTAGCCAAAAACTTTTATGGCAGCTCTAATCGCCAGTATAGTACATCCGGCATTGTAAATTTAAAGCATTTATATGAAGATAGTGCTGGCCCCACACACTCCTCTCCATACTGGTAATGTACTAAGGCTGCCTAACCCCATCTTTTGCCAGAACATTCGAAAACGCCATTCAGTTGATAAGGGCACACTTAAAGGCAGATAAACTGGGTTTAAAATTGAAAAGTAGAAAAGAAACACATCTTAATACCAGACACTGCCCCCTAAAACGGAAACGTAGTTAAAAAAACATCAAGTCAATAAAAAAGAAACAAAAAACCCGGGCTTGCTGCCGTAGCGGGTCACAAAAATGGGGTGCACTAACACAGAACATTCGCTACGACACCTGGCCGCTGTCAACCCGAAATGAAATACCCCCCTCACCCCCCCCCCCTCACCTGGCAAAACCCCGTCTCCCCTTTATGATTTTTTTTGGGCGCTTGCCGGCGCGTGTAACGAAGTACGCGTCTCCTAGCCAAAAATAAAAGGGGGTTTTTGGCCCGTGTCAGCCTATCTGTTACCAAAATTTTGTAGGTTTGAAATTAGTCAGAATAAGTGTGCGGGTTTTATGTTAAAAAAATTTTAAAAATTTTACCCATCAATATAAAACACATTAAAACTAGCTAATCTTGTTTCATTTCCCTTTAACCCAAAAAACCCTTTAAAAATGCCCTTCATTTCCAAAGCAGTTTTTTCACTTTTTTTTTGTTTTTTAAAAAAACATCTCTCCCCGGGTTTCACAACATGCATTTAAAATAAAACTTATGGCCTCGAAAACAAACCCTTTTTTTAGTAACGGGTTTTTTTTAAAAAA